>SJYV01016911.1:168315-229159 GCA_006410875.1 Neotragus pygmaeus | reverse complement strand
TCAAAACCACAATGAGGTACCATTTCACACCAGTCAGAATGGCCGAGATCCAAAAGTCTACAAGCAATAAATGCTGGAGAGGGTGTAGAGAAAAGGGAACCCTCTTACACTGTTGGTGGGAATGCAAACTAATACAGCCACTATGAAGAACAGTGTGGAGATTCCTTAAAAAGTTGCAAACAGAACTGCCTTATGACCCAGCAATTCCACTGCTGGGCATACACACCGAGGAAACCAGAAATGAAAGAGACACGTGTACCCCAATGTTCATCGCAGCACTGTTTATAATAGCCAGGACATGGAAACAACCTAGATGTCCATCAGCAGATGAATGGATAAGAAAGATGTGGTACATATACACGATGGAGTATTGCTGCTGCTGCTGCTAAGTCGCTTCAGTCGTGTCCGACTCTGTGCGACCCCACAGACGGCAGCCCATTGGGCTCCGTCATCCCTGGGATTCTCCAGGCAAGAACACTGGAGTGGGTTACCATTTCCTTCTCCAATGCATGAAAGTGAAAAGTGAAAGTGAAGTCATTCAGTCGTGTCTGACTCAGCGACCCCATGGACTGCAGCCTACCAGGCTCCTCCATCCATGGGAGTTTCCAGGCAAGAGTACTGGAGTGGGATGCCATTGCCTTCTCCGCAATGGAGTATTACTCAGCCATTAAAAAGAATACATTTGAATCAGTTCTAATGAGGTGGATGAAACTGGACCCTATTATAGAGAGTGAAGTAAACCAGAAAGAAAAACACCAACACAGAATACTAACACATATATATGGAATTTAGAAAGATGGTAATGATAACCCTGTATGCAAGACAGCAAAAGAGACACAGATGTTTAGAACGGACTTTAGGACTCTGTGGGAGAGGGAGAGGGTGGGATGATTTGGGAGAATGGCATTGAAACCTGTATACTATCATGTAAGAAATGAATCACCAGTCTATGTTCGATACAGGATACAGGATGCTTGGGGCTGGTGCACGGGGATGATCCAGAGAGATGATATGGTGAGAGGTGGGAGGGGGGGTCAGGATTGATAACTCATGTACACCTGTGGCTGATTCATGTCAATCTACAGCAAAACCAATACAGTATTGTAAAGCAAAATAAAGTAAAAAGAAAAAAAAGGCCATTTGGTTACCACCACAGTAGTAACTATTTTAGGAAAGAATCAGCACTGAATACTGAAACCAGAGGGTGAAAAATTGATGAAAAATAGGATATTTGCATAGTCTCAAAGTATCTAATAAGTTTTTCTAAGATATTTATTAGCCACAAAGGGAAAGACTCAATAATTTTATAGTGGATAAACATGGCAGGGATCATCTTAACTAAGTGATTAAAGTAAGTATCCCCAGTAGAGGGAAAAATAGGTATCTCATGCTTCTTATCATTACTTACTGGGAAGGATATAGTATTAACTGTAGGGTATTCCTGTGAAAACACTTAAGTGAAATTTAATCACAAGAAAACATCAAATGTCCAAATTGTGGGACAGTCTACAATACAAAATAAAAGGCCCAAGTTTTAAAAAATATTGAGGTCAAGAAAGTCAAAGAACAACAGAAAAACTGTTCCAAATTAATGGAGACTGACTAGAGAGACATAACAGGCAAATTCAACATCTGATCCAGTACTAGATCCTGGACCAGAAAAAGAAAATTTTAATAACTTGTTTACTTTAAAAATAATGTTAGTGGGACAATAAGCAAAATTTACATTAAAGTCCATTGATAAGATAATAGTACTCTATCAATATTAATGTCCTGAACTGCATCATAATATTGTGGTTATGTAAGAAAATGTCTTTGTTTTTTAGGAAATGTATGCTGAAGCACTCACCATGTCTAAAACATACTCCCAAGCAGTTCACAAAAAAATAACAGCATGCCTTATACAGAGAGAATAAGAAAGCAAATGTGGTAAGATGTTAACATTTGGGGAATCTGACTGAAAGGTACACAGGAATTCTTTGTACAGTCAGCCCTCTGTATCCCCAGATTTGGAACCTGAGGAAGTGGAACCATGCATATGAAGGACGTATGGTACTATAGTTTTTTTTTTAATAAAAGACTTGCGCATTTGTGCATTTTGGTTTCCACAGGAGTCCTGGTACCAATTCCTCTTGGAAATTACAGGACACTGGCACTACTTTAGCAACTTTTAAAACTTGATACAATTTAAAAAAAACCCACGGATTTTAAAAAACAAAAAATTCTGAGCCGTAACTTCCTCACTAGGACAACAGAACTGATATACAGATGTAAGATACAACAAATCAGCCAGCACTCAACAAACTGTGAAGCTCTAATTATTAATGAGTGTGAGCTACTGTACTGCACACAGGCTTTGTGAATAGGATAAATACACTACAGCTGAGCCTTGATGATTTAGCGGGAGATTAGAAATATATTTCAGAAAGTAGAGCCACGTGGTGATCAATTCTAGTAAGAAAAGTGATCTGACAAAGTCTGAGTATGCACTATAGCATTAGCACTTCCATTGTTGCTGAGTAGACTTTGTTTCCTAAATCTTCTCAACCCTACTACCTAGCTAAATGATTAAGTATAACGTGAGCAGCTAAAACTGCTGCTGCTGCTGCTGCGAAGTTGCTTCAGTCATGTCCAACTCTGTGCGACCCCATAGACGGCAGCCCACCAGGCTCCCAATTGGCATGCCCCCAAATACTATTAGAACACCAGTACGTACCACAGCATCAAGCTGGTTGTGGTAAACTTCTGCTTGGCTCTGCTCAATGTAGCGCTGTTTAGCATGAATAAATGCTGGTATTCCCCCATATGCCCAGCCGATGATGCCTGCTGAAACTGCTGCCTTGTAAATATCCTGAAGTTCTTTTGAAGTTCTCTGCTGTTCACTAAAACATCAAAAAGACAATGTTGTTTGGGATTAGTTTATAGATACTGCTCTCTAAAAGACAGTATGATCAGAATTATCCCAAATGCTAAACAGGACTTAAGTTTTTCATGATGGACAGAACCAATTAAATCTTCTAATGAATTAAATAATTATATTACAAGTGGCTCAAATCTCAGTCAAAACTCACCTATGCTTTCAGAAGTTAGATTAGTAGGTATTCTGGGGAAGGCAGGGGCAAGGGCAGAGAAGGAGCACAAGGGGGAGCTTCTGGGACATTGCTGACAGTCTCTCAGGGCTGGATACAAACCTATGTTTGGTGAAAAGTCACTGATAGGTATACTTATGTACATTTTGCTAGGCGCATATTTTATTTATATTGCAATAAAAAGGTTTTTTAAAGGGTTATTTGATGACTCGTACAGCTCTACTATATCCCTGGAAACAGAATTTGTAAACTGGATGCAGAAATTAACAATTACCTTTTTGAATTTTTAGATAACTTTTGGGAATTATAAAAACTTATGGGAGTTTAGGACAATGTATGCAAGAATGAATACCTATATGTAAAAAAATACCAAAATTTTATCTTTCTGAATATTTAATTTTTATGTCATGTTCAGACGGGCCTGTACTATCTATTAAAGACCACTGAATGAGAAAGCTCATGATGCAGTGGGCAGCACAGGCCAACCTAAATGGGAAAAGCTACCATTTCATTCACTCTATTACTCTCAAAAGCATTAGAAACTAGAAGCTATATTGCAAATGGGAAAAGCTACCATTTCATTCACTCTATTACTCTCAAAAGCATTAGAAACTAGAAGCTATGTTGTGGCTTCCAAGATGTCCTCTGGAAATTGCTCTAACAAACAGCTAAGTTTGTAAGTGTTTAGTTACTAGAAGTAATGGCCCTCCTACATAAGTAAGCCACTGAATATTAATTTTTTTACAAACTACTAACTTGCTTTCTTCTGAGACTGTACAAGTGTTTATCTAATTCTAACAACCACATTTCTGAAATCAGAATCAGTGAGTTCTTATAGTTCCCGCATATACAAGGGAGAAACCTGAATAAAATTTCTTAAGAAACAAATTCTTATGTCAATAGGAAAAACTGCTATAATCTGAACTTTATATTTCATCTTGTATAATGAATAAAACCAAAAACATTTACATAAAAAGTGGGAAAACTCGGAAAAGAGAAAATGAAAAAAGAGCTTAAGACTTAACATGCCAGGAAATGCATACGGTATCTTTTTCATTCTTTGAAAAATTCCATGACATAGCGATATTTTTTTCTCCATATTATCAACAGACACTCTATGAAGTTACATGATTGGGCCTAAGAACTAATGAATGGTAAACAAACAGGGAAAAGTGGTGGAAAGGACCTAGACTATAAGTAGCAACAATGGGGTTATAGTTCTGGTTCTGTCATCCACTGCTAAGTGACCTACAGGTAGACCACAATCATTCTGAACCTTGGTTTCCTCACCCATGACATGGAGGGGACAATGAAAGTTATATTATCTTTCAAATTTCCTTCAGCTCCAACATTCTGTGGTTTATAAGGCTGATCAAAATAACCTTTTTCAAATGAATCTGAGTCAGTTCTAGTGAGGTGGATGAACTTAGAGCTTTCACTTAGAGTGAAGTCAGAAAAACGAATATCATATATTAATGCATATACATGGAATCTAGAAAAATGGTACTGATGAACCTATTTGTAGGGCAGGAATAGAGATTCAGACACAGAGAACACTTATAGACACAGCAGGGGCAGGCGAGGGTGGGGAGAATTGAGATAACACCATTGAAATATGTAATTACCATATGTAAAGTGAACAGACAGCTAATGGGAAGCTGCTGTGTAATACAGGGAGCTCAACCTGGTGCTCTGTGACAACTTACATGCATGCGGATAGGGTGGGAGGTTGGGAGGGGAGGTTCAAAAGGAAGGGAACCTATGGCTGATTCATGTTGCTGTATGGCAGAAACACAACATTGTAAAGCAACTATTTCCAGTTAAAAATAAATAAATCAACAAAAATAAACCTTTTCTGTTGTGTACTACATAGGATCGTTCACAAGTATCTCAAATAAATTTGGAATGACCAATGGAAGGGCGGCCTCATTATCTTTAAAATAAGATGATGAATTCTAAAGAAAGTAATTAAATACAATTCCACTGGCTCCCTTGCTCTATTTCAGCAACATAATAAAGCTTCAATGTTAATTTAACCAGTTGATACTACAGTGTAGTATATATGGTAAGTTCAGTTCAGTCGCTCAGTCATGTCCGACTCTTCGCAACCCCATGAATTGCAGCACGCCAGGCCTCTCTGCCCATCGGTATATGGTAAAGTACTTCATAAAAAGGGAAAACTTTTCACCGGTAAGTGAGGAATAAAAATGATGAAATTAATTATCCTGAGTTTTCCATTAAAGTTAATTCAATTTAAAGGGTTATTATCATTTATTCTGACACCAGTTTACTTGTGAATCCAGCTAATATCTTTGCAGCAACAGTTGCTACTATTTTTTTATACATTCCTTATTTGGCAGAGTAAAAATTTTAACAACTGTGTTCTCTCTGCAACCTCCATTTTTGTGGCAGGGAGGAGGGCTACTGTTCAAGAAGCATCAGAATCTGGGATCAAGTGATACACGAAAAAGAATAATGGAGTCCTCCAGATGTTGGTTCTAGGGTCACTAAATAGCTTACTCTAATTCTTCTAATTTGTAAAGTCAGGGGATTATATTAAAGACTATGTTTAGACTCCCTAAACATTCCTAAAAGTCTCACCCTCTCCATCTGAAAACCGGCCTGTCAATCAGTAGAACTACCAGAGCAATGTTAGGATACACGCTTGGAGTACATTATATTAAACTCCAAATCACGCAAAAATAAACCACACCACCCTGGGGTCCTTCGCCCCAGATGACCCAGGCTGCAGGTCACCTCCTTCGTAGCCCCTCCCCACAGACCGTAGGCACTTTTACTCTTTGACAAACAGCTCCCGGAGGCGGTCCCATCCAGATTCCGGGTATTGGGGTTCTGAGACGAAAGATGACAGTTCCTGGTCCTCTACAAGAGCCTTGGGATCGGGGGGCACAGCTTCGGCAGCAAAAACCCGAGGAAAAGGACTCAGCCTCTTGCAGAGGAAGCTCCGTGGGGCCGGCGGCCGCGCCTCCATGACCCTCTCCGAACCTGTCGACAGACACTCGCTTGGGCGCTTAGGAGGCCAAGGCCTCTCGGAGGTGCGGTGGGGGATGAGCGAAGGTAACTGCAAGAAGGAATGGGAAAGTATCTTTACACTAGTCCCGAGTTAATTTGCGGTCATACCCGCCGACACACCGCTTGACACACAGGCCTCGGTGCCAAGCCTAACTTTGGAGGCACTATTACACACGAGACAGGAAGTACCTCCCCAACGAGGGCAAAGGCTACGGGACTGAGCAAAGCCGGAACCGGAGCCGAACACACTTCCGGCTGGGGGCGGGACGGAGCCAGGCCAGCCCGCCGGAAATGAGGTAGTGACAAGGAGCCACGCGCAGCGCAGTGTGACTTCTGGAGCGGTCCTCCTCACCCTTGTGCGACAGGAAAAGCAGGGTTGTAGGTAGATTGCAGGCGGGAAGATGTGGTCTTACGCTGAAGTGAAAGTGGCTCAGTCGTATCCGATCCTTTGCGACTCTACGGACTATAGAGTTCATGGAATTTTCCAGGCCAGAATATTGGAGTGGGTAGACTTTCCTTTTCCCAGGGGATCTTCCCAACCCAGGGGGTGAACCCACGTCTGCCGCATTGCGGGCGGATTCTTTACCAGCTAGGCCACAAGGGAAGCCCGAGTACTGGAGTGGGTAGCCTATCCCTCCCCCCACGGATCTTCCCGACCCAGGACTCGAACCAAGGTCTCTTGCATTGCAGGCGGATTCGTAACCAACTGAACTATCAGGGAAGCCATTTATAACAGCAGAAATGCCGTGAAGAAGAAAAAGTGCGGTGTACATTACAGTGGAGTACGGAAAGGGAAAAGCAGTTTGGGCAAATGCATCCTAACCTACTGTGTCACACACTACTGGACGGGGTTCATTCTGGTTTTCAGAAAAGACCGAGGCATCGAAGAGGCGTATGGTGCCGGGTGCCCGGAGATCTCCAGAACACATTTTAAAGAAATCCGCTCTGGGTTCCACAAGATAGGTTTTACTCCCCTTAGTTTATATGCCTACTGTTTCTCAAAAGGCAGGGCACTTTCTGGAATTTCTACCAGATGTTGACTTAATAGTTATAATAGCAATAATATCCCGCCACTACAGCTTTCATTAACATATACTTTATAGTTTTATTAAAATGTACACATTTACAATATTCTCAAACTGGTTTGTGTTATTTCATTTAAGCTCTGCCAGCAACCAAACATATGTATTCTTGCCAATCTTACTCATCCTTATTCCTTTCTATGTTTAAGTCTAAACTTACACTCTTTAGGGAGATAAAGTAAATAGATTTCTGGAATTTGACAGCTGGAATTATATAGATAGGGCGCTGGGAACTGACTGATAACGGTGACTAGCTGAGTTAGTCCACGGCGCCAGGAAGATCTCTGGTGTCTGGGGGACGGGATTAGATTCAGTTCCCATCATGGCATTTACTACACTGCATCATGATTTCCTATTTACTCTGTGTCTTAGTAGACTGAGGTCGGGGATCATGTATGTGCATTTCTGTATCTCCAGTGCCTACATTCACATAAATCTTTGAATCAAGACTTCAGATCCCTTGACTCCTGGCTCTGGCTGCAGATTGCTGCCTAACCCATACAGGCAGAGGTGGGCATCATATAAAGTCCCAGGGCAAAAGCTCAAGGAAATGACTGTGCAATGTCTAGTCTACATGTGGAAAATCTAAATGCTTAAGATGACTCCACAATCATTCTGGGATGATGGGGACTTTGAATTGGAGGGTGGGAGTGTGGGCAGTTATTACTGAAATCATTTAGATCCAATTTAAGTGCTCCCTCACTACCTTATAGATACAAATGAGATTAACAGGCAAATTTTGCTAAAGCCATAGCTGCCTTCTCATTTGGGTAACTAAGCCTCTTTCTTAAGGTTCCCTTTGTCATCTGATCACTCAAGAAGTCTCCAGATCCTAGGCCTGCTCACACTGTTGCTGCTATTCCACCTCAGGTCCTCAGACTACTTGTCACTCTCCTGCTGCTCCAAGCCCTTGGGGTTTACCTTCCTTTCCTGTTGTTCAGTTGCTAAGTCATCTCTGACTCTGTGACCCCACAGACTGTAGCACGCCAGGCTTCCAAGTCCTTCACTCTCTCCCTGAGTTTGCTCAAACTCATGTGCAAAGATTCGGTGATGCCATCCAACCATCTCATCCTCTTTTTTGCCCCCTTCTCTTTACCTTCCTCTACCACTATGGAAATACTCTCCCTTTTCTGTGGTCTGTTTTTACGAAGGGCCTCAGAGCAACATTAAGCCAAAACGTGTTATTCAATTCACTTGGACCACTCTGTTTCGCATTTAGCTTGCTCCTCCCCAGGATATACCTTTGCCACCAGAGTAAAGGCATTAGAAAAATTTCAGTGCAGTGACCACACTGCCTGGAACCACCACTATTCTACCCTCAGACCTCTTGCTGATTTCTGCTTAGAGAACTCAATACCCTTTTGCCCCATCATGAATTTTCCCCCAAGTGTCAGGTTCCCTTTCCCTCCTAGGTTCTCTAGGTACTGCCCTTGCTACATAAATTACATTATGTATGATATGAACTGTTACCACAGGGAAAGAGAATAAACTCTCCCAACTCCAGGGACCATTTAACCTTCAAAGTGTAAATTAATTTTTACCTCCATGAAGTTTCCAATCTGCATCAGACAGAAATGTCTTCTACCTTTAAACTTCAAATCCACAGCCTTTATGAATAATTAGCCTTATGATTAAGGCCTTGTATCCCCTTAATCACCTTCTGCCTATGCAGCCTCATACTGTTGTTTCTACTATGTCATCTCAACTAGAGAGCCTCTTCATGCTAGGGAGCCTGCTGTAAACATTTTATCTCCCACTGTTTGTACACAGTAAATGCTCAAGTATTTGATAAATTATTAAATAAGTGATTTGTAATTGTACCCTTCTGCTTCACGCACACCTTCCCTTGGGATGCAGTGGGATTATGTTAAGTGAAGGCATCTTTGGTGGCACAAAATGGGTTTTTACATATCTATGTGTGCTCTTGTTCTCGCAGTCAGAGCAGGTGCAGAGTAGGGAACTATCCTCTTCAGAACTGACCCAAAGAAGCCTACTGACATTTTTTTCTCTTAGGAATTTTGGACTGAGAGACAAAGCCTGTAGTCTCTGCATCTGCGCACGGCAGCACTCTAGAGACTATGCAAATTCTTGCTGAGATTCCTGGAGCTGCTCTGCTTTCTACCTTTCCAAATACTCCAAGGTGCCCTCATATCTGTCTAAAAAGTTCTTTTAGCTACAGGTTGTTTCTATTTTCTTCTACTAGAAAAACTTGATGTAACAGCAGAGTAAGGTGGAACACTGACATCACACAGATGATATTCCCCAAATAAAGGAAAATCATTCCTTGTGTTATCCAAGTATCTCACTTTACTCAAATAAACTGAGTTATTCTTTTCTTTAAGCAAAGTGTGGCTTTAATCTCTGAGAAGGAAAGAGTAAGTTTGGAATTCAGCTAGTATTAACAAAAAACAACAACTTTCAAGTTATGGAGATAAAAAATTACTTTCAAAACCATACATTTATATGTCATTACACCCATCTTCATATCATCTACACTGAGGTAAACAAATACATGTAAAATACATCTGCTGTACTTAAATACAAATGGTCTTATTAACTCTTCAAAGGACAGATGAGAATTTGCATTGATCCAATTCTTACAGTCTTATCCAATCCCTCTTGAAGCCAATGGCTGGGCAGTCTGTAAACAGGATTTAGTTAAGCCTACTGTCCCCATCTATCCATCCATCCTTCCAACAGTGTTCTGTGCCTTCTGTGTGAGGCACTGTGCTGGATAATGGAGAAACTGGGGTAAGTAAAACATGATTGCTACCCATCAAGAAGCTCATAGGGAAAAAAACAAAGCTCACAGGAGAAACAGTCAAATAACTACAGTACAGTGTGATGTCATATAATACAGGTTGAGAAAAATATTATGATAGCCTCTAACTGCCTAGAGTAATGAAAATATGAAGTCTGACAGATGATGCTTGAGTTGGAAACACTTCCAGGGAAATGCACCTTCAGCTGCTAATCCAAAGGACGGAAAGTTTTGCTCTTTGTTTTGTTGTTCAGTCGCTAAGTTGTGTCTGACTCTTTGTGACCCCATAGGCTACAGCATGCCAGGCTTCCCTGTACTTCACCACCTCCTGGAGTTTGCTCAAACTCATGTCCATTGAGTTGGTGATGCCATCCAACCATCTCATCCTTGCCCCCTTCTCCTCCTACCCGCAATCTTCCCCAGCATCAGGGTCTTTTCCAATGAGCTGGCTCTTTGCATCAGGAGGCCAAAGTATTGGAGCTTCAGCATAAGTCCTTCCAATGAATATTCAGAGTTGATTTCCTTTAGGATTGATTGGTGTGATCTCCTTGCTGTCCAAAGGACTCTCAAGTCTTCTCCAGCAACACAATTCAAAAGCATCAATTCTTCGGCAATCAGCCTTTTTTATGTTCCAGCTCTCACATCTATACATGATTACTGGAAAAACCATAGCTTTGTCTCTATGGACTTTTGTTGGCAAAGTGATGTCTCTGCTTTTTAATATGCTGTCTAGATTTGTCATAGCTTTTCTTCCCAAAAGTGTCTTTTAATTTCATGGCTGCAGTCAATATCCACAGTGATTTGGAGCCCAAGAAAATGAAGTCTGTCACTGTTTCCATTTTTTCCCCATCTATTTGCCATGAAGTGATAGGACCAGATGCCACGATCTTAGCTTTCTGAATGTTGAGTTTTAAGTCAACTTTTTCACTGTCCTCTTTTACCCTTGTGGCTCAGCTGTTAAAAGAATTTGCCTGCAATGTTGGAGACCTGGATTCAATCCCTGGGTTGGGAAGATCACCTGGAGAAGGGAAAGGCTACCCACTCCAGTATTCTGGCCTAGAGATTTCCATGGACTGTATAGTCTGTGGCGTCACAAAGAGTCAGACACGACTGAGCAACTTCCACTCCACTTTCACCCTTGTCAAGAGGCTCTTTAGTCGATCTTCCTTTTCTGTCATGGTATCATCTGCATATCTGAGGTTGCTGATATTTCTCCTGGCAATCTTGACTGCAACTTGGAACTCCTTCAGCCTGGCATTTCGCATGATGTACTCTGCATAGAAGTTATTAGTAATAAGCAGGTTGACGATATGCAGATGACGTGCTCCTTTCCCAATTTGGAACCAGTCTGTTATTCCATTTCTGGTTCTTTTGCTTCTTGACCTGCATTTAGGTTTCTCAGGAGACAGGTAAGGTGGTCTGGTATTCCCATCTCTTTAAGCTTTTAGTTTAGTCAGAAGAAAATTAGAGTAGAATGATAATATTTACCAGGGTCTCCTATTGATAAGGCAAAACTACAGTACAACTCAGAAATCTGGATGTCTTATTGCCAGATTTATAGCACCTAAAGACACAGTTCCTATGAGTTTTTAATACTCAAAATTCAATTTTAAACATTTGCCCTGTTCTATGCAATCATTTTACCAGAAAGTCCTCTAAGAAGGTCCGTAGGCTTATAGTTTCGTGAAAGGGAGTTTAAATTGCCAAATGCATGTTTCATAAATGGAAATATAGTCCCTGATTTTATATAACTGAATCCCACATTTACTAATTTTGGAACCAGTTAATACCAAAGAGTTCTTAAGAGGCAAAGGAAAAGAGTTGATTTCTCAGTGGAAATTTTGGGCCTAAAGACAAGGATGGTTCTGAGTCATTGAACTACATGGGTTTTAATCTAAAAGTTTTTCTTCATTTTTTACTATGTTAGGGAGAATATCCTGAGATTAAACTACTATCCAAATGTCTTTTTCAAAAAGGAAAAAGGAAGCAATCCAACAGGATGTGCACAAAACAGGCATCTCCTGTGTAAGTTAAGTGCTAAAGGTGAATGCTTTAACTCCCAACTTGACACCATTTCACATATGAAGACTCCTTGAGATCCCTGCAAGTGTGGACTGCTGCCAACTCAAGGAGGAAAAATATTAAGGGTGTGTGAAGAATGAGGAAAAGTTGCTGTTTTATGCACAATTCCTTTAAAGAGTAAGGACTATTTCCTAAATTTATCAAGAGGTTTTCAATCACTCTTTTTTGAAAGAGAACATAAAGGATGTGAAGGCACAAAAAGGGAAGCTGAAATCCAATTGCAACGACTACTCATGCAATTGCCCCCTTTCTACATGGCTTTATATAGAAACCTCCTGAGTACCAAAGAGTTTACGCTTTTACAAAAGAAAGCTCCTACACTGTTGCATGGCACACTACTGCTTCCTTAGACCTTTCAGAAAATAATCCCCAAGTATTCTTTACAAACCCTAAACAACTTTCTATGTTAAAATACAGCGGCAGAGATCAAGTGCAGAATAACTGCAGAACTGTGGTAATGAGTTGTACTAGTTTCAAATGAGTGACTTTCTACTAAAAAGAATGAGACAAAGGGCGTCACCCCATGGGCATAGTCAGTTTCACAGTGTGGACATACACATATGGATGATCTGAGGCACAAGCTGTGATTGGTCCTAAGAAGAGGAAAGGCAGAATCAGGTTCACAACGCACATCTCACAATTTCTGGTCCTTCTTTAGCAAAGATGTTGAGCGAATTCCTAATTACACACAATTTGGATCTTTCTCCAAAGTTGCTCCTGGTACAGCATGATAAAGGAAACCAGATATCTGACTTGGTAACAGTATCGAAGGTATAGGTGTCACATTCACAGCAAGCTTCTCACCATAGGATATCTGAGGTCTGATGCCATAGAGAGGACTATGGCCCGATCATGACTACTAGAGTTCAGTTTTCAAAATTTTGGGAACAATCTGATCGTAGCCTTTCCTTCTTGTTACGTTATAGGACAGGAATTTAGAGTATTCAGTCAACAGGTTCTCCCAGTAACAGGTGATGTCATCCATCTTTAAGTGGTTCAGAATAAACTGGCTTCCCCTAGAGACAAGATTAACACGAACAGTTAAAAGCATGACATTTAATAAAACTAGTAGCTTACATTTGAGTACTTACCTGTGCCAAGCACTGTTCAGAATACTTCATGTAAATTAACTCTTTGATCTTCAGAACCAACTCTACAGGCATCGTGTCTACTGCTGCTGCTGCGTCGCTTCAGTCGTGTCCGACTCTGTGCGACCCTAGGGACAGCAGCCCACCAGGCTCTCTGTCCATGGGATTCTCTAGGCAATACTGGAGTAGGTTGTCATTTCCTTCTCCATAATATCTACTATACATGTGCATTTGGAAATAAGACTTTTTTTTTTCTTAAAAACAAATATATAAAGAGCCAGTCCTCAGAAAGGGTACTTGAATTACTTCAAAGATTTCAGTCTAACTCTACAAAAGATGGGCTTGGGACATAGGTGAATGTGTGGTTTTCCGTAGGACAGCTTTGATTCTAATTATCTCTGTATAATGAGGCTGACATTCAGATAGCACCATGGTAACAACATTCTTATGACTCTAGCTTGTGAAAAGTAGGAATGATTAAAGTGGAAAAAGAAAAATGATCAGAACTTACCTTTCAGCAATTTCTTGAGCTACATCATCATTTGCTTTTACAAACTGCAACAGCTCCCTAAAATGGAAAGAATTATTAGGTTCTGAAATACAGACCATGCTCATTAGTACTAAGCAGAGGGATCACATACTGAGGCCTGTAGTTAATCTTTAGATATATGGATGTTGGGTTTTTTTTTAAGTAAAGCTATCGGGTCCTCATAAGATCAAAATAACACCAAAAATGTACTTTGCACATAGGCGAAACAATCTGTTCTAGTTTTGGAACATATTTGGGAAAACAGAGAAATGTTCAAAGATACACACTAAAAATCAATAGTGAAGAAAAAATTTCCCTCTTGTCTCTTGCTTTGGTCCCCAGAAGAGGGCACTGGGCTTACATTTCTGGCCCTTCTCCACATGCTGTCCTAGCTCTTGCCATCACGAGAGGAAATTTGCCTTTGTTTCACTGAGGTCAGTTCTCACACTGTATCTGAAAATCCTTTTGACAATATATCTCGATTGAATACCCGAATCTATTTAGTCTTTGAGATTAGTGCTTTTCCACTGCATACTATCTAAATGTTACATTTTGAATCAGCATTAAAACACGTAAAAAATTAAATCCCACTCAGTCTAGTTGGATAATAATACAATACTATCTTTGAAAATGAAATTAAAAAAAAAAACTTTTGGTGGAAAAAGTCATTAGGAGTCAATATCTTGAATAGCTGGGGACTTAGAGGCAGACTGTGGGAGTCATCAGAGGCTCTGCTTGAGGGACGGCTGCTTACTGGACGTTGGAGAGGTCTGTTTTTACTGGGACGTAGTGAACCCATGGCTTCAGCTGTGGGTAGAAGAATTCCAGCCACTCGTCACCAACATGGAAAACAAGTGAACCACACAGAAAGAGGTGTTTGAACCGGAAACTTGCAGCGACACCCCGAAAATTAAACAAATACCTGGAAAAGAGAGAGCAAAATATACTTGATACTATATTCCTGCTACCACACATGACATTTTTTTCTTATCCCCTCTTCTTCTCCCCTTTTTTTACCCTCTCTTCCTTCTCTTTCCACTTTCAATTTTCAAGGACCCATCAGCATGTCCCTGTGGAGTTTCCATAAACTCCTTGCTGTTCCAGGGCTTAGAGCCTATTCCTGGGAATATCAGCGTGAGGGGGAAAGAGAAATACTTTCTCCAGGTAGTGACGGATAAGAGCCAGCAGCTGGGTGCTGGGCAAAGCGGATACAAGGCTCAGTGGAAACAGTATCTCACCCTTTGTTTACAAGTTTTTCTAGGCCTAAAGTCTCGAACTCATCACGGTCCCCCGGCAAAGCCTGGTTTTTCCCATAGTGTTTCCTATCTGGTCAAAGGTGTGCCCTGTTCCCTGTTTCCTCTTAAGAAGTCTGGAGAAGACAACCAGGCATGCCTAATCAATCTTCAAAGAAGTGCCCCCTGGAAAATAAAGCTAATAACTAAGAACATTTTCTTTGCAGCATTTCTGGTACCTTTCTCCAACCAGAGCTGCTTCTCCTCTGTAGTTCCCACTGTGCAGTGTAACCACCATTCATTTCTCTGAATATTCCCACTGCCCACCTCCTGACCTTGTTTTACCTTCATCTCATTCTTAGTCTTGGCATTTAAATATAATACATTAGTTACATATGCCTCATTCATGTTGAACCTTAAACTATTTTTATTAACTTAATAAATGACTGATCTAACTTCAGCTCTTGGCTTTGTGGGGTGTGGAGAGTGGACCCCATCCCTTTGATTATGGGCATGCAGGCTCCCTGGAAGCAGGGACCATTGTCCCTGTTTAATTGTATCTGCAGTTCCCACAGAACCCAGTCCACAGCTTTGTGCACAGCAGGCTGTCAGTAAACAATAACTAAACGAATTAAGGTGACTTTCACAAACCCCAGCTGGACCCTAGTATTAAAATTCTCACCCAAAGAGAAGCTATTCCATAAGCAATGGGGAAAACCAGAAGAGTCAGGAGTCCTGGATATCTTACTTGTATTTGCAGTGATCCACAAGATGGACATCCTTAGCAGCTGGCTTTCCCAAGGTATCCTTTCAGGGAAAACAAAGTTGTCAGTATTAGCAGCAGGAGCATTCACTGAAGACCACTGTGCAACAAGGATCACTGAACATCTCATCAACATGACCTCACTGAAGTCTCAGAATGCACAGACTCAGGAGCCAAGACTGTCTCACTTTATAGATGAAGCAGCCGAGGCTTTGAGAAGTTGGGAGACTTGCTCAAGGTCACACAGCTGTAAGTAGAAGAGCTTGGGCTTTAACTTGGTCTGTGTGATTTTAGAGTTTAAGCTCCCCTGGGGCCATGTGACTCTTCCTCTGTACTCGGGAGGTCATGGCCTGCAGCACAACTCACTCTGTGTAAGTCACATGGCAAAGGAGGTTACAAACAGTGGCTGGTGGGCTTAGAGGTATAGCCCACACACACATTTTGTTGCACTAGCAAAGTATTTGAAAAATAAATATTCACACCACTCCCCAGCATTTGTAAGTGGCAGGATACTTCTTACAAAAACCCAGATTTCCACTTTTTTTGGAAAAAAAAAAGGAAGATTTGGCAAAGAGAGCTCCTATTCTCCTTGGCAGAAATGACTGGACCTTCAGTGCTCTCTCCTGCTCACTACTGCAGCGCCTGGGGGCATCAGAGTCTGAGACCCCTATCCCCTATCCATATTCCAGCCACCTTAGCAGATGGTGAGGGGAACAAGTCTTGCTTGCTTCTGTGGCCTCCCATAGTAGATGCTGTCATGAATGGATACATTTTTTCATATTTTTATTTTTTAACAAAGTTTCTTATACTGCATTTGCTTCTGTTTGAATTAAATGATCATGTAATAAATACATGCATCTTTACTTAGTATTTCTTAGTTTTCACTTAGTTTTTCTGACAAGAAGTTTAAACATTTTCTCCTATCCTCCTCAAATGGTATATGGAAATTTCAGATGAGGACATTTACAACTTAAGGGTCTTTGAATAAGGCAAGAAAGACAGAGTTAAGAGGATAGAGATGGGACTCCCAACCAAAGAAGCCTGTCATTGCTTGTTTCACCTGAGAAGCACTTGGGGAATTTTAAACAAATGAAGATGTCTATACAGCATTTCCAGAGACTCTGACTTATTCTATTAATTTTTAAGCTCTCTGGTTGCACTGTATAGTCAGGGTTAAGAACCAATGGTATAAACCAGATTTTGGCAAACTTAGCGCCCATAGGCCAGATCTGGGTCACTGTTTGTTTTTGTGCACAACCCATAAATTAAAGTTATTTTTACCTTGCAAATGGCTGGAAAAAATACAAAGAACAGTATTTTTATGATGTGGGAAAATTTTATGAAATTCAAATTTCAATGCCCTCAATAAGGTTTTATTGGAACACAGCCATGCTCATTTGTTTACATATTGTCTATGACTTCTTTCTCACTGCTGAGTAACTGCAACCCAGGCTGTAAGATCTGAAAAGCCTAAAATATTTACCATCTAGCCATTTACAGAAAATGTTTGTGACCTCTGGTTTAAACCTTCAAAATAATATAAAATATGAGTCATAATAAGGGCCCAGAAACACAATGTGAGTTTGAAAAAGAATAATTTACACATATACTAATTTTAGTCCATGGAACGTTCTTAACATTCATCCCACCACTGAAAGGAAACCTAATGTGAAGTTCTACCCAGGTGCAATGCTCTTGGAGTGAGAATGTTCAGTGCTGTAGCTCTAGTCAGATGATTGGTGATTACTTTCATAGATTTCCAGGCCTGGTTTTTGGTGTACTCTGCATCAACAAGTTTTGGGTTTTTCCGAGATAGAAGAATGAGAGGATCTCGTTCTGGACTTGTCCTAGGAAAGAAACACATGACATAGAACTACTTCTCCTACACCATAAGACCACTCCCAATCACTGAAAGGTAAGCAGTAATCTGACCCAATGTGATGATCATATGCACAGATGAACAACTCATGGGTTATTTAATAGAAGAGGAGGGGGATACTAGATCCTACAGCATCGAGGTGGTCCTGGCTGTTTGCCACTGTACCCTTCAGGGAAGGGGAGTATTTGGCCCTCTCTGCTTGCATCTAGTCTTTAGGATTATGTTATTCTGGATACTACAGCCACATCCCAGGGAATTATTTCCCTTTTATAAGCTTCATGTAACCTCTAATCACTGGTAGTCATAGCTGTGCGACTAAGTAATCACCACTCACCAAAACAGCTACATGACCTTTGTTGGGTGTGCTCTGTAAAACCCAGTATAACATTTAAATTAAAAAGAAAACCGAAGGGCTCAAACACCTGAAAATTTATTGTAGAAAAAGTCCTAGTTATGGTTCTAATAGCAGATGATGTTGACATTTGAGGGGTCATGGACTCTCTGAGAATCTGATAACTGTGGACACCCATTCTACATATCCCCATGTAACTTCAAGGTGTTCCTAAAAGTCTTGAAGTCCACACATGGATTCCAAGTTAAGAATCTGTAATCTGAAGATCTGAGAACCAGAGATGTTGACAAGGAACCATAAGCAGTGGTTGTTGGGCTCATCTGCACTCTGAAGTCCACCACCAAGTGAAGAGAGAGTGTGACCTCTGACAAGGACACACTAAGAAATCTGCAAAACTCTCTCCCTTCACATTCTCCTTGGCATTCATCTGTGCAACAGATACTCATTGTGCATCTACAATGTAGGTACTGTTCTCAACACCGGGGATATGGAGCTGAACAATATGGACTCAAGTCTTCCCCTAACCTTTTCACTTTCGCTCTAACTTCCTTCCATGCATCTCTCTCAATTTTCATCAGTTTCAATCTACGCTTCCACCACTATTTGGCAGCCACATGGTCTGATGAAAAAGGCAGTTAGAAGAGCTAGTGATGGTTCCTGCTCTCCCATTAAGTGGCAGAGAATCTGTGGGCACGATCATAAAGTACTCCTGGGAAAATGCAATCTCTCAGGCAAGAGGACAGCTCATTGTTCTATTCAGCATTAAATAACTAAAGCCCATCACACTCATCACACTTTGTAAATGTTTGCTGAATGACTGGACAGATGAACTTTACTTCTTTGAATTTCAGATCAGCTAAAAGTGATTTGGCCAATAATTTGGGTTCTTCTCTAGCCTAAAATTCTGTGATTCTATGTCTTTTTCTTAGTTATCTTAGTTTTCTCTTTGAATTAGTTTCCCACACCCTCAAAATTTTACACATTAGCCAGAAGAGTACCTTTGTAAAATGTCAGAAAGTATAATCACCTTGATCCTCGAAAATATGCTGTGGAATTTTTCTTTTTCCATGGCCACTGTGCAGCTGACCTAAAAACAGATTTCATTAGTTTCTTGTCTCTTCCTTAACTATATAAAGATGTGTTTGAATCATTTCTAAAGCTTAGCTGAGAGCTTTACATTTTAAAGTAAGTCTGACCCAGGCTACTCAATTCACTAGCAAGGTAATGCCCAAAATCCTTCAAGACAGGCTTCAACAGTATGTGAACCGAGAACTTCTAAATGTACAAGCTGGATTTAGAAAAGGCAGAGGAATCAGAAACCAAATTGACAACATCTGTTGGATTATCGAAATCCAATTCCAAAAAACGCCTACTTCTGTTTCACTGACTATGAAGTCTTTGTATGGATCACAAACTGTGGAAAATTCTTAAAGAGATGGCAATATCAGACCACCTTATCTGCCTCCTGAGAAACCTGTATGCAGGTCAAGAAGCAACAGTTAGAACCAGACACGGAACAATGGACTGGTTCAAAAGTGGGAAAGGAGTACATCAAGGCTGTATACTGTCACCCTGCTTATTTGACTTCTATGCAGAGTACATCATGCAAAACGCAAGGCTGGATGAATCCCAAGCTGGATTTGAGATTGCCAGGAGAAATATCAACACTTCAGATATGCAGATATTACCAATCTAATGGCAGAAAATGAAGGAACTAAAGTCTCTTGATGAGGGTGAAAGAGGAGAGTGAAAAAACTGGCTTAAAACTCAATATTAAAAAAAACTAAGATCAGGGCATCAGGTCCCATCACTTCATGGCAAACAGATAGGGGAAAAGTGTAAACAGTGATGGATTTTCTTGGGCTCCAAGATCACTGCAGACAGTGACTGCAGCCACAAAATTAAGACACTTACTCCTTGGAAGAAAAGCTATGACAAACTAGACAGCATATTAAAAAGCAGAGGCATCACTTTGCCAACAAAATTCCACACAGTCAAAGCTATGGTTTTTCCAGTAGTCAGTACGGATGTGAGAGTTGAACCATAAAGAAGGCTGAGTGCCGAAAAATTAATGCTTTTGAATTGTGGTGCCAGAGAGGACTCTTAAGAGTCCCTTGAATTGCAAGGATATCAAACCAGTCAATCCTAAAGGAAATCAGTCCTAAATATTCATTGGAAGGACTTATGCTGAAGCTCCAATACTCTGGCCACCTGATGTGAAAAGCAGCTCATTGGAAAAGACCCTGATGCTTTGAAAGATTGAGGGCAGAATAAGAAGAGGGTGACAAAGGATGAGATGGTTGGATGGTATCATCGACTCAGTGGAAACAAGTTTGAGCAAACTTCGGGAAATAGTGAAGGACAGGGAAGCCTGGTGTGCTGAAGTCCATGGAGTTGCAAAGAGTTAGACATGACTTAGTGACTGAACAACAAGGCTACTGAAAAGAAAAAGCTCTAAATGACATTATGTTCCCTTTTATTATTACTTTATCCTCTGGAGATACTAGCTAGCAATATGTGTAAATCTACTGTTTGGTTAATAAGTTAACAACATTGAAAGAAAAGTTCCCCAAAGTAAATAACATGTTTAGGGCTATTTAATTCAGTACAATCAGGATTTCTTCCTTACTTTAAGCGAGTCTAGAGGATGAGATGGTTGGATGGCGTCACCGACTTGATGGACATGAGTTTGAGCAAGCTCTGGGAGTTGGTGATGAATAGGGAAGCCTGGCATGCTGCAGTCCATGCAGTCACAGAGTCAGATACAACTGAGCGACAGAACTGAACTGATTGTTAAAATTACTAGGCAACAAAGTAACTGCAGAAAATATCAGATACCGAATCAAGGGCAAGGAAATAAATCACTTTCTGCCTTTATGTTTTAGATGCATAGAAAGTATCATCAGATTTAGTCTGATTTTGCAAAGCACTCTGGTATCCTCAAACCGTACTTAGTGTTCCATAAAGACCAAGTCCCCAAAATTCAGTTCTCAATACCAGTTACCACAACCAGCTTCCCTTGAAACTGCTAGTTCACAAATGCATCATTTTTTTTTTAAACACCAAAAACATTTTGTATTGGGGTACAGCCAAATAACAATGTTGTGATAGTTTCAGCTGACAGATGCATCATTCTTAATTTACTCTGTGGGAATCCTTCACAGAAGTTTTTGCAGCATCTTTCTCTGAAAAAGGAGTGGGTCAAACTGAAGTGGAGTTCATGAGGGATTGGTGAGCTGTTTGCTATAATGGAGAAACTTTGCACATAAACTTTTCAGGTAGAGATACTGTTCAGATACAAATACCGTCCCATTACTCATTTTCTCTCTCTCTTTTTTTAAAATTTTATTTGGCTGCTTCAGGTCTTCACTGTGGCATGTGGAATATAGTTCCCTGACCAGGGATCAAACCCAAGCTCCCTACATTGGGAGTAGAGTGTCTTAGCCACTAGACCACCAGGGAAGTCCTCATTTTCTCTTAAGAGAGCCAGTCCTCCATATTTTCCTGGCTTATCTTCCAGTTGTTTCTCACTGGATCATCTTTACCTGACTCTCCAGTCCAACTATTTCTTGCTCTGTCCCATACTCCCTCCTAACAAATCAGAACTACTGTAGCACTGGGGGGTGAGATGTGGGGGAGGGGGGGTTCCTAGGTGGAACTAGTGGTAAACAGCCTGCCTGCCAATGTAGGAGACATAAGAGATGCAGGTTTGATTCCTGGGTTGGGATCAAATATAAACACACACACACACACACACACCTCATTCTTATAACCTTACAAAATGGCTTTTATTATCCCTACTTTACACAGTTGAGGCCTTTAAGAGGCTAAGCAATTTGCCCAGCATCGCACCTAGTAAGGTTTAAATCCAGAGTCGCTGTTTTTAAGCCCTATTCTATCTTTACTTTCCATTCATGCACAATATCCATTTTATAGCCATGTTATAATTTACTCCATTCGTTACTGGTGAGCTTTCAGGTAGTTTTAAACTTTCTACTTTAAGAAACAACATTGAAGTGAATATCCCTGTATGTATATTTTTGCATACTTGTTTAATTATCCTCTCAGGATAAATTCTTGAAGTAAAACGGCTGGGTCAAAGGATATACACATTTTACATTTTGATATACTGCTCAACTATCCAACCAAAAACTGAAATTTTGAGTTTAAACTTCCTTAGTCCCTGAGAAAGCTAAATTTAATATAGACAAACTTGAACCATGTATCATCTGTTTTCCCTCTCCCTCATTTTTCCTACCCACCTATCCACCCCTTCGGAAGACCCATGTTAGGACTTTTGTCTTTGGGCAAGCACTAACACTGGTGCTGCCCCAGCCCTCTTTTATAACCCCACTCCTCTGCTCACAGTAGAGTGAATTCTTTAAATCCACAGCGACACGGAATTCTTCTACAGGGTGAAAAGTCAGTCAATGGGGGCAAACTCCCAGAAGAGTATAAAGATGGAAACACAACAGGCAGACACCAATGTAGATCAGCAAACAGATTACTGAAGTTTCAAGGTAAGAAATGAAATCATGAGGCTAGAGTTTCTGAATGGAGGGCTCTAAAAAATAAAACTGCAATTCTAAAATCATGAAGAAATTCAGCTCAAGAATAAAAGGTGAAGGTATCAAAAAAAGAACATATTAACATAAGTTAGATTTTTAAAACATATTCTATCTCCCTAAAAATTGCTTATTAGTTTGCAAGTGGTAAAAGAGTAACTACACAGTAAGGATAGACTTAAGCGTTGTTGCAGATTAAAACAAGTTAAAGACACATAAGAACTAAATACAACACAAGATGCCAGACTGGATCCTGTATCTGAGAAGAAACGTGTCTTATGGGACACTGTTATGACAATTCAGTGTTAATTAACATTGTTTCCTGTATTTGATAATTGCAATGTGGTTATAAAGGGAACACTCAAGAGTGTTTTAGGAATTATGCAGCAAAGAATTAAGGGGTACAGAGCCATAAAGTATGCAATATACTCTCTAATAGTTTAGAAAACAAGAAATTATGCAAATATTACACATGCAGCCTACACATACATTGAAGGACACAATGAATCAAGTTATTATCTGATGGAATACCATGCAACTGTTTAAAACAATGAGGCAGTTTCCTATGTACTGCAGCAGCAGCTGCAACTAAGTCACTTCAGTTGTGTCCGACTCTGTGAGACCCCACAGACGGCAGCCCACCAAGCTCCTCTGTCCCTGGGATTCTCCAGGCAAGAATCCTGGAGTGGGTTGCCATTTCCTTCTCCAATGCATGCATGCATGCTAAGTCGCTTCAGTCGTGTCTGACTCTGTGTGACCCCATGGACAGCAGCCCACCAGTCTCCTCTGTCCACAGGATTCTCCAGGCAAGAATACTGGAGTGGGGTGCCATTTCGTTCTCCACCTATGTACTGACATGGAAAGATTTCTACGCCACACCAATAAGTGGAGGAAAAGTTGCCTAGGTGGGACACATTGATAAATTTTTATAAGCACACACAGTTTTCATATTCAGAAAAAAGTTTTAAAGAGATTTTAAAAACAAAGGAGATGTACAGCAGTTGGGAAAAGAGCTACAAAAAGAAGAATGTGAAAAGGGTATTTGCAAGCACCTGAGGGTAAAAAAAAGAATTAGAAAACTAACTTCAAGAATAACTTGGTGAAAAAATGTTAACATCATTTTTATTTTTCTCTCTTTCAAAATTATGTTCAAAATGAAGTACTACATAAAAAAATGACAGTCTCACAGTCTGGCGGACACAGGAAGTATTAACTAGTGGAGAAGATAACGCACTTAGAAACCTGGATTTCAGGCCTAAATTGGATCCTTGACCAAAGTTACTTAACCACTCTGAGTCTGCATTCCCTCATCCCTTAAAGAGCGAGCTGGACAAGAACAATGAAGTATGAGGTCAAATAACCTAAAAAAATAATTTCCCAATTATATCTACTGAATAATTAACTTGTTTATTTAACCAGTGGCTCTAGCTGACAAAGAGGACTACAGCCCTACATGCTTCTCCAGAAAAGGGATGTTCTCTTCATCTCATTTAAATATGTAGTCACACTTAATACAGGGGATAGATATTTGTGAAAATGAAGTTGAAATAAATTATTGCTCTCTCTACATCTGAGAGAAGAACTAGAAAGACTGTGTTTCTAGAAGTTTACTAATAGGTACCAATGTTGTTTGGATCATTAATGTAAAATGTAGCTAGGTAAGAAATACCTACAGCTTGATGAATGAGACAATCTAAATTCTGAAATGATGGCAGGATGCAGACAACAGGCCAAGGCAGGTTTCAGTCCTCAGTTAGAGAGGATCTGGAAGAAGCTTGAACTTGAGATGCCTATGGAACATTTATGCCCACCCCCTCCCTGCCTGAAGAACTTGGCTCTTAATTATAACGTACATTTATGTTCTTCCAAGTAATTTTCTATCCTTCCCCACAATATGATCATTTATTCTTTCCTACTTACAAAATGAATTCATTCTTAAAGAATCTTAAAAATATAGAAAAATTTAAAGAAGAAAAAAAGAGGCTTCTACAATCCCTCCCACAGAAGCACTGCTGACATTTCAAAGTAAGTTATTCTGCCCTTTTTCTATGGATATGGAAATACTTCTATACACATGTAAAATTGCTTATGCTATGAAGTTTTTTTTTTTTTGTCTTTTAAATGAAAAGTTAGTCATTTTAGAGAAAATAATTGTTTATACTTAACTGTTTACTTCAAGGTGACCCAAAAAGAGGGACAAATAAAACCTCTCTAGAGGACCTACCTTACCAGATCTTCCCTGAAGAGGTCCCACCGTCCAAGACCCATAGGATATATTGGCCAAACAGCGGGTCCTCCTTCCCAAAATGTCCAAGCAGGATACATGATATCATGGTACTCTGATGTCTTCAACAGAAACAGAGAGGTTATTTTAGATCAGTCTTGGAGCAGAGGAAGAAGCAGCAAACTGCACTCATGTCACAGGATCTGGAAAAGGCCTTGCCCCTGTGTTATACCATCAAAGACATACCCAAGTCTAGACTCTGGATGCTAAAAGGGAAAAATGATCATGGGTTAAAATTCATGGGCTGACTGAATCCCAGAATATGAAATCACACTAAATGTCACCTTTTCCAGTTCCCAAAAGTTCTGTTTTTCTAGAAGACATATACTGTTGGAGGTTTTAGTTTAAGGAATATACCCAATTCTGAATGACCACATAGCTTTCTCATCTTTTAACTGATATCATACTTGGGAGTGTATATGGTCCTACTAGTTCTTAATTATTTCCTAGATAAGTCTTTTAGGAGCAAGAATTAGGAAATACAATGCAAGAGTTAAGAGTGTGGGCTCTTGAGAAAGATTATCTGACTCCACCTCTTTCCAACTCTAGGCAAGTTACTTAATCTTCCTAGGCTTCAGTTTCTTTATCTTTATAACTAGAGAAATGATAATATCAATAATGGTATCTATCTAACAGGCTTGTTTTAAATATTACATGAGTTAATACATGTAGAAAACTTAGAACAGTGACACATAGTAAATACTCAATAAATGTCAGTGTTACCTAATACTGTGGCACTTCTGAGCTCATATTGGTTGGTCAATAAGTTCTGAGTTATTTTTTGGTTATTTTTCTTTTTTGATCAGGGTCAAAAGTAATGATGGGCAGAAAGAGGGTAGGGGTATTATCCCACACCTTTTGAAAAAAGTTTGAAACCATTTTAAACCTTTATATGGTTACTTCTGTTAAAATTCTGGCCACTGATAAGCCTCTAAATCTACTGTCTTCCACTGGAATTACATATGCAATATGCTGTTTGCCTTTTTTCAAATATTTTAAAAATGGTATGTGATTCGTCAAGTACCTCAGGCATAACAGCTGCTCAAAAGAAACTGCATACTTGTTACAAAACTGACAGACTAAAATCCCTCCCTGGCAAACTAGGAGTCATTGGTTTAAAAAAAAAAAAAGAAGCAGGGGGAAGGAATTAAAGATGAAAGGAAAGTTAGTATACTGATGATAATACTTGATTATCCACAGAAAAAAACAAGATAAATAATAAACATAAACCCTTACTGACTTACATGGTAGCCTCTATCTGTTCTTCTGAGAGGGCTTCATGACAAATAACGGGACCAAGCACTTTTGAGAATTGAGGCTAAACCATGGGAAATGCAACACAATGTGGCCTCAGCCCACTTGCAACACAGGAAATAAACAAGTCTAGAGAGAAAGTAAACTCTGATAAAGAAAAAGTGGGGATAAAAAGTCCCTCTGCTTTGGAGACACCAAATCAGAAACAGAGTTCCCTTTCTCAAAGTCCGGAGGGTTTTCCCAAACCTACTCTCCTCCCATAGAATTTTCCATTTACTCTCTTCTAGCCTCCCCCATCCCTGCCCCCAAGTGCTTTCATATTTAGTCTCTAGGGAATGAAGGCCCATTCCTGCTAATACACCATTTGCAAGAAGCTGAGCACTAAGATATTAACTGCGCCCTATTCTCCAAGCCCACAAGCATGTCCTAGTACTCCCATCTCTCCGTAACTAGACTCTAATCCTCTCACATGTCCCCCTCAGGCATCTCAGGCCTATCCCCTTAATGCACTGCTTGGGTGCAAACTGTATGGTTATTTGAGCACCTTTAGTCTGACAATTAGCCTGGCTGGGACCCTGGGATATAGTGGCCAGACAGATGATACCCAATAGCATGGGTGATATATACATTGTAGGAGCTCAACAAATATTTTGTTCAAAGTACATGAGCTTTCTTAGGTCACTCTCTCCCACGCTCTGCAGGTTCTCTGAACTCCACCTCCAATGTCTTAGAGGTTCCTCAGGCCTCTCTCATTCCTCACCCTCCACCCTTAGCTCTAAGATCCCAAGCAATCATACTTATCACTTACAGGTCCTCACCTCCTTCTCCTCAGTCTTACCATTCAATGACTGTGAAGCTAACAGGGACACAGACCCGCTTTGGGACCTCAGACCTCATCCTCACCATTACCCATCAGACTCTGCCACATTCAGTCATCTCCTGCTTATGCCCTAGAAGACCACCCTCCATCCCCCTCAGAGAACCCTTTCTGTACTTACCTTACTGAAAGAGAAGATTGGAATGGCAGGCTCCATCCATTTAGGAACCTGAGGATAATCTCGCACGTTGATCACCATCTCCATGTCAGGGAGGCGCCCAATAACTTCCAAAATAAAGTGTTCAACACCACTACACCTGTCAACCAGAAATACCACAACTTCACCAGAGCAATGCCTGCTCTCAGACAAGGCAGGGTCCCACTGACACTTTCAAGGTAAGACAAGCCAGCATTCAGATCATCAGCCTCCTACAAATTGTCCTGAGAGCAATGCTACTGAAATGACTATTCCACTCTTTCGTGTGGTGCAAGTTATCTTTCCTGGCTAAGCTTCTCCAGCTTACAATAATAAAATTCTCCAACTAAATCATCATAAGTTTGATGGGAATGTTATTGCTACTCCTATCACTTCCTCCTCTCCTTTCATTTCCAGGATTTATTTCTCCTACTTGGAATAGTTTAATTTGTAAGCAAATGTAAATTTTGATAGGAACTGGAAAAGCTGATTTTCTAATTGTGTCCCCTGGGCTTTGCGTCTCGCAAGGACATTATTTTTATTTCCATCATAACTAAGTCTCATAGTTTATGAGGAAGGATAAAGAACCTTTCATTATCTTCAACCTAAATACAGAACATTCTCAAGAGCAACTTTGCAAGCCAGAAAGAGTGCCAGGTACATAATCACAAAAATTGTAACATAGCTTTCAGAACAGATTTTCTAAAAGGATTTCTGGAAAGGAAGTAAGTATACATTGAGAGCTAACTTTCCTGCCCCATCCTTGAGGTCCAGACCAGCACAGTACTGGTAGCAACATTCCAAGGTCTGACCAAAATTTTCTGGCAGCGTGATAATGATTGATTTATATATAGGGTGATAATTACATATCAATATATAGGGTGATAACTAAATATCAATCGTTCATAAACATAAGAAAAGATGGTCAACTGTACTACTAACAAATAAATGCCCCCAAAGCCAAAATTATAAAAACAGAGAATAAAATGGTACTTATCAGAGGCTGGGGAAGGAGGGGATAGGACAGATGTTGTTTAAGGGAACAAACTTACAAGGAGCAATAAATTAAGCCATAGGGATCTAATGCACAGTGAAGTGAATATAGATAACAAAATGGTATGATAATTATCAAACTTAGACTAGAATTTAATCATTTCCACTATTTAAAAAGAAAATTATGTAACATGATATAGAGGTGCTTATTGTTGCTACAATAGAAATCATATTAAAATAAGCGTATCAGATTAACGTGTTATACACCTTAAACTTATACATTATATGTTAAATATATTTCAACAAAAAAGTATCAACACGACAAAAGAAAAAATCTAGTGAAGCTACATGCTCCTGCTGCTAAGTCCCTTTAGTTGTGTCCAACTCTATGCGACCCCAGAGATGGCAGCCCACCAGGCTTTCCCGTCCCTGGGATTCTCCACGCAAGAACACTGGAGTGAGTTGCCATTTCCTTCTCCAATGCATGAAAGGGAAAAGTGAAAGTGAAGTCGCTCAGTCGTGTCCGACTCCTAGTGACCCCATGGACTGCAGCCCACCAGGCTCCTCCGTCCTTGGGATTTTCCAGGCAAGAGTATTGGAGTGGTTGCCATTGCCTTCTCCAGTTTCTACCAATCAGATTGTCAAAGATCAAAAGAGCCTGGTAATACATAGTGTTACTGGGTGTGTGAGGTCTACTTTGAGCATGTGATAAGAGGGTGGTGAATGTGTAAACACAACGTCTTTGGAGGACAATTTGCTTCTATTTATTGAGATTTAAAAGCACTTTATTTGTCTAACTAATTTTACTTCTATACTGTAGATATAGGTACAAAGGGGCTTCCCAGGTAGTGCTAGTGATAAAGAACCCGCCTGCCAATGCAGGAGACCCAAGAGATGCGGGTTCGATCCCTGGGTCGGGATGATTCCCTGGAGGAAGAAATGGCAACCCATTCCAGTATTCTTGCTTGAAGAATCCCATGGACAGAGGAGCCTGGCAGGCTATAGTCCATGGAGTCACAGACTGAAGCGACTCAGCATGAGTGTTCAAAAGTCTAAGTTCAAGAATGTTCACTGCAGCATTGTTTCCATTAGTCAAAAATTAAAGGGGAAAAAAAATTAAAGGGGAGGGATGGGGAATAACTAAGCATCCATTGATTTAGGACTGAATAAAGAAATCCATACAATGGGGTTTTTATGCTGCTATGAAAGAGTTTTCCATGCACTACTCCTATGGAACAATTCCAAAATCTATTGATACATGGAAAGGAAAAGTAAGTTGCAGAACAGAAGATACAGCATATTCTGGTTTGCTGGTGAATCTAGACAATTGTATATGCAGATTATTTCTGGCAAGATATACAATTGTAGTTGTCTCTTGAGAGGAAGACTCAGGGACTAGTGGTATGGTGGAGGGCATCACTGTATATACTTTCGAGTTAACCAAATATTTTACCATGTGCATATAATACTCCTTTGATGTTAAAAAAATTACTAGTTACAAAGTTTAAAAATGTATTACATTTTTATTATATATTAATTATATAATATAATCATTATTATTATTACCTATTATTACAATAATACATTTACATGTATTTATATTTACATGTTAACAGCTAAAGCATCTGTTATTTTATTTCACACCTGGCTTTTAAAATAGCACTCTATCACATACTGCATGATTCTATTTATACAAAATCCAAGGAAATAATCTATAATGAGAGAAAGCAAATCAGTGGATACCTGAGGACAGGGATAGGACAGGAGGAAGGCATGACAGGGAAAAGGGGAAAGAAGGGCCACAAAGGGGCACAAGGTAACTTTTGTAGTGACAGATAGGTTCATTATCTTGGCTACAAATATATATATATATGAATACATATTTTGATATATGTATCAAATTGTACACTTTAGATATGTGCAATTTATGTCAACCATACTTCACTAAAGCTATTAGTTTTAAAAATATTCCTTATCTTTGAAATGATGCACCTCCAGGGTTAATTAGATGGTGCTCCAGTTCCTTAGCAAAATCTTTCAGCTCATCCTTGAAATGCTGAGTTTACATGTCCTTTTGTTCAGAACTGAATTCTTTAAATGTCACTGATATTTCTCAAACTGGGTGAATTAAAAGTATCTAGACCTAGAAAGATACTACTTTTGCCCAGATAAGAGTCTGAGATACTTCACAACTGTGTCCATTTCATTAAGGACGCTGGTTCTAAATAGTTCGTTTTGTTTCTCTTTTATTTAACGCTCAATTCTTAAGCTGTGTATGTAGTTGGGGTAGGGAACTTTCAATGTATTAGAACTCTAGACTATTTTATTGCCAATGAAAGGTCCCATCCTCTCTTAAGAATATTTCTAAGAGCTTAAGATTCTGACCACAATGATCTGAAGTAAGGAATAAGTGCCTTGCAGAAACTTCGAGAGCACAATTTAATTTGATCCGGAGATTGTTCAGCTAACTCTCAAGCACTGGAAAACCTTTTAAAGTCCAAAAAGGTCTATATTCATATTTTCTTTCTCATTTGTATAGAGAAATTTGTGTAGAAATCACAAATTCCTCTATACTCATAATTTATAGTTAAAGTCTCTACTATTGCTCCAAGTAATGAAACAAATGTCTACTTAAACTATCTCAATGATTTTCCCCACTACCACCTTACTTGCCCCAACACTTGAAAACCAAAATTGTGATTACCTCGGAATATGGGATATTAAATGATCTTTATATTTTTCTGTTGTTTTTACGTATTTTTGACAGCAAAAATACACTAATTTGTAATGAAGTTATTATGACAAAATATAAATCCTTGTGACCAAACAGATGCATGTTTTTTTTACAATACTGCTCATTTATTTTACTTGTAATGACATACGTCACTTAGAAAAAAAGATCTTAGTAAGGGAATACTCTGTAATTTTATAAAGATTTGAGTTTTTTTTGTTTTTTTTTTAAAAAGACTCCTGGGAATTCTCTGGTGGTCTGGTGGTTAATACTCTGAGCTCTCACTTCACTTCCCCGGGCACGGGTTCAATCCCTATTTTGGAAACTAAGATTCCACAAGCCAGGCAGCTATGCCAAAAAAAAAAAAAAAAGGCTCGAACGAGGAAGGTTTATTATTTGTTGTAAATAATGCTGCCGAAGGGTAATTTCCAGGCTCAGTCTGTGACCCTCCCTGTCAGCCTTTAGCCCACTGATAAAGAACTTCAGCTCTCACAGCTCAAGTCCTGCCTAGTGTGGCCTGTGTGATCTGCAGCCCTAGTTATTTCTCTTGCCTCTCTGCCACCTTTCTTTGAATAGCTGGTATCTAGAACAATAGCTGTCCCCTGACAATCAGTCATCGCTTCTCCTTCAACCCAGTTCACTCACACTAGTTAACATTAGCCTGTGTCCTGCAGCTGCTGTATCTGGAGAAAAAGGGGTAGACCCACATCCAGTACAACCAGTGATATGCCCCAGCCTTACAAAGAGAGAGGAGACAGATGTCACTATTGTGTGGTCCTGAAATGTGAGGGTTTACTTGTAAGTCCCTTTAATTGGGCTCTATATTAAGAGTGTCAGTTGCTCAGCCGTGTCTGACTCTTGTGACCCCATGGACTGAAGATCACCAGGCTCCTCTGTCCATGGAATATCCAAGCAAAAATACTGGAAAGGGTTGTCATTTTCTTCTCCAGGGGATATTCCCAACCCCAGGATTGAACCCGGGTCTCCTGCATTGCACGTGGATTAGTATTAAGTAAACAATAATGTCAGAAGATATATGTACTTTATAGCTCTTACCTTGAGGGGAACATGCAGTCACTTTCCCGGTATAATCTGTTCTTAATTATCTGATAGTGGGTCCCTAGTTTTCGTCTGACTACCTCTGCCATCATCTTCCTGGAGATACCTCCTCGGAAAGGAGTTAGATCCTCTTCTATGACACTGGAAAAGAAGAGGAATCATCAAGGAAAGCAGGCCAAGGGAGGGGTACCATCCTACCTCTTCCTATCTGCAGGTCTGGGCTTAGTATTAGAGAGCATAGTAAGCTTCGGGAAAGAAGAGGGAGCAGGAATGAGCAACCTCTTTCCCAGAAGCACCACAGGTGACCTAAAATAACAACAATAAAGCAACAGAAACGAAAAAGCAAGCCAGTTTTGAGCATCTCTTCCCCCTCCCTCCACTGGACTGCTCCTCCCTTGCCTGATGCATATTCCTCAATACTCATGTCACACCTGTGTCCTCCCAGTCACTGCAGTCCCACTGACCTTTCCTTACAGCTTATGCCTTATAGCTTGAAACCGAGTCTTACGTTCCAGCCTGTTCGGCCCCTACCACCCCACATACTCTAGCAGTATGTGTGACTGACAGGAGTAACTAGGAATTACACTGTTTTGTATCCCTGTTAAGGCTTGATACAAACCAAGTTTTTAGTAAGTATCACATGCATCAGGTGAATTTTTTGAGGAATTATAAAATAATGAACATGATGAGGAGTTAAAGGACTCTGTTATTTAACTGATAATCTAGAGAAGTGACTTGGATCTGAGAACTGAATCTGGCACTAGAATGTAAGGCTGATTTCAAAGTAATCTTTCTACCATCACACTCTAGCCTTGATTTGCATACATCAAAAGGTAACCAACAGAAAACATAATTTAATTCATTTAAAAATATGTTCATTCCTTCAACAATATTCACGGAGTACTTACTGAGAGTAGGGCTTCCCTTGTGGATCAGCTAGTAAAGAATCTGCCTGCAATGCGGGAGACCTGGGTTTGACCCCTGGGTTGGGAAGATCCTCTGGAGAAGGGAAAGGCTACCCACTTCAGTATTCTGGCCTGAAGAATTCCATGGACTGTATAGTTTATGTGGTTGCAAAGAGTCGGACACGACTGAGCGACTTTCACTTACTGAGAGTCAGCACCAGGAACACAACAGCCAATGCAGGACATATACCTTGACCTCAAGAGCTTTCAGTCCAGTGGGGAATGCAAACAAGCACATTCCTACAGGGAGTTAACAGGCAATGCTGAGACCACCTCAGTTCAGTTCAGTTCAGTTGCTCAGTTGAGTCCGACTCTGCGACCCCGTGAATTGCAGCACGCCAGGCCTCCCTGTCCATCACCAACTCCCGGAGTTCACTCAGACCACCTGGGCCTCTACTATCCCAGGGTATTTTTATTCCCTAGAAATCAGAAAACCACCTCAGGGACCCTGTCTGCTCTCTGACCACTGCAAGCAAGATCTCTTCGGGATTTAAGGGGATTTCCTCCTGACAATATCTAAATTCTTAAAGATGGGTGAAAGAAAAGAACTCACCCGTGGTAACAGCTGCAGTTTGGACTTGAACATGGTTCGTAATTCTCCAAAGCCCTGTTAATTTGGTCAATAAATACTTTCCATTTTGAACCTTCGAAAAGTGAAAAAAATGAAGGTTAACAAAACACCCCTGAGTATTCCTATTCACTAGCAGCAGGTAAGTTGAATCCACAGAAAGCCAAAACTTTTATTAGACACTCTCTTTGGTGGAAATGGACAGCCAGGAAGGATTCACTCTACAGTTCTCCAGCACTCAGGTCAAGCCTGCACACACACACACACACAGACAAAGACACAAGTATCACACACACACACACACACACGAATAATCCCCCAGTGTGTCTTAGGGAGGTGCAGGGTAGCCAAGCGTGTATCACACACACACACACACACACACACACACACGAATAATCACACACACACACACACACACACGAATAATCACACACACACACACACACACACGAATAATCACACACACACACACACACACACACACACACACACACACACAATCCCCCAGTGTGTCTTAGGGAGGTGCAGGNTCCAATGCATGAAAGTGAAAAGTGAAAGTGAAGTTGCTCAGTCGTGTCTGAATCTTAGTGACCCCATGGACTGCAGCCCAGCAGGCTCCTCCATCCATGGGATTTTCCAGGCAAGAGTACTGGAGTGGGTCGCCATTGCCTTCTCCAAATATTGTGCTGCTGCTGCTGCTAAGTCACTTCAGTCGTGTCCAACTCTGTGCGACCCGATAGACGGCAGCCCACCAGGCTCCCCCGTCCCTGGGATTCTCCAGGCAAGAACACTGGAATGGGTCACCATTTCCTTCTCCAATGCATGAAAGTGAAAAGTGAAAGTGAAGTCGCTCAGTCATGTCTGACTCTTTGCGACCCCATGGACTGCAGCCCACCAGGCTCCTCCATCCATGGGATTCTCCAGGCAAGAGTACTGGAGTGGGGTGCCATTGAATATTGTGCTAGAGATGCTGAAAGAGGGGAAGCCATAATTTGCAGGTGGGAATAGAACCTGGGTTGATGGTAGTGAAGCATTTAGGATGTATGTGGAGGAATGGTGGAAGATAAAATAATGTTGATTAGTTAGGAATGGCTATGTAACTCATTTTGGGTGAGTGTGGAAGAGGAGAAAACGAATCCTTAATACTGTATCTTACAAGCCTTTAGGAATCCAAATGAAAACGAATCAGTTTCTTCTACTTCCAGGAAGGTGAGCAATAGTTCAAAGTGAATAATCAAAAGCCCACCAAGCAAGGTACTGCATAGATGAACACAATAACCTTCCCTTCAAAGCTAGTTTAAAATGAATATAGTGGAAAACAAACATCCTTCCCTTCAAAGTTAGTTTAAAATGAATATAGTGGAGAACAATTATAGAAACTCTAATGAAATAGCTTAGTTTTCATAATTACAGTTTTCTGTGATCAGAAGATGATGGAAATCACTTCATGCTATAAGGTCTTTGTAATGAAAATAAATCATATTTTCTGCAACTTTACAGTGTTTATATTTGAAGTGAGAGATTGAGAGGTAAGTGAGCCCTCTACACAGGAGGCATAAGGTACACATGAATTTAAATATTACTTGTTTCACTTCCTTAACTGGAAAGATTTTATTTCCAGTGGTTGCTATATGTGAATGAGTGCTAGAATTCTCCTGGGAATTAAGAAAACCACAGATTTCTAGGCCTTTGCCATGGTCACTAATTTAAAATGCAAACACTATAGTTTAATAAAAGACCCTCCATGTTCAAGCTCAGTGTGTCTTCAAAGTCATTTCATGCTCACCATAATCTGGCTATACAGCTTTACACTGAGTTTCTCACACATGCCAAGTTTTAACCCACCTTAGAATGTCTGCCTAAGTTTTGTTTTCCATCTGGATTGTTCTTCTCTCTCATCCTGGCATCTCTGGTTCCTTCCCAACATTCAAGTTTCTGCTGAAATGGCATTCCTTCAGACAGAGTCCCTTCAAAACAGCACCCTAATTTTCTACCTTACCCCCTTATTTGTCTAGTTCATAACACTTAAAAACAGTATTTAATTGATATTAAGTAAATGTGTCTCTCAGAATATAAGCTTCAGGAGGGCAGTTACATATCTTATTCAGAAGCGCAGTGCTTGGAACATAATAGGCACTAAATAAATAATTGCTGAATGAAAGATGAACGCTGGTGAGCTAATGGAAAAGTGGCAAAGAGTTTCAGAGTACCAAGCAGTAGTTGATACTGAAAAGAAATGTATCATAATCCTACAGGTGAATACAATGAAAATATGTAATCATCTATATTGCATGAAAGCCAGCTCTGTGGTACACAAGGACAGTAAGAACATGGGACTATTACTAACTCTAGTGGTTCCGATATTGGTTATTCTGGCTGTAAATTCTGGGTCTGTCACTTACTAGCTGGATAATGTTGGCTAGGTTTCAACAAGTTATTTTTCTTACCTTCAGTTTTCTCTGTAAAAAACAAGAATACTACCAAAACATTGAGGTTTAAATCAAATATGTAAAGCCATTAGTCTAGTGTCTGGCACCAATCAAAAAAACCTCTCAGTAAAGGTTAACTAATCATATGCTGGATAATGTTTTCTCTTAAGATGCTTAAAATCTGCAAAGCGAGAGATCTCACGCCAAGTGTTCCGTTGATACTCTTACTCATCTGCTTACACCAAAATATAGATAGTTTCTGAAATCTCTACTGATGTTGCCCTCTCTCTTACCTTTCTGTCGAACACTTCCTTTACTAGTAATAGGAAGTTATTCTCCCACAAACTCCCTATTCATCCTTGCAGTCTTGTCTTTTAAACCCCAAGCTCTCTGTGAAGCTTCTCTTGGGACCGTCACCACCACCATTGCACAGAACTTATTACCCTGTCTTGCCTGTTATCTCTGGACCTTGGACATACTTTTTATGTTACATTTATTGTAATACATTGTAATTTTCCTGGTGTCTTGTCTCTTCCACTAGACTATGAGCCCTTTGTGGTATTCACTTTTGTAACTCCAGCATCCATTTAGTACTTTTCTCAACATACAAGAAGCTCACGACTGGCTGCTGAAGCACAACTGCGTTTCGATCGCCTTCACTTAGCACTGACTTTAAACGACGTCTCCTAACCTTCCCCATCTGTAAAAAGAGAATTGATAATTCGAACACGGTTGTTACTAGGAGTCCGTGAGATAACAGGAAGGTCCCTAGCATGCTGTCCGCATATCGTCGGGGCTTGCTGACTTAGGCTCAGAGAGGAAATACTGTCTTCAGACGGGGCTGGGGAAGGAGAGATCGCGAGACCCACGGAGAAGCCTAGCTCCACTGCGCAGGTGCACGCAAAAGCGAGCCGGGTGCTCACTCCCCGGGCTCCTGTGTAGTTCCGGGGGCCTGTTTGCCGTTCCTGGGGCGGCCGGTCGGCCGTCGCCGAGCTGACGTCATCGGCGTGCGCTGCCACGTCTGCTCAGCTCCGCGGTAATGGAGGCTGAGGATGAGTGCTGACGGGGCTGGCCTCTGCCTCTAGCTTTGGCTCTGGCTCTGACTCTGGTACTGACTCAGGGTCTGGGTCTGGCAGCCCGAAGCCGGGACACCTTTTCTCGACTCTCCGGGAGGGGATAACCCACAGACAAGCAACTGGTTTGCAGCGCCTCAACGTGGGCAGGGAGTTCTGTTGCTTAGGGTCTAGCTGTAAAACCGCCGCCTCCTTCCAGGGATCCCGCCCCGCTGGCCTCGTCTCCTCCATGCGTGAGTATATCCGAGCTGCCGCGCTGTCCGATTGTCCCGGGCCTGCTTCGGCCTTCCAGGTTGCGCGGTGGGGACCGCTTTGTCGTCCCCTCATAGAGCCCAGTCTGTTAAAGTTTGTGTTCTCTCGGTGCCCACCTTCCACCACCCCATCCCTTCGCCTTCCGTCCCAATTTTTTGCTCTACACTTTTCTTTTCCTTTGCTCGTTAATTGAGCAAGGACCAGCTGCCCTTACATCCAGTGGTTTGAATGCTTTGTCTCACTTGGCGTTTGTTAGTCTGCAGCCGAGAGCTGTTAGGAATAGGGAACAGAATATCTGCTGTAACGTTTTGAAAACCAGGGTTTTTCCACGGTGTCATTCTTCAGTTTTTAAGTTGTATTGCTCAGGAAGCAGATTCTTGGTATTCATATTGACAGAACCATAATTTTTCCATAGATTAATGAAAGCACAGTTTCTTTTTATTGAGGGTTTTTATGTATTACTTTTAATCCTGCAGTTTCAGTAATTTCTAAACTATTTTACATCAGTTTTTCTGGAATGGGCATCTCCTTGATCTCTTTACAATATTTTCACTCTAACATATGGAGATAGCACTTGAACAGTTTTACTTTTAAAGAGTCAAAAGACCTTCTGATGTACTTTAACCCATCTTTGTCAGTTCTGACAACCGCCTCTGTAGGACAAGGAATGCTTTTTTTTTCTGATGAGGAAACAGACTCAGAGGTTAAATGCCTCAGAGTCAGGTAATAAATGATACAGCTGATCTCAGAATCTAGATCCCCTGATAACAAAACCTAACATTTTGGACAGTGCTGATTATCTTGTATTTCAAGGGGCTTACTGTGAAATACCACGTCTGTATTGGAACTGTATATATTCAGTGTTTCTAGTAAACTGATGGTAAAATCTTTCATGTAGAACAACTCTACTGATGAAAGACACAGGTGTGACTTCTCTGATGCTGAACAAAGCTTAGGACTTAGGCCTCTGACCCACTGTAGTCTTGAGTAGTCCTTTCATTAGAATGAAGTCAGTGATAGACATTGGGAGCATTCTTTTACACGGTCTGCTTACTCAGTTTTTCTGGTTGTTTTGTTACATTGCCTACTTTAAAGATAGCAAACTGATAAAATGTCTCTTTTTGTTCAGTGTTGAAACAGGCTGACAACCATTAACCTGGGTTGCAACTATAGGTGGCACTGGAAGCAGACTGGTTCCCGGACATGCCCGGTGGAAGGAGGGGCCCTAGTCGGCAGCAGCTAAGCCGTTCAGCTTTACCTTCATTACAGACTTTGGTTGGAGGGGGCTGTGGCAATGGAACAGGCCTGAGGAACAGGTAAAGAAGAAATAAGACAAGCAATTTGTAATATTCTATGATTAGTAAGGCTAATACAGAAGTCATCACACTATTCAGATATTTGCTTATCAGGATTATTTTTTGACACCGAAGTAGAAACCCTGACCCTAAAAACTGGAAGCTGAGTATTTTAGAATACTTTGGAGGTAGAAAGTTGTGATGCCCACAAAATAAAAAAAGGCTGATTCATACTTAGGGCCAATAATCCAAATTCTAGTTGTCACCTTTTTTTTAGTTATTAAAAGAAGGTAGAAGTGAATTACAGTTCAAGATGAATGTGATGGTTTACTTTCTAGGATTCTTCTTCAAGGAGGGCAGATTAAAGCTATTAGTTAACATGAGATTCTAAAATTGTCATATCCTATCAGGGGTCTTAAAAATTACTTTGTTCAAAAAGTTGAAATGAATAAACTTATCAGCTCCAGCCTAAACATCTTAAGATTTGTGTCATATTGCATGAGAATAAAGAATTTGATTTTCTTAATGGAAATTTATCTCTGTTCCTAATTTTCAAAAGTTAGAACGAATTATTTTAAAAATTATCCTCAATAATTTATCAGGAGGTTCGATCATGTCGAAGTAGAAAGAGATGGTTTTTACTAGATTGTTTGGTCAAGATAATTTTTTTTTTTCCTATCTGAATAGCATTTTCTCTGGCCTGGATTCTAATGTTTACAGCTAACAGTCAGTACTACTCTATTCTTTTTAGGCTCTCTTGATGTAATTTGTTTACCTCTTTCTGACCTTCCACCCCAAGCTCTGCTCAGTCTTCAGAGTCAGTTCTAATCTTGTCATTTCAGTGGGGCTCTCCCTGATGTTCCAGTTTGAAGGGATTTTTCCAGTCTCTGATTCTCATTAATTTTCAGTCCAAATTTTGAATCTACATATGTAGACAGAGTACTTGTAATTTATTCTAGAGTACTACTTTTACTCTCCTGTTCTTGTGGATTTCCTTATTTTAAAAATGACAATACTTTCTGTTTCATAAATACTTTCTGCTTGGAAATAAAAGAAGTAGTAAATTGCAGTAACTTTAAAAAACTTTACTCTGAATTTTCCAAAATTTCTACAAATAACATTTTTTTTAATAAAGAAAAAATTTTAAATGAGGATATGTGAAAATGCTCTTAAGGAAAGGTGCTGTCAACATAGAGACTGAGATGAAGGNTGCAGTAACTTTAAAAAACTTTACTCTGAATTTTCCAAAATTTCTACAAATAACATTTTTTTTAATAAAGAAAAAATTTTAAATGAGGATATGTGAAAATGCTCTTAAGGAAAGGTGCTGTCAACATAGAGACTGAGATGAAGGATGTTTCCTATTTGAAGTTCATGGCTTAATTTTACTAATATATACTGACTACTTATTTAGTGATTCAGTGCTTTCAAATTGCCACAGAAAATTATAGCTGTGCCTATCTTGGCTTTCAAGGTTTTCGTTATGATTGCCTTGATTCTCATTTAACATATATTTCAGCTTTCCTCCTTTAACATATATTTCTTTAGCAATTAATTGGAATGATGGGGAGAAGGACTTATTTTTCAACGGATTGGAATAAAGTGAAAAATAAAAATTGCTCATGATTTGAAGTCATTGAAACTGTTATTGAGGGATTATTTTGTGACATTTTTACCTAAAGGGGTTATTTTGGAAGAAGATAGTTCTGTGTTTCTTTTTCTTTTTTCCCCCGATTTTATTTATTTATTATTTTTAATTAAGGGTAATTGCTTTACAGAATTTTGTTGTTTTCTGCCAAATATCAACATAAATAAGCCATAGGTATACATATGTCCCCTCTCTTTTGAACCTTTCTCCCACTCCCTCCCTGTCCCACCGCTCTAGGTTGATACAGAGCCCCTATTTGAGTCATACAGCAAATTCCCATTGGCTCTCTGTTTTACAGATGGTAATGTAAGTTTCCATGTTACTCTCTCCATACATCTCACCCTCTCCTTCCTACCTCTTGCTCCCCATGTCCATAAGTCTGTTCTCTATGTCTGTTTCTTCATTGCTGCCTTGCAAATAAATTCATCGGTACTATCTTTCTAGATTGCATATAAATGCATTTCTCTTTCTCTTTCTGATTTACTGTGTTTCTTGATGGGAAAGAAGCAGCCTGGGATAGGTTGTTTTATAAGACGTGGGGAAAAGATATAAAAAGTGTGGCTGAAACCAGTGTTAAATAACCTAGAATATAGTTTTAGGAGATGTGTTTCTAAAGAAAAGCAATGTCCACATGTGGAGAACTCATTTCTGAAGTGTCTGTATTGAGGAGAGAAGTAAGTAATTGCTTGAGTTTTGGATGATGTATGTGGTTCTGCAAAACAGAGATCAGCTGAAAAGAAAACGTTTGCCACAGTTAGATGTTTGTGACTTGTTTGGTGTGAAATTAAACTTAAGAATGTCAAAGAGCTAGTTTGGTGACACAATCAAAATTGAAATCTATCCTGTCCTGCTTTCCACCTGTGGGGAGCAGAAATTTGTTCTTGGGACTGTGTGCTTAGATGATTGCCTTCTAAAGAATGAGAATATACTGTGGACTTCTGAGTTTTCTAGAGAGCTTTTAGTTGTGGGAGAATCTTACTTGAGAAGGACCAAAAGTGGTTTGGTTTTGTTTTGTTCTTGCATACTTAGTTGATATCACCTGAGCATGTTCAAATGATCACTGCTTTCTCTGTCCCTTTTAGTTCTTTTTTATTCCTTTAAATTTTTCTTGACTTATCTATTTTCTTACCTAAAATGTGCTGCTTGCTAGCTCCGTAAAGGCTAGTCTTTAGGTCTGCTATGTTAACTCTTTCCTGCATACAAGGACAAAACAGAGTTCAGCATAATTCATATTGTTTGCACACAGTTTAGGGACAGTAAGCCACTCTTATTAGAGAAACTTTTGTGTCAGTGGAGGAAACTGTTTACCAGTCAAGTTCCCAGATGCCAGTCTCGTAGCCAGTCCTTTCTACAAATTGTTACGCTGAACACCGGCTTTCCTCTAGTCTGGAATTTTGGTAGTGCTAGCTAAAGAGTGTTTATGCGGTGAGGCTGGCTTCCAGTAAAAACACTGCTTGCTTAGTAATGAACCTCCCTGGTAGAGGGACTCTACCCACGTTGTGATAACTCGTTGCTAAACTAGTTAACGGCATCCTATATGACTCCATTGAGAAACCCTTGGAAGTTTGCACTTGGTTTTCTCAAGACATTGCTTGTTACCTTTTCCATCTGCTGGTTTTGATTTGTATCCTTCTGCTGTTAAAAATTGTAGCTGTGAACACACCTACATGGAGGGTCCTCTGAGTCCTCCTAGCAAATCATCAGCTTAGGCATGATTGTTGGGACTGCAGCCCCGTTTGAAAGAGAATATTCAATGTTAGCACTGAGAAAATTTCTTTAAAGAGAATCTTTTCCAATCCTTGTATTATAAATGAAGAGACTATGCTTAGGGATATAAAGTTATTGTCTCAAAAACCACAACTGGGGGACTTCCCTTGTGGTCCAGTGGTTAAAAATCTGCCTTCCAAAGCAGAGGACATGGGTTCGATCCCTGGTCAGGGAGCTGAGATCCCATGTGCCCTAGGGCAACTAAGCACGCACACTTCAACAAAGACCCAGCATAGCCAAAAACAAACAAACAAAAAGCCCACAACTGGTTAATGGGAAATCTGGGACTGGAACTCTGTCTCATTGTGTCACAAACCTTTGTGTCACTTTGCTTTTCTTGAATCTGTTTTATATTCTTTCAGAGGAACAATGCTTTTAACTTTTCTTAAGTGATTTCTCTCTAAAGTTTCTCAAATTTTTCTGTAATTAATTTTCTGAGATGTATTGACTAAGTCTGTTTATGTTAGCCCTTTGTTTATTTTTGGTTTTAAAATGCTTTGATCATATACCCTCTCAAATTTTCAATATACCCTCTTTCTCTTTGATGCTCTGGATCACTTTACTTGATATTTGTCTCTTTGTCTTTTGGCTTGAAGTATAATAGCCAAGGTTGTATAGGATATCACAAGTACAGATTTTTAAGAAAAAGTTTTTTTAACTGACAAAGCAAAAGACTTTATTGGGAAGGGGCACCCAGGTGAAGAGCAGCAAGGTAGGGAAAGCCCAGAGAACTGCTCTGCCACATGGCTTGCAGTCCCGGGTGTTACGGGTAATAGGGTTAGCTTTCCAAGTTGTCTCTGCTCAGTCATCTTGCTTTGCCCATATTTGATCTGACTCGGTACTTCCTGGTGGCACACTCCATCTTTCAGCCAAGATGGATTCTAACATAAAGGTTTCTGGGAGGTTAGAGGACACATTATGGGCTGGCATCTCCTTCCTCCTTTCAGCCCTTCCCAAATTCTTCCAGTTAGTTTTCAGCATCATTTTCCTTATTGGGATTTCCTGTTATGAGACAACTCATGCAAGCAGTTATTATTATGCCGAGGTGGGTGGTTTTGGTCAATGGTTCCCTAACATCTTGATTTCTGATTATAAGTGGCTTACTGCCCAGCAGGGGAGAGAATATTTCAATGTTAGATGATAAATGTGATAAGGGAACTGGGGACCAAATTTTAATGGGCATTCAGACAAGTGGCACTTCTCCAAATGGAGGGGAGAAGGATTGAGTGAATCCTTTTTTAAAAAAAATTTTATTGGAGAGTAGTTGATTTACAAAGTTGTGTTAGTTTCTGCTATACAGCAAAGTGAATCAGTTATATATACACATATATCCACTCCATAACCATATAGATCATTATGGAGTATTGAGTAGAGTTTCCAGTGGTGTATAGTAGGTCCTTATTAGTTATTTCTTTTATAAATAGTAGTGTGTATATGTCAATCCTAATTTCCTAGTTCATCCCTCCCCTCCACTTCCCCCTGACAACCGTGTTTGTTTTCTACATCTGTGGTTTTATTTCTGTTTTATAAATGAGTTCATTTATAGCTTTTTAAAGATTGCACATATAAGCTCTCTATCATACAATACTTGTCTTTGTCTGACTTAATGAGTATGATAATCTCTGGGTCTGTTCATGTTGTTGCAAATAGCATTATTTCATTTTGTGTGTGTGTGTGTGTGTGTGTGTGTGTGTGTGGCTTAGTAATATCCCATGGTATTTATGTACTACATNCTCATTAGAACTGATTCAAATGTATTCTTTTTAATGGCTGAGTAGTACTCATCTGCTGATGGGTATCTGGGTTGCTTCCATGTCCTGGCTATTATGAACAGTGCTTCGATCAGAGAAATGCAAATCAAAACCACAATGACGTACCATTTCACACCAGTCAGAATGGCTGCCATCCAAACGTCTAGGAGCAATAAATGCTGGAGAGGGTGTGGAGAAAAGGGAACCCTCTTACACTGTTGGTGGGAATGCAAACTAGTACAGCCACTATGGAGAACAGTGTGGAGATTCCTTAAAAAATTGCAAATAGAACTGCCTTATGACTCAGCAATCCTACTGCTGGGCATACACACCGAGGAAACCACAAGTGAAAGAGATACATGTTTAAATTTGAAATGTGAATGTCCGTGTGGGCAGGAAATCCTGTTGTTCCTATAAGCTGCTTCATAGAGCTAGTGTGGTTTCCTGGAGAATGGGGACAGGGTAAGCAAAGGGAAATTTGGGATGGAAATTTTCAAGACAATGTATCTTCTCTGAGAGGTGAAAGTGAAATTTGCTCAGTCAAGTCTGACTCTTTGCAATCCCATGGACTATACAATCCATGGAATTCTCCAGGCCAGAATACTGGAGTGGGTAGCCTTTCCCTTCCCCAGGGGGTCTTTCCAATCTAGGGATCAAACCCAGGTCTCCTGCATTGCAGACGAGTTCTTTATCAACTGAGCTACCAGGGAAGCCTCTCTGAGAGGTGAGTATGATACAAGGTTGAGGTTTACCGGCATCTTTCCTCTGGCTTCTCTCAAACTACTTCTGATTCATTACTTTTAAAAAGACCAACCTACATCTTCCTAGTGCAGACACTCCATCTCCATCTCGAAGTTCAAATATGATGTTAACATGCATATCAAGGGATAGGCAGGGGTGTGGCATGGGAGTTCCTGTTGCTTAGGCTGCTACAGAAGGGAATTCCGCAACTTTTGAGTAATTCACTAAATGCTTACATGCTCCATAAGAATTCTTCTATGTTGATAACCTGTTGGTGTTTAGAATCATATCTAACAGACTTAAAAGCATTGTTTTAAAAACTATTTATTTACAATACCTTATATCTCTATAATACCTAATCATTTAGAAAATATTTTATATAAACATTATTTCAATCTTATTTCATAACTACTGAGTGAGTGAGTGAGTGAAGTCGCTCAGTCATGTCCAACTCTTTGTGACCCTGTGGACTATAGCCCACCAAGCTCCTCAATCCATATGTTTCTGTATTTATTCCATCAACATATAATTTTGTGTAATTATTAAGTGCTAGATGAAACCATAAAACTACATACTTATAAATGTATTTTTCAGTTCAGTTCAGTCACTCAGTTGTGTCCGACTCTCTCCGACCCCATGAATCACAGCACGCCAGTCCTCCCTGTTCATCACTATCTGCTGGAGTTCACTTAGACTCACGTCCATCGAGTCCGTGATATAGCCATCTCATCCTTGGTCGTCCCCTTCTCCTGCCCCCAATTCCTCCCAGCATCAGAGTCTTTTCCAATGAATCAACTCTTCGCATGAGGTGGCCAAAGTACTGGAGTTTCAGCATTAGTATCATTCCTTCCAAAAAAATCCCAGGGCTGATCTCCTTCAGAATGGACTGGTTGGATCTCCTTGCAGTCCAAGGGACTCTCAAGAGTCTTCTCCAACACAGCAGTTCAAAAGCATCAATTTTTCAGTGCTCAGCCTTCTTCACAGTCCAACTCTCACATCCATACATGACCGCAGGAAAAACCATAGCCTTGACTAGACGGACCTTAGTCGGCAAAGTAATGTCTCTGCTTTTGAATATGCTATCTAGGTTGGTCATAACTTTTCTTCCAAGGAGTAAGACCTATGTAATTACTTTTTCATTGCCTGGAGTGCTCAGCACCTGATCTTCTCTTGGCTGGTGCGTTTTTGTCATTCAGCTGTCAGCCTAAATTATGCCGCCTTTAGCCAAATGTTGCCTTCTTAGAGATACCCTTCCTAATGACCAGTTTAAATTGGTTCTCCACTTCCCTTCCCAGTCATTATTGTTTTTTTTCTTACCAGCAACATAACTGTTTGAAATGCTTTTGCTTCTTATCTTGTTTATTGTTATTGCCCTCCCTTCTTAAGCCAACTGGATGCCCAACTCATATTTATTGAATGAGTTGAGAAATTCTGGAAGGAGAACTGTAGAAACTTAGAGACCTTTTGATCATCAAAATTAAAATATATCCTCTATTTTTTTTTGCCACTAATGACTTTTTATTTTATTATAACAGTTAAATATACAGACTTAGATCTAGAAGGAACCATACACATCATGTAGGTAGTGCTGTCATTTTATAGGAAGAAGGGATCAACATAAAACATGTTTCTAAATCAAGTTAAGGGAAAAGACTAAATATGTTGATGTATCAGTGAGTTAGGGAGTTTAGGTTAATAGATGCCCAGTTAGATTAAGTTTTCTTAAAGAGAGACCAATTACAGTAGCTCTTAGAGACTGGAAATTTAAATTTGACCCTCATTATAAGTATAGCATTTTAGATAAATTATTCTTGTCATAATTCTGCAGGTTGGTACTTATTAACCCCAAACTGCAGTCTTTTCCCTTTAATACAGTAAACTTTCAAGAACAGAGACGATTACATTCCAGATAGTTTAAAATAGTGTTTTAAAAGTTAAAGTAATTTGTCATGAAAGAAGGAGAAGGTACAGGTAGTCTCTTTAAGGTCTCCCAAATTGCTGCAGTCTGTAAATGTAAGGTGATACAAGACGACCTTTTGAGGGGGCAAGCTTCTTCATGTAGTAGTTCCGCTGGATATCCGTATTTCTTTCCGATGTAGTTATTTGTTTCTCTTACAGAATTTTCATCTCATTGATTACCACCTGGCAGCATTCATCACAGTGATGCTTGCAAGGAGGCTTGTATGGGCCCTCATCTCAGAGGTAACCATTCACTGTATTCTATCACTGGTAGCTAGAGCTAGTCACTAGGATGTGTTCAGGTTGAAAATGTGAAGTGTCAAAGTATAATTTAAATGCTGTTATAAATAATTTCTTTACTCTCACATGAACTATGCAAAAGGTTTTCTCATAATATATTCAAAGTTCAAGTGTGATATATTAATTCAGGTGTTAGAAATTTTATTTGTCCAGTAGGAACTTAATTCTAGCTTCTGAGTCCTTCAGTATAATCTTTCTAATTTTGATAGTTATAGTAAAAGTAGGATGGATTTTAGGTAACTGTTACCAAGGAAAGTTGCATCTAAAACAGTGATTCAAGTAACATTCACTTGGAATTATTTATATACCATTTGTGGAGTTGCTGGCAAGAGACATTTGAGTTTATTAAAACTTAGAATTTTTAAAAGACAGCACCCACATTTGCATAGGACTAATCTAGAAGATTAGAACCTAATTAATTAAAAAGACCATGTTAACATTAATATGATCTTTTTATGAAATGGCCATTGTTAAAATAATTTTTTTAACCCCGGTGAAGAAGATTTGTAAACCCCAGTGAAGAAGATAAATGTGTTTTTAAAAATTTTATCTTGTGCCCTGTGCTACTGCTGCTGCTGCTGCTAAGTTGCTTCAGTTGTGTCCGACTCTGTGCGACCCGATAGACGGCAGCCCACCAGGCTCCCCCGTCCCTGGGATTCTCCAGGCAAGAACACTGGAGTGGGTTGCCATTTTGTACTCTATAAATGAATACAAAAACAAAAAATTGTTAACTTAGCTAAAATGGCTAATAATTTTAATTTGTTTTTAACTGTGAAAGTTTGAATAAATCATTGCTATAATCACAGCTAACTTAGAGTCAACTCTTTTCTTCTAAAATACACATGAGAAGTCTGTGTCTGCAGGCTCTGATTTTCAGGAACCTTATTTCTGTGAGCACAGAATAATTGCAGATAGTTAAGTCATAATCTGAAAGCTATTTGAAGTTAACTTTAAAACATTGATAGTAAGAGTGCAGATTTTTCATGGTGGGAAAGGCTATGATAATCCCAAGGTTTTTATTTAGGTCATGAAATTAGGTTCTTGCTTTTGGATGTTTGAGAAAGTCTCTTCTTTCTTTAGAGAAACTCAGTGAGATTTTATGTTGACATCTGTTAAAAGAGGCAAGGATTAATTTTGTTTCATCTTTTCAGTTACTTAGAAATGGTGCTTGTGTATGTCAGATTAGTATGTAAACCCTTCTAGTTAGTGTGTAAGCCCTTCATAAACAGAGGTTTCTACTTTGGAACTACAAGGTCTATACCTCGAAAAACTCTATTGTTTCTTTTACTTAAGAATAGTTTTAAGAGCTTTTGCATGACTTTAGAGAGTTTATTGTTGTTTAGTCACTAAATAGTGTCCAGCTCTTTGCGACCTCATGGATTGCAGCATTCCAGGCTTCCTTGTCCTTCACTATCCCCTGGAGCTTGCTCAAACACATGTCATTGTGTCAGTGATGCCACCCAACCGTCTCGTCCTCCGTTGCCCCCTTCTCATCTTGCCCTCGGTCTTTACTAGCATCAGAGTCTTTTCCAATGAAGAGGCTTTTTGCATAAGTTGGCCAAAGTATTAAAGGTTTAGTTTCTGCATCAGTCCTTCCAATGAATATTTAGGGTTGATTTTCTTTAGGATTGGCTGGTTTGTTCTCCTTGCAGTCCACGGACTCTCAAGAGTCTTCTCCAGCACCACAGTTCAAAAGCATCAATTCTTTGGCGCTCAGCCTTTTTTATGGTCTAACTCTCACATCCATGCATTGACCACTGGAAAAACCGTAGCTTTGACTATGTGGACCTTTATTAACAAAGTGGTATCTCTGCTTTTTAATATGCTTTCCTTCCAACGAAAAAAAATTTCCTGGGTGAAGTCACCTTCTGCAGTGATTTTAGCGCCCCCTCAAATTAAATCTGTCAGTGCTTCCTCTCTCTCCCCATCTATTTACCCTGAAGTAATGGGACCAGATGCCATGATCTTGGTTTTTTGAATGTTGAGTTTTAAGCCAGCCTCTTCACTCTCCTCTTTCACCCTTATCAGGAGGTTCTTTAGTTCCTCTTCACTTTCTGCCATTAGAGTGGTGTTATTTGCATATCTGAGGTTCTTGATCTTTCTCCTGGCAATCTCGATTCCAGCTTGTGCTTCAACCAGCCCAGAATTTTGTATGATATACTCTGCATAGAAGTTAAATAAGCAGGGTGGCAATATACAGCCTTGACAAGCTCCTTTCTCAATTTTGAACCAGTCTGTTGTTCCATGTCTGGTTCTAAATTGCTTCTTGACCTGCATACAGGTTTCTCAAGAAACAGGTAAGATGGTCTGGTATTCCCACCTCTAAAGAATTTTCCACAGTTTGTTATGATCCACACGGTTAAAGTCTTTAGAGTAATTAATGAAGCAAAAGTAGATGTTTTTCTGGAATTCCCTTGCTTTTTCTATGATCCAATGGGTGTTGGCAATTTGATCTCTGGTTCCTCTGCCTTTTCTAAAACCAGCTTGTACATCTGGAAGTTCTCAGTTCATGTACTGTTGAAGCCTAGCTTGAAGGATTTGGGGCATTATCTTGCTGGCATGTGAAACTGACACAATTGTACAGTACTTTGAACATTCTTTGTCATTGCCCTTCTTCGTGATTGGAATAAAAACTGACCTTTTCTAGTCCTGTGGCCACTGCTAAGTTTTCCAAATATGTTGACGTATTGAGTGCAGCACTTTAACAGCATCATCTTTTAGGATTTGAAATTGCTCTACTGGAATTCCATCACCTCCACTAGCTTTGTGGTTAAGAGCTTGGGTTCTGGAATATGGCAGAAATTATAAATACATTCAGGTTCTGCTGCTGTGCTGACACTGGGCAGAAACAGCCTTTTGGTTGTTGTGAACTAACCCTAAACTTTTGAGAGTGGAGGCACTGAAGTAATTCCAGTGGCTTAAATGCCTTCTCTTGACTTTGACACATGAGGTACACTGGCATGAAGTATGTATCGAGAATAATATGCAACTATTTGCCATGCTATTACTGAGAACAGCTTGAGCCTACTTCACAGTTTTGAGGCTCAGGCAGTAGTAGTAATCAACTGCTCCTATGCTTTTATAAGTACACAAACAGCATATATTGTGTGTATATTATTTATGCTATGTATTGATAGCATGTTGGGTGAACTAAGAAATGGATACATAGGAGGTACCTGGAAAACTCCTCCTTTTCCATGTGCTGTTGACTCCAGAGAATTGTTTTCCTGAGTTCTGATATTGCTGTTCCAGAGCTTATAAGAAAGAATCTGTCATTTCCCCCTGCATTTCACTTATTCTCTCCTTCCTGGTTCAGTTTGTAAGAAAATGACATTGCAGAGCCTCATGTTTAGACAACTATGGTTTCTTAACTATATTTAATCAGTTTTAAAGATTCAGGAGAAGAGTATTTGAACAGCTGTGATGTGAAGATCTAGAAGTAAGGACCATGGATTATTTTCATGTTTGCTAAAGTAAAAAAAAAAAACAAAAAAAAACCTATTTATATAGGGATTTGTCAAAGAATATCTCATTATTTTTTGAAGTTTCCATAATTTATTAAACATTAATTCAGCAAGCATATTGGGGGGAAGATTCAAAGAAAAATAGAAACACTGTTGCTGCTGTTGAGGCCATTACCGACTAGTCTGGAGTCAAACTACTGCTGGTGCTGCTGCTAAACTGCTTCAGTCGTGTCTGACTCTGTGCGAACCCATAGAGGGCAGCCCACCAGGCTCCCCTGTCCCTGGGATTCTCTAGGCAAGAACACTGGAGTGGGTTGCCATTTCCTTCTCCAATGCGTAAAAGTGAAAAGTAGTGGCTCACTATTTTTATGTATATAAAAATCACTTGGTGGGTTGTTAAAATACAGGTTCCTTAACTTGTGAGTTTATTCCCTATACCTGAGATGAAAGCAAGTAGGAATTTGCATGTGCAGTGAGCAGCCCTAGTGATTCTGTTGAGTGTGGTTAATGGAACATACTTTGAGAAGCCCCAATGTAAATAAACTAGACAGTTTCATAAGAACTTGTGTTGAGGTCTGTGTGAGGTACTATGGGAATGTAAGGAGGAAACAGCTAACTGCCTGGAGTGATCTGAATCTTCAAGAAAGAGGAAAATAAGGCAGGATGGGCAGTTTTTCTCCTTTCCTCCACCGCCCCCNGTGCATCATCAATGATTCACTACATGGTTCTGATATCAGCTCGCTTGGTGCTACTTACTTTGTGTGGATGGGTACTTTGTTGGACCCTCGTCAATCTCTTCCGAAGCCATTCAGTCCTCAATCTCCTTTTCCTTGGCTACCCGTGAGTACTCCAGTTTTACTATTTTATTAGCAAATCTTAAGAAATTATTTGGGAAATTATTTATACCAGATGATGGTATAAAAGGGAGGGAAATGAAATTCTTCAGTGCAAACCTGAAGTTTAGGCAATTGGAAAAAATCAGTGGGTAGGGTGACCATATATTTTCTAAACTGGCATATGGTTAGGGCAATAGATACAAACTAAGATTGTTCCTGAGCAGTACCAATGGAGAAGATTTTCATTAGCTTTATTTGCCATATAAAATTTATATACAGTAAAATTCGCAAATCTTGTGTACATTTGCTGAGTTTCGATAAATGCATATACCTGTGTAAATCACAACCTCATCCCAGTATGGAATGTCACCATTACTCCAGAGATTCCTTCATGTCCCTTTTCAGTGAAATTCCACCCTTTGCATCCCAGAGCCAACCACTGTTTTGATTAATTTTTTCTCCCACCATAGATTAGGTTGCCAGTTCTAGAATGTCATATAAATGGAATTGTACAATATGTACACTTTAAGCCATCTTTGACTCAGCATATTTTTTTTGAGATTTGTCTGGGTTACATATTATCAGTAATAGTTCATTGCATAAATATGTCACAGTTTATTTTCCTCTTGTTTGCCATCAGGATTGTTTCTAGTTTTTGACTACTCTTAAAAAAAAAAAAACTATTATACACATTCTTAAACAAGTCTCTTTTTGTAAAGCTACCTTTACATTCTCTTGGGAGAGTTATGTGTAGGAGTGGCATTGCTAGGCCACAAGGTAGGAGTATGTTTAGTTTAATAAGAGTCTATCAGACTTTTTCCCAAAGAAGTGGTATCATTTTATCCTTTCACCAGTGCTGTAAGAGTCTGACAGCTACACAGTTTTGTCAGCATTTAATGTTTTCCATTTGAAACATTTTAGCCATTCTGATGGTTGAATTGTGTTTTATTGTAGATATTACCTTATTAAGCTAAATACGTTGCTTAAATTTGTATTCATTTGGCTAAAACCTTCGTTAGATGCAACAGATAGCTATCATTTATTCAGCTCTTATGTGTTAAGTGTTGGGCTAGGCGGTGCTTATAAACATCACCTCATGAAACCATTACAGTCACCCAGGAGATCCAACATACTAGAGTCTTTAAAAAGTTAGAAATTTATTCCTCTCTCCTGTACAGTGTGTATTTAAGTTATGTTGGATAGTTGTAGTAGCTCCCTGGTGTTAGGACTCAAGCTTCTGTTATCTTTTTGCTCCACTTTCCTTAGTAGAATACATTGTAAGGGAGTCTGGAAAACTGAATCTTTAGCAGGGGAGCTATATCTCAACTAAAATTTCTGTTGCTATGGAAGAACAGAACAGTAGCTATTGGCAGACAATTAGCAATTTTTGACATAGGTAAAGACAGATTAAGCAGGTGAAAAATTTTCCTACGGTTAGACAATTAATGAGAAAGACCCAGGTCTTTTTGATTCCAGAGCCATTGTCTTAACCATTACTCTAAATTCAGTAGTTCTCAAAATGTGGCTCCCAGAACAAGAGCATCACTATCTCCTAGAAATATGTTAGAAATAGAAATTCTCGGAATCAACCCCAAACTGAAACAGAAACTCTAGAAAGTATGGCCCAGCGATGTGTCTTTTAAGACAAGTCCTCCAGATGATTCTGATGCTAGCTCAAATTTGAGAATCATTGCTTTATACCATTTAGGATGCTATAGCATAAGCATGAATTTATATGTATCGTGACTGTATAAAATAAAGACATACTCAGAGACTGTATGGCCAAGTCTGACTTTGTGACAGGAAGAGTCTTTATATTGGTTGTACTCTGTAAGGTTCTAATTATAATGCTTAAACAATTATGTAAAGCACTCATCAACTTGGTTCATACAGAATGAATTTTCTTGTTATAAACTTCATTTTTCATGATTCAGATTCCTTATAAGGTGTATGTTTTACATCAGTTGTTTCTGTATTTCTAGATTAACATTTCACCTGTTTGAGTTGAAAACAAATTATTTAGTTACTCTGTTTATCAGCAATATCTGATTGAATCATGGAAGATTAACTCTATCTAACTTGAAAGGCTAATATATGAATATATCAATGAATATTTTGGCTAGACTGAAGAGAATTACCATCATCAGAATGACTAGCAAACTTTTTCATTTCTTTTTAGATACGTAAAGAAGCTTATTTTTGGAGGCTGTTCATACCCTTGTAAAACAATGAAATAAGCATGTAATTCAAACAAATTTTATGTCTAAATATATTTACTAACCCTCTCCATACCCTTGTAAAACAATGAAATAAGCATGTAATTCAAACAAATTTTATGTCTAAATATATTTACTAACCCTCTTTAAAATTCTTTAATGAATCATATTTGTACTTCCCAAAACTCTCCATTCTCTAAGCCTTTGATGCTATCCTATATCAGTTATCTATTGACATATGATGCTCCGCAGAGCTGTGGTAGCATACATACCACTCTATGTATTTATTGTGTATATGTTGGGATCAGCTGGAAGTTAGGCTCTCCCAATCTAATCTTAGCTGGGTTCAGTCACATGTTTGAGATTGATGGCTGTCAGTTCAGGCAGCTAGGATAAGTAAGCCCTGTTCCATGAATCTCTTATGCTCTGGCAACCTTCTCTGGACATGGTCACGTGAAACCGACAGAGTGGCAAAAGAACAAGCCTGAATGTACAAGCCCATTTAACGTTTCTCATCCTAGCATGTCTGCTGACATCCCGTTGGCCAAAACAGATCACACTGTTGAGCCTAGCACAGAGATTAGGCAGGATCACTGCACACGTGGAAGGAGGGCTGTGCAATTCCATGACAGTGGGTGAAACTACTGGAGAGGGTAAAGAAATGGGGCCATCATTGCAATCTACTACATACCCCAGCTCTCACCCCCACTCCTGCATGTGCCGTTTCAGCAGTATTGAACTTGCAGCCTTCTCTATTTGCAATTTTGCATATATGTGAGTTTTGCCTGATACTTTTGCATTTACTCCCCTCCCATTCTACTGCTCCAGGGCACATTCACTTTGGATCCCAGAGCTGCTGCTCACCATCCTCTTAATTAGTAATAAGCTCATCCTCTCTCCCTGTATAGGGAACTATAAAAAAGTGACATTTGTTAATTTTTTTAAAATAAAATTTATAATTAAATAAGATGTCTTTTTATTTGCTATTTTTAATATCTAAATTTATATCAGTGAAATGACCACTTTATTTATAATACAGACCTAGGTTACAATGTGGAAGTTTAGACTTAGGAAAGTGTTTAAAATGTTTTTAAGGAACCAAAGTTTCGAGTAACTATAAGAAGTTATGAAAAGTCTCACAAATTTTTAGTCCTCTAGCCAAGTAATTTTACCTGTAAAACTTTATCTATTGTACTTCTGAATTGTTTTTATTAATCTTATCAGGTATTTATTTAGTGCCTACTATGTTTCAGCCTTTATTATAGGTATCAAGGATATATATAGCAGTGAACTAATAAACAGACTAAAATCTCTGGTTCTTGGAGCTTTTTACATTGTAGTCAGGGGAGGTTAGATTAACGGAAAAAAACACCAAATAAAAAATCTAATAAACATGTAAAATACATGATCTTACCAGTTCAGTGGAGAAAGACAACCTAGGGGAGCTAGGGTGGTGATACGGGTGATGTTATGGGGAGGCAGGGGAGCCCCGTCGCTAAAAAGAGAAAACTGGAAGGAAAAGGCAACCCTTCAAAGAATACCAGATGTACACAGAGATGTGTGTGGGAAATTATTTATTCCATTGGTAACTACGACAGTGGAAAATGAGAAATAGCATGTTTCTAACAAGAGAGAAATAGGTAAAGTATGGTATGGCTATATGAGGACACTGTAGTACCTTTTAGAATTGTTAACAAAAACATTTAATGACATGAGAAAACACTCAGTACGTACAAGCTGCATAATCACACACCCAAAGTTAAAACAGTAGTATACAAAACAGTTTATACTGTGTGAAGCTAAACATAGAAAAAATATAAAGCCTACGCACCCAATTGTAAAAATTATAAAAAATGATGATTTCTAGGTAATTGTCATGATTTTTTTTGTAGTTTCTTATCCTACAGTGAATATATATTGTCTTTGTGGGAAGAAATTAAAGAGCTTCCCAGATAATGAATTTGCCATCAGCCAAGTCCCCATTATATTAGGTTCATTCTGAATCATGACTATTTTACTAACATAGTTATGAGATCTGATATTAGGTGGCATCTGTGATCTCATTTTCATACTCCTGTTTTTCTACAGGTTTGGTGTTTATGTTCCTCTATGCTGTTTCCACCAAGACAGTAGAGCTCATCTCCTTCTCACAGACTTTCCCTATGTGGTTCAGCACCAGGCAGTAGAGGAAAGTTCCTCAACTGTGGGTGGCTTGGCGAAATCCAAGGACTTCCTCTCCTTATTGCTGGAGTCTCTAAAAGAACAGTTTAATAATGCCACGCCCATCCCCACCCACAGCTGCCCACTGTCTCCTGACCTCATTCGCAATGAAGTGGAATGTCTGAAAGCAGATTTCAACCACAGGATCAAGGAAGTTCTCTTCAACTCTCTCTTCAGTGCCTACTATGTTGCGTTTCTTCCCCTGTGTTTTGTGAAGGTAAGTGGTTATGTGCTTTTCTGTGCTTCCTGGATTTGTGTGTGGATGACATAAACTGGGTATTTCTTATTTAATCCCCCTTTTCTCTGTCTCCCCTTCGGCAGCCTGGATGGTGGAGTTCGGCTGCATCTGGAGTGCACCAGTACCTGGTTGGTGGATAGATATTTCCATATCTGTGATGCACCCGTGGTGGTCCCCTCTTGTTTTCTTTCTTTCTTTCTTTTTTTTTTTTAGATTTCCCCCACCCCCAGTTTCTGGAGAAAATAAACTTGTACTTAGAATCAGTATATGGTAGCGTAAGAGGACTGAAGTTTCAGTAAAATACAGCCTACCATGGTTGATCTTAACATGGTCATCAGGAGTTTCCTTGAATTTAATCTAACCTTTATTTAAACTTTATTTTGGAAGAAGAGAAAAATGGTCTGGATGTCACTTGGGCCCAAAATCTTTTGGGTCATTTTAGTGCCCTTCCTTCACCCATTGAGCAGCACATCTGCAGCTGGAGTAGTCATTCACAGAGAGCATTCACTTCTTCTAGAAAGGAAGGACTTCAAGTATCATTGCCTCTCCCTCCCAGCCCTAACTCATGCAGCCAGAAAGTCAGGTTGCAGGATTTTGGAGGACTCTGCTCTTGAACTTTCTGCACGGACAGCAGGACAGCAGATGCATGTGTGACTCAGAGTGGCATTGTCTGCAGGGCGTATGTACACGCACCCATCCCTGCCTTGCTGGCCAGCACATGATCATTTCTCTCTCTTCTAATCTCTTCCAGAGTACCCAGTACTATGACATGCGCTGGTCATGTGAGCACCTCATTATGGTGTGGATCAATGCTTTTGTCATGCTTACCACGCAGCTGCTGCCATCCAAGTACTGTGATCTGCTGCATAAGTCAGCTGCTCACCTGGGCAAGTGGCAGAAGCTTGAACACGGCTCCTACAGCAATGCTCCACAGCACATGTAAGTGGGTTAGAAGATAAAACCATTTAACACCTTTTTACATGCTGCTGACCATGTTTATTTGCTTTGTATGTCATTCTTGTTCTTGGCTTTGAACATTTAATTTTTAGTTTTTGCTCACATGGGTGCTTGTCATCACTCTAAACTGAAAGCAGGGAACATTAACTCATTTCCACCACCATCCCCAGTCCCTCCTCAAATGCCTTCTACCTTTCAGCCGCCCAGTCACCCTAGCGTGTGTTATTTGTTTCCCAAACTATCATCTTGGAGTTTTCTTTCAGTCCTAACCGTTTGCCCAAATTCAAAGACTCATGATATATTTTTAATTTTCTTTAGAAGGCTGTGAGATTCTTCATCTTGTTTTCATTGCCACAGCTAAATAGCTGCTAGCTAATTGTCTTAGGCACCTGAACTTTGCTTCTCTTGTCTTTTCTCTCTAATAAATGTAAATTTGCTCTAGTAATTTTCCTAGCCAGCATTTTTATTTTTTGTTTACTTATTTTTGGTTTTTTCTTTGTTTTGTTGTTGTATTAGCCTGCATCTTTGTGCATTTCTTTTCCTAAACTCACTAATGAATGTTGCTCTGCCCTGCCTATATTCAAATGAAAACTGTCCCTGTGAGTTCTTTCTGAGTATTCCTTTCATTGTGTCCCCCTCTCAGTCATTTCTCTGCATGGTCCCTATGGTCCAGAATGACTGACTTTAGAATCTTTTTATTGTCTTGCTTCTGAGACCTTCATCATGCCTTTCTCTCAGACCTGGACCATCTTCATCTTCCTCCCTTTTATAATTTGAACATTTCACAAATTTCATCACCTAGAAATTCTTTCCTAATTAAATTAGGAAATTAAAGGTGTCCTAATTAAAGGTGACATTCCCTTCCCCTCTTCCCCTCAGAGTGCTCCCTTCAATTATTTGCCTTGATGTCTGATACAGATTAGCACAGGCCTTCAAGCCCAGGAACTGAAAGAGATTGGGCCAGGCTGAAAAGAAACCTGACTGTGGGCAAAGGACAGATTTCAATAACAATTGAAAATCCAATGCACAGTGCTAGTACTGTACATCTTCAGGCTCCTGATGGCACATGGCCATGGGGTGTGTCTTCACTTTAATGCTGGTAAGTGTGAGCAAGGCTGATGGAACATTTTCTGAACTGGGAAAGCTTCAGGGTGCTAGACTTTTTTTTTTCTTTAACATATTTAAAATGCTGTCCCAGTTCTTACCCTAGGAAACTAACCTTTCCAAAATCAGGAAGAGATGAATTAACTTAAGATTTTTTTACAAAAAGTTTAACCTGAAGACCCCCCATCCCCACCCCAACTCCATTATGTTGGTGCTGGAAAGAGTGAAGCTTCTTCCGTAACTTCTTTTTCCTAGAGAAACCTCTATAAAAATAAACCAGGAAAGCAGTAAAAAGAAAAGTCTGTGTGTTGGTACCTTGTGTGTCTCTGTATTCTTCTGTATAGCTTCTCATAATATGAAGCACTTGAAATGTGTGATAAACGAGTAGATTTTCTGTAGCGTGTGGGGTGTAATTCTGCAGTAAATGTCGCGCTAGTTGGATAATGTGTTAATTTCTCCACTCGTCTTGTTACCATCTACTTTCCTCTTCTTGTTCCCTCTAGCATTTCCGCCAGTGGACTCTGCTCACTTGGGATTGAGGTGACAGTCCACTCGATTTTCTGGCTCATAGATGCCTTACTTACACATTTGTTTCTGCTTGTTCTCCTAAGCCTCTTAAGTCTTTGACACTGAGTTAACTTTGCAGTTAACTTTTCTCTTTAAATATAGCAGTGAAGTTATAATAAATCCTTTCTAACTGCTTCCAATCTGACCATGGAATTGCTGTCTTTTCAGAATTCAGGCAGATGAAGACTTGAATACTTAATCCTTTCCGTAGAAACATAGCTGGTTTTGCCAGACACTATCTTATCTGTAATTGCCAATATGCTAACACTGCATTTCTTTCTCCCTTAGTTGGTCAGAAAATACAATATGGCCTCAAGGGGTGTTGGTGCGACACAGCAGATGCTTATATAGAGCCGTGGGGCCTTACAACGTGGCGGTGCCTTCAGATGTATCCCATGCCCGCTTTTATGCAAGTACCGCTTATTTCTTTTCAAACATAAGCTTAGGAGTGTTAGGAGGCCACTCTGTGTGTAAACATCTAGCACAGAGTATAGCACATACTAGGAAGTGACTTAACAACAGCAGCAGTATGACATTAATACAGGGTAATTATTTTACTACCTAATGACCTCTGTCCTTTGGGAATACTTCTGAAAGGCAGATTGAAGGTGAAATGCCAGTATCTCAACTTTAATAGCTTGACTGGTTTCTCTAGTTACAGTGGAATTTGTTGAGTCTAGTATTACTTAAAAGAAGTACACAATTATTTAAGACTTCCATTTTCATCTTACAGTCTTTAATTTTGTAATAGTTTGGTTTAGTGGTATCCCTATTATATCTATGTATCATTATGTAATATTTCATATAGTAACAATGTGATGATTTTAGTTTTTGGTATTTCTCATGTATATCATCTCCTTAAAAGACTTCCCCTTTGAAACACAGGCAGATGACATGATCTGTGGTCTTTTACCTTTTTCGAATTAAAAGGAAAAAAGGCTTAAAGGTTTGAAAGGAAAAAGCAATAGATACCCACTAAAGCCAGTTTCTGTCCCATTTGATTTATTTCTTGGGTTATGTTCAGTTTGATCTTTCAGTTTTCCAGAAATTCTGGCTCTAGGAGGGAGAAATATTTACTTATTAAAGAAAGACAAACTGATTAATGGGAGTGGGAAATAGAAGGTACATGCAGGAAACTGTTTTCAGTCAAAATGCCCAAAGTGAAGTGCATTGCCTTTGAATGGAGATCATACTCTGAAAAAGAATTGGGAGATTTTATTCATTCATTCATTCATTCATTTGATACTTGAATCCCTTTCTCCCTCCCATCCCTCCCGTCATCCCTCCCAGTTCCTTATGAGGGTACTTGGATGTTCTGGTTCTGCGAGTGTTCACTACTAAGGACTTTTTCATTAAATACTGGAAACTTGCATCAGGGCAGGATGCTTATAAATAGGGGTGGATGGGCTGAGGTGGAAGGCCTTTGAATGAGGGAACTACAACAATCTCTTTGACTCCTGTGGGATTGCCTTACGATGGAGGAGTGGATTTAGGTTATAACTACACAAACATCTGGTTTCTACACAGAACATTTCATTCAGCCAGCTGAATTCCAAAGGCTGTTAATGGCATCTGTTGACCATTATGGTCCCCTGGAAGCCGACAGTAACCAGATAGTTTATTAAAATTTCCTGCTTGAAAAATAAGTATTTTCCCTACTAGTGTTGGACAGCTGAAGAATCAGGTGGAAACCATAGAAGAAAGATTAAGGAACTTGTTACTGATTTTGTGTGACCAAACACGTAAATCAGTGCTTCTCAGAGTGGTGGTTGGGTCCCTTAGAGTCAGATCTCTGAAGAATCCTAGCAATTTGCATTATTTACATATTCGGAAGTGATTCTTAAGGCACACCGAAGTTTAGAATGGGCCTGCTACCTGTAACTGTGGCTGTCCTCACATTTTTACTCATTCAGTTTATAGCCTACCTACACATTTAATTATATTTGGTATAATTGTCACAGAATCTGAAATTGCCTGATTTTTTTTTTTCAGAATGTTAATTCTGAGCCAGTATTATACATGGTATTACTGGAGATCATGTAATAAAATCCAGGGTAAACATGTTCTTTCTCCTGCAGAATAATCCCGAGAACCCAGTTAAACCTTTCAGAGCTGTTGTGGTTATTTATTTGGCTTTATTCTCAGATTTGAGCCTCGAGGTCTAACTTATTCTTTTAGATCTGATATATTACCATTAGCACAGTTTGCAGTCTGTGACCACTGTCTTCTATTCATAATACATTTTTATTAGTCAACTAGGATTCAGCCTCTTAGAGTGATGAACTTGGAGCTCTGTGTTTAGCCAATCTCTTAATTCTAACTAATTTTTCCTTCCTTCAATGTTCTGTCTTTGTATACCCTACTTCTCAGTCTCCAGAAAAACTGGGCAAAAGAAAGCAGCTTGGTGGGTAACAGTTTAAGAAATTAAGAAATTACTGTATTGATATTTCAACTTATATTGCCACCCCCCCTCCAGACTTGTTTAGTGTAGATGTTTATGTCTTAGATCAGCCCACAAACCAATGATTTTTACATTTTTAAGCAGTTACATTTTTAAGTGGTTATCTCAAGTAAAATATTTGAGATAAGGTATAATCTAGGAAAAACTTTTTTTTTTTTTTTTTTTTTTGAAAGAGTTCTTTTGGATAAATCCCTTTCTGTGTCTCAGGGGTATTGAAATAAAATGTGTTTCATTATACCTTGAG
>SJYV01016911.1:0-168284 GCA_006410875.1 Neotragus pygmaeus | reverse complement strand
AAAATTTTTTTTTTTTTTTTTTTTTTGAGAAAGAGTTCTTTTGGATAAATCCCTTTCTGTGTCTCAGGGGTATTGAAATAAAATGTGTTTCATTATACCTTGAGCAAAAAAGAATGGGTTTGGATCTCTATAGCAAGAAATAGCCTGATTGACATTCAATAAGCAGATCTACTTGTTAGTGTACACAGGAGCCTATAACTGTAAAATGATTTTAGAAAAAAATGTGAGAATAACTGCTGTCTTTTCTATGAAATAACATTTTGCTTTTTAACTTCCTTACAGTTCCTGTTTCATCGTCCATTAAGGCTGTTAAATCTGCTTATCCTTATCGAGGGCAGTGTTGTCTTCTACCAGCTCTATTCCTTGCTGCGGTCAGAGAAGTGGAACCACACACTTTCCATGGCTCTCATCCTCTTCTGCAACTACTATGTTTTATTTAAGCTCCTCCGGGACAGAATAGTATTAGGCAGGGCATACTCCTATCCGCTCAACAGTTATGAACTCAAGGCAAACTAAGCTGCTTCTCAACAATGAGGGAGAACTCAGATAAAAATATTTTCATACGTTCTATTTTTTTCTTGCGATTTTTATAAATATTTAAGATATTTTATATTTTGTATACTATTATGTTTTGAAAGGTGGGAAGGGCAAGGGATATTAAATGTATCCATAAACAAGGTGATGTGATCTTTCATGTGTTAGTATATTTGACTAATATACAGGGGAGAGGTGCGCCTCTCTAGTAAAGAGATTGATTTGTTTGTATGGCCCTGGAATAACTCATTGATTTCTGAACACATCTCATATATCACTTGACATGGTACCTTTTGTGTGTCTGCTTTCCTTCCAGTCCTCATCTTTAGTCTTTGGTTGGCCTTATTATTACAGAGAGATCAGTGGAGTTGCCTGACAGTACTCATTATCTTTTGTTTTGTTTTGTTTTTTGACTGGCAGATAGTATTGGAGTGCATGAGGCAAGATTGGGTTTAAGTCCTGGTGGGATTCTCTTTGTTGCCTATTGGGAAGAAGCATTTCTGAGGTAGGAACTCAGCATTCTGTCTGCCCTATGACGTTTAAATATACTTTTGTGAAAGCTCTTATCCTAAAACAGGATATTACGCTCATTTTCCCTGTTCTTCTGCTTCTTTTGCTTCAAAAGATTTTCCTTTTCTTGTTAGCTGTTTTGAAATAATACTTTTAAGGACAGGATAGAGTGTCCAAACTTATGAAGAAGCTGGGTGTGACTGGATCAGTGGGAGAGGTTGAGCACAGACCCCCTTGGGGTCTGGCAGGTTGAAGACACCCAGGTAACTGGAGGAATGGATGCAGTCTAGCAGCAACCCCCCTACCATGGCATATTTGGAGTTATGAGTAGAAGGGAAATATCAGAAGTTATCTCTTTATCCTCAAGTAGTTTGATCTGTGTGTGTTCTTAATTTCATACTCCAGAACCTTTATGTCTGAGTATTAACCCCTTTCAGTCCATTTTCTTGAAAGGGGATATACTTAGTCAGTTGATGTCACTAGTCAACTAAATTTCCGAGCCTTGTCTTGAGAGCCTGAAATATGTTTTTATGTGTTTTCTATATTCCTTTTGACCTTTTTACACTGTGGAGCTTTTGGTGAAACACAACATGGCTTATGAAGTAAAACAAATAATCATATAATTCCTAATACTGGCTCTGAAAACAGTTCCCAACAGATTTCAGCAAAGACAGCTGAAACACAATATGGCTTATGAAGTAAAAACAAACAATCATATAATTCCTATACTGGCTCTGAAAGAGTTCCCAACAGGTTTCAGCGAAGACAGCACTGTGAGGAATAGGTGTGTATATAGCTACCCAAACTGACTGCTGTGTGTGACCATTGTTTCCTTAAATTTTGATGGATATACTTTTTTTTTTTAAGTTACATTATTTGGAATTCGTTCTGAGTGTATTCAGTCATTCAACAAATAAGTGTGGACCACCAGGCACTATTTTAGGCACTGGGGATATAGCAGCGAATAAGAAAAGTAAAGGCCCTACCTCACAGAGCTTACAGTATGCAGAATGGGAGGTGTGAAACATGCTGTAAATAAACATATAATGTCTCTAGCTAGTAGTGATAAGTGTGGTAAAGGAAGAATAAGTCAGAATAAGGAAATAGTACTAGGAGTGGCACCAATGGAAGGCATCCTCAAGGAGACAGTCCCTCCGGTAGGAGCAATTTTGTGTGCTATGTGCTAAGTTGCTTCAGTCATGTCCAACTCTTTGTGACCCCTGGACTATAGCCCACCAGACGACTCTGTCCATGGGATTCTCCAGGCAAGAATACTGGGGTGAGTTGCCATACTCTTCTCGAGGGCATCTTCCCGACCCGGGGGTTGAACCGACGTCTCTTACATCTCCCGCACTGGCAGGCAGATTGTTTACCACTAGTGCCACCTGGGAAGCCTGAGCAATACTGGTAACACTGGAAAAATAACCAGTGTGTTGGTTGCTTTTTGTAAAGTGGTTCAGCCTACATATGGTGGTTCTTGGAGTGGGGGAAGGTGGCAAAGCTGCCATCTCAGTGTGCTTTCCTTAGACTCTTGATGATATGCTTCTTTTTTTAATTTTTAAAATTGTATTATTTTANAGATGTGTATAAGAGACAGTTGTAAAGTGGTTCAGCCTACATATGGTGGTTCTTGGAGTGGGGGAAGGTGGCAAAGCTGCCATCTCAGTGTGCTTTCCTTAGACTCTTGATGATATGCTTCTTTTTTTAATTTTTAAAATTGTATTATTTTATTTCTGGCCACACTGCACGACATGTGGGTTCTTAATTCCCAACCAGGGATTGAACTCATGCCCCTTGCATTGAAAGATGGAGTCTTAACTGCTGGACCACTGGGGGAGTCCCAGGATATGCTTCTTTTGACTAACATCTTGATGAGATTACTTGAGCTAAGAGTAAAATGGGTGGCCGAGGCACAAAGATGTTTCATCACAATGACTGCAGATTGGTTCTATCACTGTAAGGTAGCCCAGGTAACTAGTTAGAGATTAATAGGCTGGTCTTGAAAGCTGACAGGATTCCTCCTTCCGGTTTGACTTGTCTTGGCTATGTTCTAAAGAAGTAGCACAGAAGGACCAGATGCCAGCCTGGCCAAACAAATGAGCGAATATAATAAATACAAATAAATTTTGACCAACGAATTGCACATTACCCCCTTCTTCCAGATACAACAGCGTCAGAAAGAAAACCCTTCAGTTTTGTCTACCTATTTTGGCTGACATTTGTAGGTGTCACAGTCAGAGAGAGGAGAGAATTACTAACTTACTTGTGTATCCTGTCTCTTAGGGATCATGTGAAAGGACACCATCTTTAGTGATGGGGGAGATGCATGCCCATTAAATAGCTTTTTTAAAATTGTTAAATATTTGGAAATAGTATGTGAAAAATATGGTATAGGTCAGTTAGGCGAACTTGGGATACTGCAAAAGGGAAGATGCTTGACCAGTTGTCCGGATGGCTTAAGGTAAGTAAATGTGAGTTAAGGAGGGTGGGTAACATGCATTAGCATGATGGAAACTCCTCAATTATGTTTACTGTGATTCCATGTTTCCTAAGCTGCTTTCCCTTCCCTCCCTATCAATTACCTCTACACAATCCCTCTCATTTCTATTTATTGAGCAATTACTGTGTGCTAAATGCTGCTGCGTACCAGAGATGCTGATGTTCAGAGTGCATTAACTAGAAGGCAGAGAAGTCAATTATAACACAAAGGTGTTTAGTCAAGGAAGTACATGCAAGAGAGTGCAGAAAAGTGATCAACTTTGCTGGGGAACTGTAGTGTCAGGGGATGCTACACTGCATCAGTCACACACGTGATGCCTTTTGAAGGAGCACTAGTTTACTACAGAGATGAGGGAGGGAGGGCTCATGCAGTGTGAACAGTATATACAAAGACTCAGATTTTAAGCAAGAGTTCAGTAATGCTAAAGAGCTAGCAAGGAATAGATTGAGGAACTTAAATTCCACATTAAGTGGTTCAGATTTTTATTATCTTGTAGGTCACAGATTGTCAAAGGAGTGATTCTTGGGCTGCATCAGATCTACTAAGGATCTTGAGAGTGAATCCCAGTAATAAACACTTTTTACAAGCACTTAAGTGAACAGAAGGACATCATTAATGAGGTTTTTAAGCTGAGGACTTAGGATGACCCAAAGAGTTCTCACGTCAAGGGTTCTGGAAGTATAATTTCTGGACCAGCAGCATAAGGATCACCTACCTGGGAACTTGTTAGAAATGGAAATTACCAAAAAAAAAAAAAGATGGAAATTATCAAGCCCTACCCCTGCACTGAGTCCGAAACTGGATGAATACAACAGTCTGTTTGAACACACCCTCCAGGGGATTTTGGTGAGAACCATTAACTTAGATCTTTGGCAGCTGTACACAGGCTAGGCTTGGAGAATGGGGGGATGTGAGACTTAAAGCCAGGAGATCAGTTAGCCAACCGTTCTGAAAGTCCACTTAAGAGAAAACAGGAAAAGTGAGGGTGGGGTGTCACCACTACTGGGTGATAGAAAAAGCTTTGGACATGAATACAGTAACGTAGGGAAACTGGCATGAAAAGAGGACAGAATTCTGATGAATAACAACATTCGGGGAAGAGGAAGCTTTCAAGTGAATCAAATGGGATAAAGTTTATCAAGGGATAAAATGAATAAGATAAGAGATCAGATGAATCAAGAGGTTCCAGAGTCATGATTACAGTATCCAGTGTGAGGTAAGGCGAGAATTGACTTGGCTTTGGTGGGATACCACTGGTAACTAGAGAGAAATACGAGGGTGGAGTGTTTCCTCTCAGAAGTTTAGGTACACATAGGAATAAAGAGACAAGCATTGTGTGAGGTGGAGGAAACATATCTTAAGCATAAACTTAGGAAAGTCACTCAGTCGTGTCTGACTCTGTGACCCTACTATAGAGTCCATGGAATTCTCCAGGCCAGAATACCGGAGTGGGTAACCTTTCCCTTCTCCAGGGGATCTTCCCAACCCAGGAATCGAACCCTGGTCTCCCACATTGTGGGCGGATTATCAGCTGAGCTTTACAAGGGAAGCCCAAGAATACTGGAGTGGGTGGTCTATCCTTTTTTTTCCAGCGGATCTTCCCAACCCAGGAATTGAACCGGGGTCTCCTGCATTGCAGGTGGATTCTTTTTTACCAACTGAGCTATCAGGGAAGCCTGTATAAACTTGTGAAGTAAGAAGCCGTTAGGTTTTGGAAGGAGTGGTCCATCTGGAATTCTGTGTGTTTTGAGAATGAGGCCACTGCTGAGGTGACAACCATAAGTTTACAATGGCTTTCATAATGGTATTATGATTTTCTCTGGTTGAACTCAATAGACACAGTAAGAGTAGAGACGAGTAGAGAAGTTGGGTGCTAAGAGTCCCGCCTCTGGTTTGGAGGTCTGCCATGCAGGTACAGCTGAAGGATGAGTGGCCAAGGAAGTTACGAGAATAACTGAGATGATGTAATGATGTACTTGGGGTCTGGAAAGGCGAAGGATGAAGTCTGGTGGGGGCGATGGCCATCAAATAGAGGAAGGCTGGGGCAGGCATTTGTGATCTTGAGCAAGTAGAAGAAATGAAGCAAAGATAGAAGTTCTGAGAAAGGAATATGGGGGTTTAAGATCACAGACTTCTGTGTTATGAAATAGCCTGATGTGTAACTGGAAGCAACAGTTGAGGCAAAAGCTGTAAGCAGTTGTGGCAAATTTTCCTCAGGAACATTGAAGTCATCCAGGATGATGATGGGACATGAGGTAGAAAGGAAATGGAGCCTGGTACCAAAGACTGGGAATCTGAGACATGGATTACATCAGGGCCACAAAGAATGGAAAAATTAAAATAGCTGCATGCCATCAATTCTAGTAGTGAGACTTTTGTATGAGATGGGAAGAAATGGTGCAGAAGCAGGAGTGGGAAACGATAAATTTTCTGGGCTTTTCCTAGTCTGTGTAATGTGGGAGAAATGGGCAGAGAAAGAATTGTCCTCAGGTGAATGTCAAGGTTTTATTGAAGTCGAAGAAGTGGAGGCAGCATTCAGTGAAGAGACTGCAAGGAGGGGAGGACCCTGAGGAACTGAAGATCAGGAGTGAGGGGAACTGTTGATGCCAGACGAGATGGGGAAGCGTGGTGGGCTCACTCAGGAGGAGAAACGGCAGTGGGGGATCTGGGAGCGCGTAAGAAAAAAAGGCATAGCAGTAATGAAGGAAGAGGAGAAAGCCTGACGTGTGAAGTTCTAAGTAGGATATTGCCAAAAGCTTGAATTTTAGTCCCCTTGGTAACTACTTTTCACTGCAAATATCACCAAGTTGTGAGCCTAGGCAGTATCATATTTTTAAAGGCCTGACATTTAAACTCACTGAGTACCTTTCCCCACTCCCTGCAACCCCCTTCTGAGGTAATATATGCCAGGATAGCAAACTTTTGCTTTTCCTTTAGAGCACCATTAACAAAAATCACTGAAAAAAATAGTCCTCCCTAACTCAAGTAATAGAAAAACTTGAATGTGAGTTCACGTTTCTGTAGGTAGATCCACATAACTCCTTAAGCTGTAGAGTTCTGAGAATAACTTTTTTCCTTTTCATTTTCCACTGTAACATCCATTGATTTATAGTGGGTATCTTCAGTGACATGTATGACTGCAACAGTAAGAGAGTGAAGTTGTAAATATTTGACAGTTATTAAAATGCAAGATAACAAAAGCAAGAAAATTTTACTGAAGCAAATCATCAGGATTTTTGCCTTGAGGAGACCAAAACTTGAAGTAATAAAAAAATCAAACATAACAAACTAGAACAATGAGCCAGAAGGCATATAATCCACTTTTCCTATTATTGATGTAGATGACCCATGTCCTCTAGTTCATAGTGCCATCATGAGCATTATATATCATTTATTAGAGTACACTTTAAAGCATAACAATCTTTTAATTACACTAAATGTCTCTATGGATAGGTTTAATATTTATGCTTCTTTAATCAATAGAAAAACATTTCGATTATATCTTTGGAAACATTTATCAAGCTCAACAAACAGCTGAAATCATGTGGCTTTCCGATAGACTCCTTTGAGAAAGTGCGTTACCTTACAGAATTATAAGCCAGGAAGTACGATGGCATTAAGTTAATGCAAAGCATTGTGATTCTTCCAGTAAAACACGCGACTCTGTATTTCATGGGTTTCTTATATTTAACTACACCCTCCATCCTCCTAGAAGTGATCCCTGTATTGCTCATAAACTTCAGTGCTACTAGATTTACTGCGTGTCAGTCAAATCAGTGGTGGCCCCAAGTTTACACCATCTGGACTGACCCTGCTCTTAAGCCATCATGCTTCCACCATCTCCCATTCTTCTCCATGCTTGGAAAGGTACTTGCTCCCTCTTCTACCTTTATTAGGAAGGTGTTGACAAAGGAGGACACATTCTTTGTCATTCCACATTTTGAACTGATCTTCCTGCTGGAGATGCCTAAGATCACATTCCTGACAACACTTAACCCCAAGATTCACATTGTCATCAGATAGTACATGGTAGAACATGACTCTAATCAGTCCCTGGGGGGAAATGGACCTTCCCTGAACCTCTCCCATTACAATCCCAAACAAACGAATCCCAAGTTTCCCAACAGCTTTTCAGGCAGAACAGGCCTGTGTAGACAAATGACTGCTCCACCCAACTTGAGGCAAATGTTATTACCATGTGTTAAACATTAGACATGAAAGTAACAATGTATCTTGGACCTATGACTTCATCACCAACAGGAGTTAACCCATGTTGTGATGAATGGAAGTGTCTAAAACCCCCTCTCAAGGAGTATGGAACCCTGATGTTACCTGGTTCATTTGCAAAGATCCAAGAGGATTTCACAGCCAAACTAATTAAGACCACGCAAAACCTCAGAATTATTTATTCTTAGTCACCACTCTAATTGTGTCAATTGATCAAAGCAAAATTCTCAACACCTGAATGTCTTCCTAGTACCTTCTATTGGATTTGTAATTGTGTTTAGATTAAAGTCAGTGGGTTAACTTGCACACTATTAGCAATCATATTAGAAGATGCTAAGGTGCTACTTGTTTCTCCCTTCTGCTTTCATTTGGTAACTTAATGGGTCTAAATCTTGCTACTAGTTGCTTATAGGCCATTTCATTTGCTACCATCCTTCTTCCCGTTTTCATTAGATTTCTTCAAGAATTTCAGAGTTCTTAAGTGCCCAAATATTACTAAGATCTTGCCAAATATTGTCTGTTGAGGATGATGTTTACATTTTTAATCTCCCCAGAGTACAGAATTTTGCCTTGGCCAATATTTTGAATTTTAAGGCTTAGATTAGGCTAACAGTGTCTTAATGGGGTTTTTGGTCAGGCCTCTTCACAGTCCATTTGAAGCAGAGAATAAAAGCCACATTCCTTCTACCTGGTACATTTTGGCAAAAAAGTCAGGGGGAAAAGGTTGGCTTGCAAGGGCCATTTTGTCAAAAGATAGGTTATCATCCTCTTAAGCAGTCATTAACACTGAAAGAAACATTAGAATATGCATGCTTTTCACTTTAAATTCAAGTTTTAAATCAGCCACCCCCATGCTGAGGACCAATAGTTGAATTTGAGCGACTCCCATATTGAGGACCAATAGCCCTTTGAGAATCTGTTTTTGTAGCCCTGTCTAGGGCACTGTGTAGATCCTCCTATCAACAGCAACATCTCTTCTCTGCCTTCCCCTGGATAGAAGCAGGCAGTCTAATGTCCATCCAGCCATTCTCAGAGGGGTTCATTTTTCAGTCCCAAGTGGATATCCATATGGGTAATCTCAGATTTGGGGGGAGCAATTTCAAGACAGTGTGACTGTCATGAGTTTTCCCTGTCATGCAAGGGAATGTCATCGGTGCCAGGCTTGCCCAGGAAGCTTATGAAGATGGAGAGGGCCACACTTTAGCAGCAGGACATTGACCAAGAAGGTGAGTCAGCTTCCAAGGCCTTCTGGATGGATTGGCCAGGAACGCTCAGAGTAGGGAATATCTTCAGTTGTTATTTCCTGATGACATCCACACATAAAAACCCCTGAAGATGCTACAAATGAAAGATGGCAGAATCTAAGCAACGTGGCAGTCATTTAGTAAATCTACACGGGTGCCTCAAGTTGAACTCACTTGTTAATGGTGACTTCTCAGTCTATCCCCAAATGAAAATATATCCTCTAAGTGTTACAAACAAAAATTTAAAATCATCATAAACTACTCGGCTCAGAGTTCTGATGGTGAAGAAAAGTGCAGTTCCCTCCTTTTCTCACCTGCTAACTGGAACATGATCTTTATCAGAACGTAGATAGCACAGTGTACTGAGACTGACATCTGGCCTACCGGCCATATTTGATAAAGCAGAAATGTCCTTTTCAAATCTGAATGTGGCCCTTCTCATCTGACACCACTACACTCCTTCACCTTGCTTGCCTGGGGGGGAATGCTATGCTTGAAGGACTTTTCTTATGGGTTTACATCTCATTGGCCGTTGGTCTGATACCTTGCTCACTCAATGAGAATGTAAAAAACACAGACCAAAGGCCTATTAACTGTTCCCCTTGCTCACTCAGTGCCTTCTGAGAGCAGAGCTCTTGGGCTGGCCTGCCAGTTATCTCTGCCATAGATACTAATTTAAAAGGTATAGGACAAGGTTTCAAAACTCAGTAAGGCTTATCAAGAGGAGAAAGAGCAATACGTAACTGTTGCAGGGTGTCAGCTTCCAATTTCTCATTAGAGGAGGTAACTTCAGTTCAGCCCCTAAGCCTCAGTTGTGAGGTCAGCCCAGAGGTACTGCTAGCTCTTAAGAGAAATACATGCAGTGATGAGCTTCTGGACAGAGTTCAGCCAGCCTTGAACCTGAGAAGAGGTGCACGGGGCTAAAGATAGGTCCTATACTTTGTTTCTCAAACAAGATAATTGTCCTCAAAGGTCTGAAAGTGTTGATACCTTGATGGGTTTTGCCTTGAGCAGGACTCCTGTGAAGAAGCCCTTTTTGGAAAAAGCACCAAAAATCTGTCAGCAGGTTATGTTAATCCTCCTTTCTCTTTACAGTTGGAAAGAACCACTTGACGTTCTAAAGAACTAAAATAAGATTGGTTTATTGCTTCCACTTGCATACAGACAGGAGAAGAGCAAGTCTGAGCACCTGGGGTGGGTGGTGGGTGAGGACTATGGAAAGGGGAGGAGTGCCTCAAAGCTGCTCTTCAGCAACGGAAGGACAACGAGGAAGGCAGGCATCAGGAAGCGCAGCTCTGATCAAGCGGGAAGGATAGCCGCTCTGCATGGGTCCTTCTCTCTCCTCCTAGGATTCCCTCCTTATCTTCTCCTATACTCAGATCCCAGCTGAGGAAAGAGAATGAAGCTGAGCTAGAGGTGTTTTTTACAAATGTCCCACTGATTTAAGCACTGTAAGCTTAGAGTATAGTTCTGCCTATGTGTGAGGCTTTTCTCTATGACGACATCCTGTTCATGAACTCAGACATTGGAAGGAGAGCGGATCACTTCACTGTCACACACCTAAATGAAGATTCAGCACATTTCACTGAGGTAACCCCCAGCTCAGCTGCCATCCTCCCCAACTACTGAAGTTATAAATCAGAGGCAGGACAGTAGATTCCCAAATTAATAAAAGCCAGACCCAGAAAGTCTTCTTGAATTGCACCAGTCTCAGAGTCTGCTCTGGAGAATACATTCTGATTTTCTATGCTGGTGTATGGAGCCATCTGGGGCAGGTCTGCAGGGATTCCGGGAAAGCATGGGTAAATTCACCCACTTGGATATCGAAGTGTACATTAGTTTGCATTTCCAAACCTGCTTCTACTCTGGATAGTACACTTTTACAAAGCTTATCAGAAAACTGGTCTAAAAGAACACATGCTTTAAAGAGCATTAAAAAGCATGAAGTAAATAGAAGGCCTTCAAACCTCAATAGCAACATTTGTCAACATAGGCAAAGGGCTTCTCTTTCAAAAGATATTCTCACATCCACCTCTTAACAGCACTAGATAATGGCAATGGGGGAGTGATGCAACGTGTTTAAGCCCCACATATCACTGGAGGCCAGCATTTCATCCTTTTCCCTTACCTGATCTTTCCCTGCCTGCTCAAGTAGGCTTATTTAAATGTCATCTCTTGTCCTTCCCCTGACCTCTCTTCTGGCAAAAGGCCTAATTAATAAATGGTCAAAAGGCTAAAGAAAGAGAAGAGGCCAAAATAAGCCCAAACTTGGATAACCTCTGCCGGGAATATAGGCAAGGAGCCTTTGTAATAACTTCCAGATGAATCATGACATTTTCTCAGGTACCAGCAGGCGAACTGATGTCATTCTATTTGCCTTCCACTTCTTCCATCCAGAATCACTGATCTCCGCTGGGGCTGGTAAAAACAGCTTGTTGAGGTCTCTAGTCTCTGGCCATTCTTAGGGATGGTCATTTTATTCCTAAGTGTAACCCCTTCTGGTGTGACCCATGTGTTTTCTGCCAATTCCCCGCAAAGCAGGCCAGGTGAAATTGTCTGGGTGGGACTTCTGATAGGGGACAGCAGGACCTTGGAATCTGTCCCTGTCGATGAGGGGGGTGGGTGGTCCATAATGGGGAAAGGAGGACTGAATAAGATTAGGCTCTGAGGTCTTCCTGGTCTAGACCTATGGAAAGGCTTAGAACCCCCTGATGAGCGCTCTATTTTTGAAGAAAGAAGGTTGTCCCCAGATGGCTCTGTCTCTGATGTGCGCTTTCTACACTGTACTACTGCATCCTGAGTGGTCAGCAGGTTGGCCAAACCTGGTTCTGGAGAAAGGGTGGGTCCCTCGCACACGTGAGATGCAGTGCTATCCACTGGCAAGGACTCAGTGGCTCCTGTATCTTGCTTTGGCTTTTCTTCCCTTGGGCTTTCCAAGGAGGAGAGAGAATCATCTTTGGTAAGTTTCTGAGAGGTCCCACCAGTGGAGCCAGCTTCCTCTTGGTTCCTCTCCAGGGGCTGAGCCCCACTCTCCTCTGAGCTCTGAGAGGGCAGGGGCTGTGGGATCTGAGTGTACTGAATCTTGGGTGGGATGACTGGGACTGCCCTGGCCTGGCACATTTTGACCATGAAGGAGGTTCTCACAGCTGACACACTCACAGGAGCTGAGTTACGGCGGCCCGTCAGGGCATGAGCAACCATGTCCAGGTCTGGAGAGTCCTGGGAGTAAACCCGCCAGGGGTCTACTTTACCATGAGAGGAGGCCAGCCACGTGACCTTTGGGTCTCCTGGCTCAGAGAGGTGCACTTCAGGTGACCCAAATGAGGCTGCATTCTCAAACCGGAAGAGGTCAGTGATGGGAACGGTGGAGTCCAAGTTGAGAGATGAAGGCCTATTTTTCCCCTTTGGGGCCCCACCCTCGCTGCTCTTGTGCTGGAACTTAGGGGGATGCTCTCCAGGTGAGGTGTGGTCCTGCACACCAGGTGAGTTCTCCTTGCTGCTGTCTGGCTCAGGATCACCACCAGGCTCAACTCGAGGGTCGTGTGGCCCCTCGTGTGTCCCCAGTTCCTTTCCTTCTGCTAGACCGACAGGGCTGGATTCTGCTGATGTGGGCTGTAAACCACCTGGTGCCTTCTGCTTAGGCGGAACCTCTGTCCTTCTCAGGCCAGAGAGCTCTTGAAAGGACCTCATGGCTTTTTCATCCCACCCAGTAATCTCACTCCTGGGTGCCAAGGGCTGCAGGGGGTTGGAATTCCTCTCTGCTTCAAGATCAGCACAGCTGCTGGAGGAGGAACTCTTGAGAGTCCACTGGCTCTTAACCATGGTTTTGCCATCTAGAGAACGGCTCTGGCGAAGGCTGGGCCTGTGAGAAAGCCTCTTTTCTAGTCGGTGGCCCTGGGGGCCCTGCATCTGGGTCTCTTGTACATCTTTAAGGGTGGGTGAGTGCAGGGGACTTGTCACCCACTGGGGTTCCTCCCAGGGCTCCACCATCTCCAGGCCATGCTGGGTCATGTCTGTCACAGTGTCGTCGTCATCACAGTCTGACGGTTCCTGTACTGAGTGGGCTGCGTCCTCCTCTCCTTGTGGGGAAATCTCGGCCTCCCTGGTTAGGCTAAAAAAACTAGAGCCTTTGCTCTCGGGAGCAGCACTCTTTGAATTTTGCTTTTCACTTTCTTCTGAAGAGGTCTTGTCTCCCTGACAAAGACTGGGCATCCCAGGGCTGCCTTTGGACTTCAGTTGGTCTGCATATGGATTGGTTCTCAAATTCCCAGGTGAGTCTTCTCTCTCAGGGCCACTCTTCAACAGCTGGATTCGAGGTTCCTCCTCTAAAGGTGTTGGAGGGGGAGCAGCAGGTGGGAGCAGAGGAGACAGATTCCCCGGGGCTCCCAGTTCCATCCTTGCTTGTGGAGAAGACTTCTCCAATGGAACTATTTCCAGGGGAGTCAGGCTGGCAGGGTCTGGGCGCTGGCCCTTTTCCGGCTCTGGCTCAGATCTAGGGAGGATGCTGGCTGTCTCCATCTTTTCTCTATTGGCTGCTGTGGAAGTGCCCAGTGTGCTCTGATTGGTTGGATTCTTAGTCCACTCCTCCAGAGGGGTGGAGACTGGAGCTGGGGTGGAGCTCCCAGGGGGCTCCGGGGAAGCAAAAGGCCCTGGACTAGATTCAAGAATAGGCTGAGTTGGGCTGATCTTTAGCGCAGGTGGTGCCAAGGAGAGTTCCTCCTCAGATTCAATAATTTTCAGCTCCTGTTGAATCTCAGACCAGATCAGGGCATTGACCAGATCATCTTCATCCTGAAAAACATCAAGAAACTGATTACTTTAGAGCCAAAGACACTGGGCGCAGTTTCGCAGGGAGAGAAGGGACTGCACTGCGGCTGCACTGCCCCAGCACACAAAGGATACAGCACTAATGGTAACTGAGGATGTTTGTTAATGCTTATGGTGTACCACAACACACCTTAAACGTGTTTTCTTAATTGTCCCAAGAACCCTAAAAGATAAATGCTACTGTAATTACTCCCATTTTGGCGATGAGGCAACCTATGTTCAAACAGATTCAACATTTTGCCAAAGTCACACAGCAGCAGATCAGGATTGAAATCTAGGTTCGTCTACACCAGAACATAAGCACTTAATCCCTGTTCATTGTTGCCTTATAAAACCAATCCTTTCTTGAAGTGAAGTCGCTCAGTCGTGTCCGACTCTTTGCGACCCCATGGACTGTAGCCCACCAGGCTCCCCCGTCCATGGGATTCTCCAGGCAAGAATACTGGNAGTTCTCCCTTTGCCTTTGAGGTTAAATAAGTCTTCTACAAAGCCCAAATCCTCCTCTAAAGTTGTCTTGTTTATTATTAAGGCTATGATGACACCTTCCCTTGCTAATCAGCAGAAAGGAAAAACCTGAAATAACTGTTCATAGGCCAAGGGCAATAGGCCTTGCCAGGTAAGTGCATCCGGTGGTCCAGGGTTCCCAGGGTTGTGCCTCCACTGGGGGAATGTCCTGATGGCAGCTCTCAGCTAGGGGTAGCAGAGGTCAAGAAGCCAACAGGGCCTAAGCAAACCTCTACAAGATTTTGTTGAGGGAAAATGTAGGTACTGTACAACTTTCTCTTCCTACCTTCCTGATCTTTAAATTACTGTCAAGTTCTCAAGTGAGAATCTTGATAATCAACTGAAAGAGAGAACAATCTTCAGCTGGGTGTGGATCACCAGAATGGTAGTTAAGGAAAAGCGATCCCCACCACCCTATCCACTGCAGGCAACAAAGAACTTACTGTCCTAAAGATTCATCATTAACCAGCCTGGTAACCCCCAGCAATGTCCAAGGCCTACTGAGGTCACATTTTGTACCTTTCACTACTTTACACATGTTTTAACAGAAAGGATCTACTTTTTAGAAGGGATTACAAGATCGTTTCCCTAAAATAGCTGCAGAGACAGGAGGAGAGAATCTTGGGGTATTGAAAAGAGGCTCCTTGGACTAGGGGCCCACCATACTTCAGTGAAAGGAGTCTCCATTCACCTATAGCTCTCACCTGTTCAACTGCAACATACCTGCAGCTATGATCTGCTCCCCTACAACTCTCACCTGCTCACCTACAGCACTGCTCTGTAGGCCAGAGGCTGACATCAAAAAGCAGGACAAACTCTGAGGACAGAATGAGTAATTCTACAATCCTGGAAATCCAGTCCACTCTAGGTTGTTCATACCATACAACCTATCCCACTGCACAGATGAGATCTAATGCTTTGCCCTCCTTGAGGTCCACAGTGATTGCTCAAATACCACTGGGAACAACAATGACCCAAAGCAGCCCCACACAGACAGTGGGCATCTTTGGGAACTTCTCTCCTGCTTTTCAGCCAGAGTCTCATACCCATCCCAGAAAAGTTGAACCAAACGTCTCCCCCTCTGCTACAGGAGCTTGCCTGGAGTCAAGGGTGTTACATTGTGAGGCTAATTACTGTAGCCTTTTAATATGCTCTCTTCTGAAGCCCTCCCGGGAAGGATAAAATAAAACACTACATAATAATATATGAAATGAACGGTGGACCTGGAACCTTCAGTAATTGTGTGACCTTGGACAAAGCAGTTGACCCAGACTTGCAATCTCATTAACACAGGAGAGCGAGGGGAGAGGCCGTTTCCTTTCCCTTGCCAGGGTGAGAAGGGTCAGGCAGAGCCAGGGAGTTTCAAAGTGGACCCGGGAGAGGCCGCTGCCTTGTGGGAGACACAGCGCCTGGCTATTCTTTATGTACGCCCTACAATTTTTGTTCAGCTGACAATCTCAATTTTATCTGCTGGAGTTGGCTTTTTTTGTTTTTTGTTTGCCTTGCTTTAACTATGAACTATGTTATACACACAGAAGGGTATAAAAAGCTTACCTACAGCTCTGCTCTGCAGGTCAGAGGCTGACGTCAAAAAACAGGACAAACTTTGAGGATGGAATGAGTAATTCTACAATCGTGGAAATCTGTCCAGTCTACTCATACGATACAACCTATCCCACTGGGTATAAAACGTTTAGAAACCACTAACAACACGAACACCTGTATATTTGTCTTTGGCAAAGTCCATTAATAATTCCCAGGAAATAAAAATGAAATCAGAGTGGTAGAACAAAATCTAACCTTCCTTCTTCTTTGGTGCTTAGTTTGGTTTCACTTGCTCGTACAGAAGCCCCGCACCTGGCCCTTCAGACCAGAGATCCTTCTGGGAAATGGCATAGCGGACACCCCAGCTCCCCAACTCTGTGGGAAGTGCCAAGCACAGTGTCTCAATTCAACATGGTCACAGCCTCCCGGCAGCAAGGCTGCAAACAGTCGCAATCTGAGCCCTGAGCAGCACAGCTGCGCCCAGGCCAGAGAACTCCACCCTCGCCTATCTTTACCCACCTCAGAGACACCTGGCCTTTCAGGGGGGGACTGTGCTATACAGCAGGAGGTCCCCAACCTCCAGGACTTAATGCCTGATGACCTGAAGTGGAGACGATGTAATAGTAATAGAAATAAAGTGCATAATAAATACAATGAGCTGGAATCATCCCCAAATCATTCCCTTACCCCACACACACCCTGTGGAAAAAATTATCTTCCACGAACCAGTCCCTGGTGCCAAAAATGTTTGGGACCCCTGCTGTAGAGCATGAGCTTGCACCCCTCGATTCTTGGATCAAAGTGTAAACTTTATTCTGCTTCTGAACTGAACTGGATGACATTCTGTTGGCTCGGATGACACCAGGGAGGAGAATCATAGTTGGAACCCAACTTGAAAGGCTCAGTAACATATTCACCATTGCTGCTGCTGCTGCTGCTGCTAAGTCGCTTCAGTCGTGTCCGACTCTGTGTGACCCCAGATAGGACAGCCCACCATTCAGCAATAGAATCTTCCCAGGTGTCTCAGTGGTAAAGAATCCGCCTGCCAATGCAGAAGATGCAGGAGGGATGCAGGTTCAATCCCTGGGTCGGGAAGGTCCCCTGGAGTAGGAAATGGCAACCCACTCCAGTATTCTTGCCTGGGAAATCCCATGGACAGAGGAGCCTGGTGAGCTACTGTCCATGGGGTCACAAAAAGCTAGACACAACTGAGAGACTGAGCATGCACAGAAGCAGGTATAGAATCTTACATACCGTAAAATCCCCACTCGACTTCTCCACATCACTTTCTCCTTCTTCCCCTGCTAACCTTACTAGGCTGATTTTGTGTTAATGGTTCTCTATTTTATTGTCACCCATGTCTCTAAAAAAATAGACTAATTAAATTTGCTTTTTGACATTTATATCAATCCAGTCATACTGTTAGGAATTGATCTGTGACTTGCATCTTGTGCTCAGTTTTATGTTTTTAAGATTCCTTCATGCTTTTGTGGGCAGCTCTCGAGTAGGGCATTCATTTTCTCTGCTGTATCCTATTTCTTCATATATTGAATCAAGTAAATCAGAATGTATGTATTCATTCTTCTGTTGGGCATTTGAGTCACTTCCAATTTGGAATCACTAAGGTCAATGCAGCTATGAACACTCTTGCCTGTCTCCTGGCACACATGTGTAAGAGTTTCTTCAGCTAGGAGTGGAATTGATGGACATAGAGCATGTGGATGTTCAGGTTTACCAGGTAATACTAAGTAATGCTATCTTGTTAATCAAAGTAATTGTACCAATTTATATTCCCACTAGCAGTTAATCAGCTACTTGCAAACAACCTCAACACTCTAAATTATCAACTTTGTTGTTGCTAATTTATTAGTATAAAATGGTTTATCACTGTAGTTTGAATTTGGAATTCTCTGGTAAATAATGAGATTGGGCATCTTTCCACATGATTGTGAGTCTTATGTGTATTTTTCTGTAAAACGCCTTTGCCTACTATTTTGTCATTTGTTTTGTTCTTGTTGCTTCATAAGAATTGTTACATATTCTGTAGTTATATACACTTGAAGCTATATATTGCAAATTTCTATGTATTGTATCATTTGTTCACTATCTTAAATGTATCTTCTGATAACAAAGTTCTTAAGTTAAACATAGTTGAATTTGCAACAATTTAGAGAAGTTTTGATCTGTAAAAGGGCCTATCAACTTCTGCAGCTTCTTCAGGATTGTTTGACTATCCTTGGCCTTTAAATTTCCGTGTAAAGTTAAGAATCTTCTAGCCAAGTTCTACCAAAAAATAAGCAAATAAAAACACCTACTGGAATTTCACTAAATCTATAGATCAAAAAATGAAATTGTAAACTTGTTCATTTTTTGATCTATAGATTTAGTGAAATTCCAGTGGTACACATGGTGTATGTCTGCATGGTTTTAGGATTAAAATCTTTCAGTAAAGTTTTAGAGCTTTATCTCTACTTCCGTCTCTTTTATAAATGTATTTACTAAGCACTTAATTTTTTATTGCTAATGTAAGTGGTGTCTTAAATTTGTCGTTTCTAATTACTGCTGGTATATTGAAATACAATTAATTTTTACATTAATTTTATTTGCAGACATCTTGTTGAACTCTTGTTAGTCCTAATAATTCATATATATTTTGGAATTTCTACTTCTACAAATAGTGACATTTGTTTCTTTCTTTACAATTTTTAGACTTTTCATTTTTTTTCTTGTTTTACTACCCTAGCTATGAACTCCTATACATTGTTGAACAGGAGTGTTAGAAGTGGCCATCTCTGTCTTATCCCTTGAATAAATTTTTGACAATTAATAATGATGTTTGCTGTAGGTTTTTAAGAGGTTCTTTTCCAGATTAACAAATACCTCTTCCATTTTTAGTTTGCTTTAACTGCATTCCAGGAGTTTAAAAACAACATATTCAGTTCTATGTATGTAAATTTCCATTAGACATTTTCTTTAATCTATGAGTTGTTTAAAGTGTGCTTTTCATTGCTAAATATAAGGATGTTTCTTATTATGTTTTGTTATTATTTCTAACTTAATTACATTGGAAATTTATTCATAGGAAATTCCATGAGTGCTTAAAAAGAAGAAATAATCTCCAACTACAGAGTCCAATGTTCTCCATTTGCCCATTTTATCAAGTTTATTAATGTGTACTTTAAATCTTCTGTATCCTTACTGATTTTTTAGTTTAGTTCTTACTGTTTAGCTTCCCTGGTGGCTCAGAGGTTAAACCATCTGCCTGCAATGTGGGAGACCCAGGTTGGATCCCTGGGTTGGGAAGATCCCCTGGAGAAGGAAATGGCAACCCACTCCAGTATTCTTGCCTGGAGAATCCCATGGATGGAGGGGCCTGGTAGGCTACAGTCCACGGGGTCACAAAGAGTCGCACATGACTGAGCAACTTCACTTTCTTTCCTTCTTTTTCTCTTACGGTTTAGTCTGTTAATTTCTGATACAAATGTGTTAAGATCTCCTTCTAGTGCAATAGATCTGTCTGGCTTCCATTTGTATTGTTTGTCATTTGTTTGCTTTATGTATTTTGAGACTCATGTGTCTATATGTAATATATTATACACATTCTAAACATATACCTTATTACTAATATATATGAGATGGTATTTTATATATGTCATATACATCTACATATAGCTATGTATGATTGATTTATATATATATATATATATATATATATATATATATATATAAAAGACATATACCTATGTCTCACAAATTTAGAATTATATATTTGGGTGAAATTAAGCCTTTTACCATTATATGGTGACATTGCTCATAAAACTGTTTGGCTTAAAGTCTGCCTTTTTCTCTTTTTTAAAAGAATATTTTGGCTGCACAGTTGTGGCGTGTGTCATATGGGATCTTTAGTTCCCCAACCAGGGACTGAACCTATGTCATCTATATCAGAAGGTGGATTCTTAACCATTGGACCACCAGGGAAGTGTCTGTTTTTTTCTGATATTATTTTTCCATTTTTCTTTTGACTAGTACTTGCTTATCGTATCTCTTTTCATCCTTTAACTTTCAATATTTCTATATCCTTAGGTTTAAAAAGCATCTCATGTAAATAGCATATGCTAGGTTGTATTTCTTTATACGAGTTATTGATTTTTGTCTATTAACTGAGGACATAAGTCCTATTGTATTCATAGTAACTACTGATATATTTGAATTTATTTCTATCATCCTACTATGTGTATACATTTGTTTCTCTTTATTCTTCTCCCATACCCCACATCTTCTGAATTAAGCAAGATTGCTGTTTGTATTTCATTTGTCTTTTGTTTACAATTTATCATATCCATATCTTTTTTGTGGTTTGCCCTAAAAATTATAAAATGCATTTCTAACAATTTAATAATTCTATAATTAATAGTTTAACCCCCTCCTGAAAAAGTCAAGGTCCTTAATTTTTTTCCTTAATTCCAATTATCTGCCCACCTAATCCAGTGCCTATGTTGTGTGGTATTTTACTCCTAATATTTTTTTCCCTGAAAATAGGACATTTTAATCATGTTATATGCTAAGTTTTATTTAGATTTAAGTTAAGGGTTAGAAGTTAGGTTTGGTTGGTTCTTTTTCAAATCTGTTTGCTTCTTGTTCAAATTTTCAAGGCTTGTTCATATTTTGCATAGCTATATTCTTGTGTTCAATAAATCTAACATCTAATGCTCTGGCTGATCTACTTCTAGTATATGTTTATTATTATTTCTATTTTTTGCTAGTTCTCTCGATCATAATACTTTGTTTCCTTGCGTGTTTTTGAGTTTGTTTGTTTGTTTTAACTATAAGTGCTCATTCTCCTTGGATATTGTCTATGGAAATTCTGAGAGAATTGAGTTGCAGCAGGACTCCTCCAGAATATATTTGTGTTTATACAGCTGATCATGTCAGATATTACCAAACTGAGAACATGTTAAATGTTCACACCTAGATACTTAAGGCCACACATGTGGAATGAATTTGAACTGCAAATGCAAGAAAGAGTCAGTTTATGCCTGGTCCAAGTGATTATTGTGGTTGAGACCAACAACTTTTCTTGCTTCTTTTTCTGTGTTCACCATAAAACATGTGTAATCTTTTGGGATTCCAACTTTATTTAAGGATCTCTTATAATGCACCCTACTTTGATCAAGCTCTGGACTTAAAATCCTCCATCCCGTCCCCATCAGCCTCCAAAGCAGAAGACCAAGGTGCCAGCATCTGACAGAAACTTCCAGGGTGGAAGCAAGCTTTGGAATTCATTTACCTCTCTGAGTTCTTGGTTTCAGTTTGTTTGGGAGCTCAGAGGATTTCTTACCTCCATGTCAGCTTAAAGAGGCATTTTTAAAGATTTTTTTTAAATATACTTTATTCAATACTTCAGTTGTTTGGGGGGGTGAGAAAATTATTCTGGCTATCTAATTTACTCTATTGCTGGAAACAGAAATGATCAAGCTAGGTTATTTTTAGCCAAGGCTAATTTACAGATCAGTCTGCACNCTTGGGAGACAGTCTAGCCAGGACCCCTGAACTTGAAGCCTCCTCACGCTCACTTTCCATCCAGTCAATCTCCTGCTTGTCCACTGCCAGGAGCCAGCATGGGGAATCCTGCCCTGGGCAAAGGGCATGAGGGAAGGGGCCTGACAAAACGGAAAGGCGGGATCAGGCCTCAGGGGTCCCCCTGGGTTTTCTCGAGCATCGACCCCCCAAACCAGAGTCTGCCTGCTGTACTGTGTTATGCTTTCCCCCTCCTCTTCTGACACTAACAGGGGGCTGTGCCCCCACCACCTTTTTCCTGAGAAAGTTAATTTAGAGCTTTTAGAGAGTAAGTCTCCTGGGCATAATAAGAGTGTTTCAATCCAAAAACCCCTCTGATGGCTTTCTAGCCTGCCTGGCAGGTTTGTCTGGACTCTTGCAGCTGCACATGTGATTGTTTGTGGCCTCCCCGACCGCGAGGGGCACAGGAAGCTTAAAACATCCTAGGAATATAGGGTTTCCAAGGAGTCAAAATCATTAGAATAGGACTGATTAAGGGTTTCATTGTTGAGCCAATACCTGCTGCCAAGTTTTCATATCTTTACTGGTTGGTATAATTGGTATGTAGAAAACACAGGTAGTAGCCCTGGTATTAGCAACATTAGATCTTTGAGTTAAGTACTTTCTTTATTNGGAGTGGGTTGCCATTTCCTTCTCCAGGGGATCTTCCTGACCCAGGGATCAAACCCAGGTCTCTTGCATTAGAGGCAGATACTTTAACCTCTTAGCCACCAGGGAAGAGCCAATCCTTTCTTACTACTGAAGAAATACACATTTCACATGGAAAAAAGATATGATACATATTAAAGAAAAAAGAATGAAAAACAGCAAAATGGGACTTCCCTGGGGGCACAGTGGTTAAGAATGCACCTGCCCATGCAGGGAACACGGGCTCAGCTCCTAGTATGGGAAGATTCCACACGCCATGGGCAACTAACACCTGTGTGGCATGGCTACTGAGCCCAGGCGCTGCAGCTACCAAGGCCCCTATGCCTAGAGCCTGTGCGCCACAAAACGAGACGCCACCACCATGAGAAGCCATAGTGAAGAGTAGCCCCCACTCACGACGATTAGTGAAAGCCCAGGTGCCGCAACAAAAAATAAATAATAATAAAATAGCTGTTCTTTTTTAAACTATAAAATTCTGAGCAAATCAGAAGAGTTTCCATTGGGGAAACTCCAAAGGGGTGGAGCTCCAAATCCCTTCCAAGCAACGCTGCATGACGTGGCCCAGGCTCTGCTCGGAGCCTCACTTCTCTAGTCCCTGTTCCCATTCTCCAGCCTTGTTCTCGCGCCTTGAGTGTTCTGCGCGCTTTCCCATTTCAGGTTCATGGCACACCTTACTCTTTCTGCCTGGGAGTCTCTCCCTCCCTGTTCTGCTCCCTACCCCTCTCTCCTAGCTTAAGTTCTGAATAGAAATATCTGTTCTTCAGACACGCCTTCCCTGACCCCCATGAGCCCCCTCCTCCCNCGCTTTCCCATTTCAGGTTCATGGCACACCTTACTCTTTCTGCCTGGGAGTCTCTCCCTCCCTGTTCTGCTCCCTACCCCTCTCTCCTAGCTTAAGTTCTGAATAGAAATATCTGTTCTTCAGACACGCCTTCCCTGACCCCCATGAGCCCCCTCCTCCCTGACTAGGCTGGGCCCTCCTGTGACATGCTCCCACAGAAGCCATACTTCCATAGCATCCTAGAAAAGATCTTTGTATCTATTAAGCTGTCAGCTCCAAGAAGACAGAGATGGTGATCATCTTGTACACAGCAGTGATCCCAGTGCTCCGCAGTGTGTCTCACACAATATAGGTATTTAATACATGTTTTTAAATGGATGAATAAATTGCTGCTTTTACTTGTTCTCATGAATCCAGTCTGGTTCTCCTAACATAAACTCAAAGCAGTGTCATTCATACTTCATCGCTCCCAGAGTTCAATCCCCAAAATAATCTTTGCATCTTTCTCTTTCTATAAATACAAACATACTTTACAGGAACCCTTAATCAGCCCCCCAGAGGCCACTGTGGTGGCCCTGCACTGCCCTAACTTTTAGCCCATAAGCCTTTTATACTCATCCCAGAGACCAAGTTCCTGAAAGCTACTTAAAAGGCAAAGTTCTTTTCTCCTCTGGCATACTCTTCCAGGTCACACTCAGGTCACCAGAGCTACTTCCCAAATGCAAGACTCCTCTCTCGCTCGGTGTCCCTGGAAAACCTTCTCTAACTTTAGCTTAAGCAATGATATCCCTTCCCCCAGAACCTTGGAAAATCCCACCTCTAAAAGGTGGAAAAGATTCAGTATGCTCTGGCATCATGCTTAAAGTTCTGCAGAGCCATAGGAGGAAGGAATAGATCCTGAAAGTCTTACAAAAGATTTTTACAAACAAGCATAGATAACTGTCTATCCAGAATGTCTGGAAGAAGAGAGCTGGACCCCCTGAGTGGGCATCATGTTTGGGACCAGGAGATGACAAGCAAGTTTTGTCCTGCTTTCTGGATTGAATGTCATCACATTCCGAGGAAAAATTACTGATTTATGGTGACTTCAGGTCAGAAATATTTAGAGCTGAGTTTGTCCTAGGGAATTTGAGCTGAATGGTTACTTATTATCACCACAGGACCTCTGAAAATTTCACTGCAGGAAAAAAAAAAAAAAAATCCCAAACCTGATTAGAATGCTGTGCCCTAAAGTCTCTTTGGCAGAAACTGGTTCTTCAAACAAATAAACAAAGAGCAACAAAAAACTTTAAACTGTACCAAGAGCCCTTGAGAAAAAGAAGACCCTACTGACCGGACCAGGCAGTGAGTCTACCTTACCATCTCATGGAGAAACACTGCTTCGGCTCTGGCCCCAGGGTTCTCCTGCAGAGCACTGGCCACCACCTGGCTGGTCTCTCCACTCTCCTCCACCACCTTCTCTGCATCAGGCTTCTCTAATTCACTTGAATGCTGAGAGCCCAGGGGGCTTTCTGAGGTTTTCTTCTCCTCCACTTGGGTGCCTGGCTCCAGGGGAAGGCCTTTGCTGCATTCCGGTGTTCTCACCGTGTCTGGTTCTGGCTTGGTATTCTCGAGAGCTGCCTTCTTAGGTACAGATGCTGCAATGAGGATAAGAGTTATCAGCTGAAGGAGACTCCATGTCAAGAGAGGCCATTCCCAGCAGTCTTAGTCCTGGACTAGCTCTGCTTCACAAGGATGGAGGGGATTCTCCCAGCTCACTACTCCCTCACATTCTTTACCCTTTGCTCCTATCAACGGTCTGTCCTCAGATCCCAGAGTCTCAGACTGCTGGAAGTGGGAGGGACCTCGAAGATCATCTAGTCCAGTTGTTTTTAACTGGGAACCATGGACTCCTGCCCTCTCCAGGGGACATTTGGCAATGTCTGGAGACACTTCTGGTTGTTGCAACCAGGTGGGGGAAGCGGCTACTGACATCTAATGGGTGGAAGCCAGGAACACTTCTAAATATCCTACAAAGCATAAGACAAGCCCCTACAGTTACCCAGTCCAAAATATCAATAGTGTTGAGGTTGAGAAACCTGGTACTAATCCAGTCTTTTGCTTGCTGTCTAAGGTCACAGAAATCTTTTATCTACACCAAGCTACAAAGATGTATTATGATCATGACTGCAGCTTCTTATGTGACTCTTCTCAGGGATTACCTGCACATTCACTTGGATATATATTTACATCTAAAGTGATTAATCTCTGATCTTAAACAGCAGAGAGAGAGAGTAGAGGCAGCAGCTCTCATGTTTGGCCCCTACTGCCTTTCGTGAAGAAGGTGCTATTTCATCATATAAGGCTGTCTCCACAGTGTAGGATAAAGTCTCCATACCTTGCATAGTGCTGGTTATATGGAAGATCCTCAGTGATATTATTTGCATTGGAATTAAAGAAGCCTGAGTTCAAATGTGAGTTTCTCAATGAATCTTGTAATCTTGGTACATGGCATAATACTATATAATATATTACAGGGCTGTTGTGAAGATAAAGAAGATTAGGGAGGCAAAGCACCTAGTATAGAGTCTGCTCAGGAAAGTTTATTGATTAAGAACAAATTCTTTTCATCGCCACTAGTTATGCTGGTGACTTAACTCAAGGATTCTGACCACATGATGGCCTTGAAGCTCAGTCAGACCCAGTAACAGCATCCTGATGTCGGAACGAGTAACACTTCAGACCTGGCAACAGTAGTTTTTGAATATATAAAACAACTACAGAGTTGAAAAGTTAAAATTATATGACCTCAGAAAAGTTTAGCTTTCATCCCTGTGTTGCTTCCAGTCTGTTCCATATCCTCACTGTCTCCTAGGGATAACCATTTTTATTAGTTTCTGGTTTATTCTGCCATAGTTCATTTCTGCATAGATAAGCAGATACTTGTACCATCTATTTTTTATTCCCCACCTTTACTACACAAATGTGTAATATGATCTATATTACACATGTGATCTATACTGTTCTTGCTTTGCATTTTTTGCTTAAGAACCTATCTTGAAGTCTATGCCATGTTGGTATATAACGAAATTGACTGTTCTTTAGGATGTGGATTTCCCTTGTGGCTCAGCTGGTAAAGAATCCACTGGCAATACAGGAGACCTGGGTTCGATCCCCAGGTTGGGAAGATCCCATGGAGAAGTAAAAGACTGCCCACTCCGGTGTTCAGGCCTAGAGAATTCCATGGACTGTATAGCCCCATGGGGTTGCGGAAGAGATGGGCATGACTGAGCAACTTTCACTTTCTTTAGGATGTGGCTGAGTTTGAATTCCCCTCAAAATAGAGCCTTAGTCAAGGTCCTGGCAGCAGGCAGCTTATTTGAAAGGTGGTCCCTGGAAACAGGAGTGAGGAGGTGAGACAGAGATGGAGGAAATGTCAATGAAATGGTTACCACAGCCAGAGCAACCTGAATGCAGTCCTTGGTGAGCCCCTGAAGAGCCACGAGGAAACGTGCCCCAGAGTTATTCCACCAAGGTGGGCAGCAGGCTCATTAGCCCACTGACTCCCATCGCCTACTGGTTGTCAGCTGCCTCAGTTAAACTCCACACTCTGGGCCTTCCTGAGCAAGGGCTGGGTAAGAGTCTCCCTTCAGAAAAAGCCCTGAGGCAGAAAACCAGAAACACAAGGCAGACACTTGAGACAGAATACCATCTGTGTGCAAAGAAACTATCCCTCGCAGATGCATAAGAGTCTGAGGAAGTGGTGCAGGGCTCACAAAGCTATGAACCCCATGGAATTCAACAATGGGAACGCATCCTAGTTATTCAATCCATCTCCTGAAGATGACATTTGAGTTGTGTCCTGTCTTTTGCTATTATAAATAATGCCACAATGTGCACACACATTTTGTGCTTGTTCAGCTACTTATTTAGGACAAATTCTTGGAAGTGAAACTTCTGGGTAAAAGGGTAATGCATCAGTGATTAAAAAAAAAAACTTTCTTCCCCTTTTACTAAGATCTCTTAGTTGGATGTTGGCCAGTGTCTCTTTTTGCAAAGATCGGGATCTTCCATTTGTTGACTGTAGACTCTTAAAGCGAGGAGTGGAAGAAAGGCCTGCATTACATGTGAGCTTATTCAGATCACTCTCTGTCCTGCTCAAAGCCCTCCTCACTCTGGCCCAGACACATGTCCACTCTACTCCCACTCCCTGGGGTAGACAGTGAGCAGACCCAGTACCCCTGACCGGCCTTATACTCCCCTGCTCTGGTCCCTCCTGAGACTCAAACCTTCCCTATTTCAAGATATTAACCTAATAACATATCTTTTGGAGCCTCCCCAGACCACGCTCTCCCTCTCCACTTTCTACAGCATTCACTGTTATTACCTGTGTGTGGCTAAGCCATCAGGTTACCATTTTCTTTCCACTCGTATGTGACGCCCATCCCTGGGTTAAGCTTCTCAGCACAGAGGCAGTACCTATGTCAAGAAACTATTGTGTAAGGGACTAGGAGTCCAGTGCTTGTTGTGGCTGGATACTTGTAAGCTGTAGAGGAGTCTCTGTAGCTCAAAAGAGGAGGAGGGGCATTGTCAGACTGCCAGGGTGGGATGCTTTATATATGAAGTGGGTGACGGTGGAGACAGAGACTTCTTATGTCCCCTAGTATCCTTTCTCCTCCTCATTTTGAAACAGAACCATCTCAGCCACTCGAGTTTGGCTAGGTACCTGACCATCCAGTCAGCCACGCTTCTCAGCCTCCCTTGAAGGTGAGCACGGCCATGAGAGTTCTGGCAGATGGGATGGAAGTAGAAGCTTGGCCAAAAGTAGAAGAATGGGTTTGAGAGAGTGACTAAAACCTTGCATCGGGTTACCTGGAAAACTGTCTTAATTCTTTTTCTTTTAACCATTGCTATTGCACAGAAGAAATACAAAAATAATGTATTAAAGAAGGTGGAGTTCTTCATTTGGAACAATTATGAAAGAAGTTAATTAGAACTGATGTTAACCTAACCCCACCAGAGACAAAGGTGAGCCCCCCACCCACCCCACAATGTCCCTGAAACTTTTGGCATCTCCCTCAGGCCACTGGTCCTAGATTCACATGGCTGCCTCCTATAAGGTCCCTCATTCTGCCCTGGCTGTCACTAGTCACAGTCAGGGAAGCAGGCCGGAGCCTCCACCAGTGTCTTTCCAAGACCAATTTGATACAGACTGGGTATTCTGATTGAGAGAGATGGAAGGAGAGAGGGGGGAAAAAAAGATAACAGATTGTCTGCCAAAGACCCCTTGGGGCCTGGGGACCCTCTCTTTTAAGAAGGACAACCAGTCACATAAAAGCCTTTCGGAACACTTTTCTCCTCAAAGGTTTCACTTCCTTTTCGAGCCCTCACCCTGTTCCACCCACACCAGCCCATAGAGCATTCTCCAGATAGGGTATCACTTAATGCCCCTGAGTTTTTACTCCTCTATGCCCCATCCTGAAGGGAAGGGGGAGGAGAATGTTTACTGAGCGTCCTCTGAGGGCCACACTCCAAGCAGGCATTTCATGAACAATCTCCCGTGCAGAACTCACGCCAGCCCTTGAGACAGGAGCCATCTCCACTATGTAGAAGAGAAGCAGGCTCAGAGATCACGCTGCCCCAAAGTGGTGAAGCTCAAATCTGGACCCTTCCAGCTGGAGTCCAAAATCTAGACACTTCTCATAACGGTCCAGGGCCTCTCGGCACAGAACTCCCTTTTCCATATCTTCTGCATTAAAAAGTCCTACACGTTAATGAAGGCCCAAATGTCACCACTTCTGAGAGGGATTTCTGGAATCCTCCTGAGAGGACTGCTTCATGCTACTGATCTCTTTTCTGAACTCCTCTTTCCTAACACTTTGGGAACTTATGTGCTCCCTCATTCAAAAAGCCCAATGGAGCATATATCCAGACAAAACTACAATTAAAAAAGATACATGCACCCCTACATTCATAGCAGCACTATTCATAATAGCCAAGATGTGGGAAAATCTAATGCCCATAAACAGATGAATGGATAAAGGAGATGTGACACATATGTACAATGGAATACTGCTGCTGCTGCTGCTAAGTCACTTTAGTCATGTCTGACTCTTCGCGACCCCATGGACTGCAGCCCACCAGGCTCCTCTGTCCCTGGGATTTTCCAGGCAAGAGTACTGGAGTGGAGTGCCATTGCCTTCTCTGACAATGGAATACTACTCAGCCATAAAATAGAATGAAATAATGCCATTTGCAGTAACACGGATGCAACTAGAGATGATCATCCTAAGTGAAGTAAGTCAGAAAGAGAAAGACAAATACCATCTGCTATCACTTGTATGTGGATATTACTTGAATATGGAATCAAAATAAGACACAAATGGGAACTTCCTGGCAGTCCAGTGGTTAATACTTCACCTTGCATGGTAGGGGGTGTGGGTTCAATCCCTGGTTGAGGAACTAAGATCCCACGTGCCTTGTGGCCAAAAAATCAAAACATAAAACAGAAACAATATTGTAACAATTCAATAAAGACTTTAAAAATTGTCCATGTCAAAAAAAAAATCTTTAAAATACGAAACAAGTGAACCTATCTGTAAAACAGAAACAGACTCGTGGGCATAGAGCACAGACTTGTGCCTGCCAAGTGGGAGGGGTTTCGGGAGGATGGGGTTGATAGATATAAACTTTTATATATGGAATGGACAAACAACAAGGTCCCACTCTATAGCACAGATAACTATATTCAACATCCTATGACAAACTTTAACAGGAAAAAATATTAGAAATGTTATGTATGTATAACTGAATCACTTTGCTGTACAGCAAAAATTAACACAACACTATAAATCAACTATACTTCAATTTAAAAAATAAAGTCTCAAAAAAGAACAAAAAAGCCCAAGGAGGGTGTTAGGCTATTTGCACCAGCTGACCCTGTGCTGCAGGAGGGCGCAGGGTTTCAGCTCCCCTTCCTAGCCTGTGAGCTTACTGGGGGAAGGGACTGCATTTGAAGAATCTTTGTAACCCTACAGCCCATAGCAGACAGGAGAGGGAGCATGGCAGAATGCTTGGATTTTGTTAAAAGTCTGGATTAAAATCCTGACTTTTATATGTCCTTGTTAGGAGCCCTCAGACAAGTTAACCAATTCCTCTCTTAGCAAACAGGGATAACAGTAACTATATAATAACCTCGAGGAGTTGTTGTGAGGAGAAATAGATAACACATGTAGAACCCTTAGGACAGTGCCTGACATCATGATAAGTAATCAGAAAAAGCTAATATTAATTGAAATAGAAATATTCTTAAACCACAATGAGAATCTGTTGGTTTGTCTCTCAGTCATCCTTTCCCCTGAGGTTCTCATTATTTCCCTTTTGTGTTGCTCACAGTATGTTGTTGGTTCTCACTCCAGACAGCCCAGAGACTCAAGTTTGGCCAATCTTAGACTCCTATTCATCCAGCCACAGTGATTGGCCCAAGCCTAGGCACGTGACCCAGGTAGACCCAATCAGAGTCCTTGCTGTGTTTGATACAAGGAAACACAGGTAGATGCTGAGAGGTAGATGCTCCTTCTCATTGTTCAGGCTGCTAGCCATGTTCCCGGCAGATGTGAGGTAGAAATTTGGGATGGGTGGATGGAGAAATTGTGTCTGAAAGAGCTGAATCCCCAATTCCGGTTCTGCATTCCATTCTGTGAGCTTCCCTCCCCTTCCTTCTCACTATGTGAATGAATAAAATAATAATAACAAGTAACATTTACATAGTACTTGCTATGTACTAGACCCTGTTCTGAGAGCTTTACATATATTAACTAATAATCACAATTTAATATTCCTATGTTACAGATCAAGAAGCTGAGGCATGGAGTGGTTATGTAAACTTGTTGAAGACTGTACAGCAAAATGGCTGAACCTGGACTTGTAACCAGGCAGTCTGGCTCCAGAGCCCATGGTTCTAACCACTTCACTACATTGTCTTGCAACAAGATAATGTTTAAGTCTGGTTTTTCCTCTCTTGCAATGGAAAGAGACCCTCTCCTCCTGTTTTACCTGTAGAAGTCTCAGCGCTCAGTGGCCTCTCCTCTTCAGGCCAATCTCCACTCTCTGAGCCCTGGAAAGAAAACTCTTCCAGGCTGGAAAGAGACTGCAGCTCCTTTGGGGGGGTTCTGCATGGGGTGCTGTTGGTGCTGATGACAGCTGATACGCGGAGTGGCACAGACACGGCAAAGGGCTTGGAAATGTTCAGGGCCTTGCGCTGGTGACGGGGAGAAGGCTCCATTTGGAATAGGCTGCTGGTAAAGACAGATCTGCTGGGGCTGTCGTTTGAGGTGTAGAACATGCCCAGCATCTTCGGGGCTGTTTGCTCACTCTCGGGATCTTCGATGGGTCGGAACACCTTCAGCTGCTCAGGCGGGGCCCGGGCCTGAGCCCCCTGCAGCTGGCTTCGGTCTCCGCTCACATCAAAGCCACCCTCTGCCCCCGCCGGCATCCCCTCCTGGCCCCATTCGCCCTCCTGCTTGCTGAGGTCACAGGAGCTGCCAGTGCTAGTCGAGTGCATTTTCGCTGCTGGGATGAAAAATCCACCAGTGGTGACGGTTCGACTGAAATTTCCTTTGGTTTCTTTCCCTAGTGAAAAAGCAAACAAACCTGGTCAGCAGTCTGAGTATAAGCCTCACTGCAGAGATTTCCAGGAAGGGCTAACACATAATACTTGAATATTGGCAAGACTGGAAAAGCACAGCATGCTAATAACGGAACGTTGTTGTTGTTTAGTCACTAAATCGTGTCCAACTCTTCAGTGACCCATGGGCTGTAGCCCACCAGGCTCCTCTGTCAAAGGGATTTCCCAGGTGAGAATACTGCAGTGGGTTGCCATTTCCTTCCACTGGGGATCTTCCTGACCCAGGGATGGAAGCCGTGTCTCCTGCACTGGCAGGTAGATTCTTTACCACTGAGCCAGCAGGGAAGCTCATCAATAAGGGTATAGCTATCCTAATAAAGACAGGTACATAACATTTGGTTGACAAGAGAAAACATGCGCACAGAATTTTGTTATGATATCTTGATAGAACCTTCTGCTGTTGTGTCACAGGTATCATAGTCAAACCATGGTTTTCCAGAGGTCACATATGGATGTAAGAGTTGGACCATAAAGAAGACTGAAAGTCAAAGAATAGATGCTTTCGAATTGTGTGTTGGAGAAAACTCTCTTAAGAGTCCCTTGGACTGCAAGAAGATCAAGCCAGTCAATTCTAAAGGAAATCAACCCTGAATATTCACCAGAAGGACTGATGCTGAAGCTGAAGCTCCAATACTTTGGCCACCTGATGTGAAGAATCGACTCACTGGAAAAGGACCCTAATGCTGGGAAAAGTGGAGGGCAGGAGGAGAAGGGGACAACAGAGGATGAGATAGTTGGATGGCGTCGTCGACTCAATGGACATGAATTTGAGCAAACTCTGGGACAGGGAAGGACAGGGAGGGATAGTGAAGGACAGGGAAGCCTGGCATGCTGCAGTCCATGGGGTCAAAAGAGTTAGACACGACTGACAACTGAACAACAACACATGTATCTAAGTTAAACTTTGCAGGTAGAGCAGTTTCCAAAAGAAAGATACTGCTGAAATGGCTAAAAGTAACAGTCATCCACCAAGCATTAAATGTAGATCATGAAAAAATAAAAAGACGATGGGAGATGACAAAATGAGGTTTGGTCAAAATGAAGGTGAAGACAAAAAGGCCAAAATAATAGTCTGGTTTCATTTTAAAATGTATTTAAGTTTTCTCTGGCAGATGGACCCAGACAGGGGTTAGATTTCCCAGCAAGGAAAGAGATGCTGTCCTCAGCTAGACCTTTCCACATTTTCCCAGGCTTCTTCCTGCTGATCCAGAGGCTCAGAAACTAGAAATGTAAATTAACTAAATGTTAGAAAGCACAGCTGTGAGGATTGAGTTCCTGACTGACTTAGAAATGAAGGCAAAGAAAAGTCTGTATGGGAAATAACGAAGCTCACTGAGGGGACAGCAACCTAATTGCCGGGGATATGGAAAAGAATTCTCACAAAGTGCTACATCTTAGATAACATTGGATTTAAAATTCTTAAAAACATTCTGTAGGAGAAGTGTAGTTACCTCCCTGAACACATGAGGAAACGAGACTTGAGAGGTTAGATAACTTCCCCAAAGCCCACGGAAGTGGTGACCTAGCTTTTGAAATATTAAATTCTGCAAAACTGGGCAAGAACTGCCCCCAAGAGGCTTCAGAACTAAGCAAAGTGATGAATATAAAGGTGAGAAAATGCTAAAAAGATCGTGTCCGCTTAAAAAGACCTCATTGAATATTTTACCAAGATTAGAATTATTTTTTGGAAGTCGTTTCTAAAGATTTTCTGTTTTGTTTCAGGCTGCCTCATTTATCAAAGAGCAAAATATCTTGTATTAAAGGGACTGCAAAGTTACGGTTTAAGTACGGGGGAGTTTAAACAGCCTGCTGCTAGGGAAGCCCTGGGTCTTGCGAGTTGTAGCAATGCTTGCTAACTACAAAAATGCTTGTCAGCTGGTTAGTTAACAGACACAGAAGTGAGGGCAACAGCACGTCAGCCTCTTAAGACTGAAGCTGTAAGAACCACCGTGGTGAGGTGCTTTTGATGACGGGTGTCAGCTGGCACGCAGCTGTGCGCGCATCTACTCAATAAGCAAGGACAAGCTGTGTGCCAGGCTGGTGCCGTCGGTGCTTATTAATGAACGAAGGAAGGAATCTCCCAACTCAGAATCCTGAATTGACAAACACAATGAAGCCAACGCCTATGGAAACACTGAAACTCAAAACTCTTCTTTATGCCCCAAGAGGGAGCCACTTCTGCCTTAGTTTTCAGGTGTTGATCTATTATCTGCTTCAGGATGGAATGTAAAGAGGCTGTTGTCTCCAGCTATGGTTGTAGGAAGGCTGGAGAAACAGGCCTCTGGGAGAAGGGACTATGCGGGTGTCTGAAGTTCAGGGTCAGGGAGGAATCTGGGCCTGGGGGATTGCGCGTGAGCTAGACTGGAGATGAGCAGCTTCTGGGGTTGATGAAGCAAGTCCTGTGTGGGGGCACCACTCCTCCAGCTGTGATCCCCAGTTCCCAAGCCGGCTGTGAGATCTTACCTTCCACAGGCACTGAGCACAGTGAGTCCATGCTTTTAGCTGGTCGGATGGTAGCCTTTTCCACTAAAGACAAAAGAAAAGAACATCCCTGGTGAATGCACTTTCGGAGGAAGTGTTTAGAACAATAGGTCAGACTGTAAGTACAAAAGAGAAATTTCTTTGGGAATATTTTTCAAGCATTTATAAATTTCTCTGTTGGAAAACATTGTCCATGCCACCTTAGATGTTCTCACTTTCTTTAGGGGACTGACCTAATAAAAATAGGGCAATTATAGATTAAAGGTTTATTAACATTTTACAGATAAAGGTAGATTACAATTTTGTCACAAAGCTCTGAGCCAGTGAGGAGTCCTGAACTCAATTTTACTTTAGAGAAAACATTCAAAGATTCATCCATAGGGTAGAACCCATGGGGCTCCAGCTAACGCCTCCTAGACAATGGGTCAGGCAGCAGGATTCTTGACTGCAGCCACATTGCTCAACAACCAGAAATTTAGTACGACAGGTGAGAGGGCCCAGGGAACCTTCCCCTCTGTCTCTCAGGAGTCACTTTTTCTGGTGGGTCACCCTTCTCCCACAAGCAGCTCTGCTTCTTGCTCCCCTAAAGCTCTCACCCACCAACCTCACCCTGGAAAAGATCCCAACCAAATAAACCTTTTTTGAGCACCTGCTATGAGCCTGAAGGACCCTATGCATCTTTGTAAGCCACTTAAGGAGGTTTTCAGAAGACTGTGAAAATTTATTAGTCCATGTAGAGGCATAAGCATTTTCACAAAATCATCTCTTTTCCAGAAAGCCAAACTGGTTGGAAGGTAGTTCCTTCCAGGTCAAACTTGCTAGGATGGGAGAGAAGGCAATTTAGAAGCTGTCCAGGGCTTCTAAAGTAACTCTTTAGAAGTGGCTTTAAGGTTACCTTGGACCAGACAGATCTGACTTTGAATCCCAATTCTCCCACTGTTGGGCTCAGATAAGCAGCTTACCTTTTTGAACTTTCATTTTTTGGCATGAAAAGGAAGGAAAGCAGAGCTGTTATGAGGATGAGAGGAGTGATGCGTATAAAGCAGGCTGCATTAGGCTAGAATCAAGTAAATGCTGAAGAAGTCACTAGTGTTTATTGTTGTTGTTGATGTTATTCAACGTGAACCAGGGCTCAGCAGCAAGGTAGAACCCAGGAGATGGTTCTAAAAGAAGCACTCAGAGTTGCCCTAGCCCCAGTTGGGTCCTAACTCACACTTGTTTAATTCCTCTTTCAAAATTCCTTTTTTCCTTCTTGGTCCACATCCTGCTTGTTTTGAGAGGCTCCTTAGCCTCCCGGGCTGGGAGCTTCTCTGCCTGGGGCCCACTGGGCTCTGGAAGGACTTAGCAGTGGTGATGCCAAGACTGCCTTCCACCTCCTTCCTTTCAGAAGTAAGCAGAATTCTCATCCTTGGAAGATCGACTATTTCCACAAGTTTACAAAATGACTTCTGAAACTGCTGGCCATTGGGACTTCCCTGCTGGTCCAGTGGTTAAGAATCCACCATCAAATGTAGGAGACATGGGTTTGATCCCTGGTGGGGGAACTAAGATCCATATGCTGTGGGGCAATGAAGCCTGCTTGCTGCAACAAAGAGCTTGTGTGCCACAACAACCAAGACTCGACGCAGCCAAATAAATAAATATTTAGAAACAAACAAAAAATCTCGCCTGGCCAGCCTCCTTTCATTCATGTATTCGTTTTTTCTTTTGGCTACACTATACTGTTTGCATGGTAGCTTCTCTGGAAGCTCAGCTGGTAAAGAATCTGCCTGCAACGTGGGAGACCTGGGTTCAATCCCTGGGTTGGGAAGATCCCCTGGAGGAGGGCATGGCAACCCACTCCAGTATTCTTGCCTGGAGAATCCCCATGGACAGAGAAGCCTGGTGGGCTACAGTCCATGGGGTCTCAAAGAGTCAGACACAACTGAGTGACTAAGCACAAGCACTTATGTAGCTTGCGGGATCTCAGTTCCCTGACCAGGGACTGAACCCCAGCCATGACAGTGAAAGTGCCAAATCCCAACCATGAGACCACCAGGAGATCTCCAATCATGTATTCGGTGACAAAATTTTGCCTGGTGACTCTTGAGTGCCAGAGAGAACAGATAACAGTTCTGCCTGCAGGGCCGTCAGTGTTCACCTTTCCTGTGGGACCCTCTGTCTGACAGTGAAGCTCCTTGTGGCCCTGGTGGACACAGAAGGGAACTGTCTCCAACAATTCCCTGGCTCCTTGTCTGAACAGTGGCTAAGCACTCAAGGCTCTGTGGCCTATGACTATACAGGTGTCCCTCAGTATTTGCAGAGGATTGGTTCCAGGACCCCCACAGATACCATAATCCACTGGATGTTCAAGCTCCTTATATAAAGGGTGAACTACAACCAGCCTTGTCTACCCATACGTATCACATATGCAGATATGAAGGCCTAACTGTAGATATTTATTTATTCATTCAAAGAGCTGAATTCCCCTGGGCTTTCAGGAAAGGGCTTTGTTTGTTTGTTTTGCTTACTTCTTTCTTTTTGGCTGAGCTAGGTCTTCATTGCAGTGTGCAGGCTTCTCATTACATGGCTTCTCTTGTTGAAGAGAACAGGCTCTAAACACGGGCTTAGTTGCTCTGCAGCAAGTGGGATCTTCCCAAACCAGGGATTGAATCCATGTCCCTTTCATTGGCAGGTGGATTCTTAATCACTGGACCACCAGGGAAGTCTGGCTAACTGTATTTATTTTTTTCTGCCTGGGACCTTGGCCTCATGGAAATGCACTCACTCATTTTCTTTGGGTCCTTGAGTTCCCTCTCTTAGATGATCTCTGTGGCTTTATTTCCCTACTCAAAGGAATTCACTTTAGAGGGTTCCCTAGAATCTTCCTGTTTGATAATATATTGACACAAATTCCAGTACACATGTGTCTGGGAGACTTCAGAGTTTATGCATCTCCATTCAGTCAATACCCAAGTTTTTCTTGCCCTTTCAATCAGCTCAGTTCAGTTGCTCAGTTGTGTCCAACTCTTTGTGACCCCAAGGACTATACCAGGCAAGGCTTCCCTGTCCATCACCAACTCTCAGAGCTTGCTTAAACTCATGTCCATCGAGTTGGTGATGCCATCCAACCATCTCATCCTCTGTCATCCCCTTTTCCTCCTGCCTTCAATTTTCCCCAGCATCAGGGTCTTTTCCAGTGAGTCAGTTCTTCACATTAGGCCAAAGTATTGGAGTTTCAGCTTCAGCATCAGTCGTTCTAGTGAATATTCAGGATTTATTTCCTTTAGGATGGACTAATTGGATCTCCTTGCACTCCAAGGGACTCTCAAAGAGTTGTCTCTAACACCACAGTTCAAGAGCATCAATTCTTCAGAGCTCAGCTTTCTTTATGGTCCAGCTCTCACATCCATACATGACTACTGGAAAAACCATAGCATTGACTAGACAGATCTTTGCTGGAAAAGTAATGTCCCTACTTTTTAATATGCTGTCTACGTTGGTCATAGCTTTTCTTCCAAGGAGCAAGTGTCTTTTAATTTCATGGCTGCAGTCACCATCTGCAGTGATTTTGGAGCCCAAGAAAATAAAGTCTATCACTGTTTCCATTGTTTCCCCATCTACTTCCCATGAAGTGATGGGATCAGATGCCATGATCTTTGTTTTTTGAATGCTGAGTTTTAGGCCAGCTTATTCTCTCTCCTCTTTCACTTTCATCAAAAGGCTCTCTGGTTCCTCTTCAGTTTCTGCCATAGGGTGGTGTCATCTGGGTAGCAGCTTATTTGTATTTCTCCTGGCAATCTTGATTTCAGCTTGTGCTTCATTCAGCCCAGCATTTTATATTATATATGAAATAGTATATACTCTGCATATAAGTTAAATAAGCAGGGTGACAATATACAGCCTTGATGTACTCCTTTCCCAATTTGGAACCAGTCTGTTGTTCCATGTCCAGTTTTAACTGTTGCTTCTTGACCTGCATACAGATTTCTCAGGAGGCAGGTCAAGTGGTCTGTAATTCCCATCTCTTTGAGAATTTTCCACAGTTTGTTGTGATCCACATAGTCAAAGGCTTTGGTGTAATCAATAAAGCAGAAGTAGATGGAACTGTCTTGCTTTTCCTATGATCCAAAGCATGTGGGCAGTTTGATCTCTGGTTCCCCTGCCTTTTCTAAATCCAGCTTGTACATCTCGAAGTTCACCGTTCACATACTGTTGAAGCTTCGCTTGGAGAATTTTAAGTATTACTTTGCTAGTGTGAGATGAGTGAAATTGTGTAGTAGTTTGAACATTCTTTGACATTGCCTTTCTTTGGGATTGGAATGAAAACTGACCTTTTCCAGTCCTGTGGCCACTGCTGAGTTTTCCAAATTTGCTGGTATGTAGAGTGCAGCACTTTCACAGCATCATCTTTTAGAATTTGAAATAGCTCAATTGGNTTTCCCCAGCATCAGGGTCTTTTCCAGTGAGTCAGTTCTTCACATTAGGCCAAAGTATTGGAGTTTCAGCTTCAGCATCAGTCGTTCTAGTGAATATTCAGGATTTATTTCCTTTAGGATGGACTAATTGGATCTCCTTGCACTCCAAGGGACTCTCAAAGAGTTGTCTCTAACACCACAGTTCAAGAGCATCAATTCTTCAGAGCTCAGCTTTCTTTATGGTCCAGCTCTCACATCCATACATGACTACTGGAAAAACCATAGCATTGACTAGACAGATCTTTGCTGGAAAAGTAATGTCCCTACTTTTTAATATGCTGTCTACGTTGGTCATAGCTTTTCTTCCAAGGAGCAAGTGTCTTTTAATTTCATGGCTGCAGTCACCATCTGCAGTGATTTTGGAGCCCAAGAAAATAAAGTCTATCACTGTTTCCATTGTTTCCCCATCTACTTCCCATGAAGTGATGGGATCAGATGCCATGATCTTTGTTTTTTGAATGCTGAGTTTTAGGCCAGCTTATTCTCTCTCCTCTTTCACTTTCATCAAAAGGCTCTCTGGTTCCTCTTCAGTTTCTGCCATAGGGTGGTGTCATCTGGGTAGCAGCTTATTTGTATTTCTCCTGGCAATCTTGATTTCAGCTTGTGCTTCATTCAGCCCAGCATTTTATATTATATATGAAATAGTATATACTCTGCATATAAGTTAAATAAGCAGGGTGACAATATACAGCCTTGATGTACTCCTTTCCCAATTTGGAACCAGTCTGTTGTTCCATGTCCAGTTTTAACTGTTGCTTCTTGACCTGCATACAGATTTCTCAGGAGGCAGGTCAAGTGGTCTGTAATTCCCATCTCTTTGAGAATTTTCCACAGTTTGTTGTGATCCACATAGTCAAAGGCTTTGGTGTAATCAATAAAGCAGAAGTAGATGGAACTGTCTTGCTTTTCCTATGATCCAAAGCATGTGGGCAGTTTGATCTCTGGTTCCCCTGCCTTTTCTAAATCCAGCTTGTACATCTCGAAGTTCACCGTTCACATACTGTTGAAGCTTCGCTTGGAGAATTTTAAGTATTACTTTGCTAGTGTGAGATGAGTGAAATTGTGTAGTAGTTTGAACATTCTTTGACATTGCCTTTCTTTGGGATTGGAATGAAAACTGACCTTTTCCAGTCCTGTGGCCACTGCTGAGTTTTCCAAATTTGCTGGTATGTAGAGTGCAGCACTTTCACAGCATCATCTTTTAGAATTTGAAATAGCTCAATTGGAATTCCATCACCTCCACTAGCTTTGTTCATAGTGATGCTTCCTAAGGCCCACTTGACGTCACATTCCAGGATGTCTGGCTCTAGGTGAATGATCACACGATTGTGGTTATTTGGGTCATGACAATCTTTTTGTATAGTTCTGTGTATTCTTGCCACCTTTTCTTAATATCTTCTGCTTCTGTTAGGTCCATACCATTTCTGTCCTTTATTGAGCCCATCTTTGCATGAAATTTCCCTTGGTATCTCTAATTTTCTTGAAGAGATTATTAGTCTTTCCCATTCTATTGTTTTCCTCTTTCTTTGCATTGATCACTGAGGAAGGCTTTCATATCTCTCCATGCTATTCTTTGGAACTCTGCATTCAGATGAATGTATCTTTCCTTTTCTCATTTGCCTTTAGCTTTTCTTCTTTTCTCAGCTATTTAAGGCCTCCTCCAACAACCATTTTGCCTTTTTGCATTTCTTTTCCTTAGGGATGGTCTTGATCCCTGCCTTCTGTATAATGTCAGGAACCTCCGTCCACAATTCTTCAGGCACTCTGTCTATCAGATCTAATCCTTTGAATCTATTTGTCACTTCCACTGTACAAACGTAAGGGATTTGCAATATGGAGGTCATACCTGAATGGTGTAGTGGTTTTCCCTACTTTCTTCAATTTAGGTCCAAATTTTACAGTAAGAGTTCATGATCTGAGCCACAATCAGCTCCTGGTCTTTTCACTGACTGTACAGAGCTTCTCCATCTCTGGGTGCAAAGAATATAATCAATCTGATTTTGGTATTTAAAATCTGGTAATGTCCATGTGTAGAATCTTCTCTTGTGTTGTTGGAAGAAGGTGTTTGCTATGACCAGTGTGTTCTCTTGGTAAAACTCTGTTAGCCTTTTCCCTGCTTCATTTTGTACTCCAAGGCCAAAGTTGCCTGTTACTCCAGGTATCTCTTGACTTCCGACTTTTGCATTCCAGCCCCCTCTGATGAAAAGAACATCTTGTTTTGGGTGTTAGTTCTAGAAGGTCTTGTAGATGTTCATAGAACTGTTCAACTTCAGCTTCTTAAGCAGTACTGGTTAGGGCATAGAGATTGTGATGTTGAATGGTTTGCCTTGGAAACAAACAGAGATCATTCTGTCGTTTTTGAGATTGCACCCAAGTACTGCATTTCAGACTCTTTTGTTGACTATGAGGGCTACTCCATTTCTTCGAAGGGATTCTTGCCCACAGTAGTAGATATAATGATAATCTGAATTAAATTCACCCATTCCAGTCCATTGTAGTTCACTCTTGCCATCTCCTGTTCGACCACTTCTAATTTACCTTGATTCACAGACCTAACATTCCAGGTTCCTATGCAATATTGCTCTTTAGTATCTCCTATTTCTGTTCCATTTTCTAAACATGGTTAAACATCCCTTCACCTGCACCTCCTCCCCACAAAACACTCCACTACTATAAACATGGTGAATCAACTTTTAAAATGTTCTTAATTATGAAATTTAAAAAAAAGATTTAAAAATTATTTAAATATGTTAATCCACTGCTTTCCTTTTTTCACAAGTATATTTCAACAAATAATGAGGCTATTACAGGATTATGACCACCCCCCCCCCCANAAGGAATTGGGGGGGGGAGGGGGGAGGGAGCCTCTGACACCCAGAGAAGAGCCCGCGCAAAGGTGGACCCCCCCAAACCCCCACCACGCACAACCCCTAGAGGGGCCTGGCGCTATAGCTCCTAGTTAAGGATTTGGGCTTTATTCCGAGAGCAGTGGGAAGCCATTCAAGGGTTTTAAGCAGGTTGCTGACACGATCAGATGTGTGTTTTGAAAAGAACACTCTGGCGGCGGTGTTGAAAACAAATTGGAAAGACAGTTGTCTAAAAGCCATTGTTTCACGAAGTTAATGCTAAGGCTTGCAGCTGTCACGACTTTCCTGTGGTCACCTGACCCCACTCATATTTTTCAGCATCCCTGTGGACATTTGGAAGCTATTTGAGGTGGAGGTTTAGGAATTTCTTGATCCCAGATTACTACCCGATTATGTCAACGTTTGGGCTAGAGACACAACGCCTTTCTGTCTGCACAGAGTTTTGATGGGCATAACTAATCACCGTGCTTGCCTGTGATTGCACAAACAAGGCCCCACAAACAAACTTCTGCGCTTTGCAGTCGGGCACGAGGCCGCATTACCCTCCTCCTGGGTCTGCCTCTGTCCCCGCAGACGCCCATCGCCTTTCGGGTGGCCCTTCTGCGCTTTCACTCNCTATTTACATTGACACCAATGGTTCTTTAATTTCACCTCTGCACCCCATCAAAAGCCAGCCATTCTGATGAACTATTTCTGACTAGCTTGTTCATGAGATAGCAGTGGTTTTCAACTCTGGCTGCATGTCAGAATCTCCTGGGAAGCTTTTAAAAAGTTACCAATACTCTGACATTATCACAGTCCTCCTGACACAGAGCTGCTGTGGGCGTGAACCACATCCTGTGGGTGATTCTGAGGTGCAGCCGAGCTGAGGAGCCAGCCAGGGACATCCTGTACATTCTATGAATTTACCACTGTTTGATCCAGCACCTGGAGCTTCTTCCTTTTGAAAACCACACGGGGGTGGAAATCTTCCTAAGTCACGATCAAAGCAAATCATTTATTCTATTTTTATTCAATTGTTTTGTTCTTTTAACTTTTTGGTACTTGGTGAACCTCTTACATTGTGGCACTAGTTCTGTAACTGAAGTTCTCTCTGATGTGCTTCAGCAAATCTATTATTAGGTCAGGAGTTTCTTGCCAGGTACACCCCTCAAATTCTCCTTTGAGAAGCCTAACTTCTGACTTGTATCTGGCCTCCCATAACTACGGCGACCCATCCTCTTCACCTGGCTATCTTGCCATTTTGTGAAATACATTTTCCCCCATATAATGGATATTACAGATGGGTGCCCAGAATCCATTTCCCTTCCCCTTCTCACAGAGCCCTGTCCAGCTTGGGTGTACCTCATTCCTCACCCGACAGGTATAATGCCATTCCTCATGCCAGTGGTTGGNATTTTGTGAAATACATTTTCCCCCATATAATGGATATTACAGATGGGTGCCCAGAATCCATTTCCCTTCCCCTTCTCACAGAGCCCTGTCCAGCTTGGGTGTACCTCATTCCTCACCCGACAGGTATAATGCCATTCCTCATGCCAGTGGTTGGTTCAGGAATCCAGTCCTAAGCTGGTCAGCACACAGCACTATCCTGGCCATAATGATTGATCCATGTGACTAAGTGAAGGCTACTATTGTGGGGTGGGGAGTGGGGAGGGCAACAGACACTTAATGTGGAGGTTCTGGGAAAGAGGGGTCCCTGCACCAAGAAGCAAGCTACCAGAAATGATGTTCTTTCTCCTTCTGGTCATAATGATAGTCAAAGGTAAAACCTAGAACTATTAATACTATACCCACTTTGTTGCTGCAAAGGGAGGCAGTCTAAGGATAAAGCTGACCCTCAGAGGAGGGCATAGCTGAGGAAAACATGGAGAAATGGAAACACAGCCATTTGACTAAATCGTCCCTGAAGCTTTCCCTACATCTGGGTGTTCCAATAAGTTACCTCCTTGCATAAGCCAATAGAGTTGGATTTGCTCTTACTTGCAGCTGAAACCAAACTTCCCAGGGGCTGCAACGGTACAGAATCTACCTGCCAATGCAGGAGACGCAGATGTGGGTTCAATCTCTGGTTTGGGAAGACCCCCTGAAGTAGGAAATGGCAATTTGCTCCAGTATTCTTGCCTGGAAAATTCCATGGACAGAGGAGCCTGGTGGGCTACAGTCCATGGGGTCCAAGGAATCGGACACAACTGAGCGCACACACAGCCTAAACCACTATACCCACTATACCTGGTGAAATCCCTCATTACTCCAGTAGGACAGTGTGATGACTTCTAACATCTATGCTTTATGATCCTCGGCACACAATTATAACCAGTGTTGAGGAAGGTTCTTAAAGATATTCTCTAAATTTCCTCTACAGATATTAGTTTTTTTCCCCCAAAATCTTTATTGTTAAGAATTACAAACATTCAGAACCATTGAAGATCTCCAAACCTATCATCTAGGTTCACATTTTGCCATATGTTTGGTTTATCTATTTCTAATCTATTTATCTACCTACATACTTAAATTTTGCAGAATCATTTGACAGAGAGTCTCAGTATTTTGACACTTCATCTTTAAATGCCTCTGAAGCACCAGCAAACTATGAAAATTTACTATTTTTAATATCATCTAAAATCTAGCCTATTTATCCACAAAATTATCTTTTGTAAAAAATTTTTAAAATTTATTTTTGGCTGCACTGGGTCTTCATTGCTGCTTGTGGATTTTCTCTAGTTTTGGCGAGCAGGGGCCACGCTTCACTGCAGTGTGGAGGCCTTGCACTGTGGTGGCTTCCCTTGTTGCCAAGCACGTGCTCCAGAGTGTGGGCTTTAGTAGTTGTGGTACACAGGCTTAGTTGCTCTGCAGCACATGGGATCTTCCTGGACCAGCGATCGAACTCATGTTCCCTGCATTGGCAGGTGGATTCTTAACCACTGGACAACCCAGGAAGCCCTGTAGTCTGTTTTAGTTTTTCAAACTAAGATTCATTCAAGGTTTGCTCATTGCATCTGTATGTTTACCTTTTACTACTTGTTCTCATAATTATTGCTCTCATTTTTAAAAAATCATGCTTTCAGTCTGTAACACTAAATGCCACTGTGGCAAACTTCTTTGGCCTTCCCTTTCTGGTACAATATTCAGCGTGATTGATTATATTCCCCATTTTGTAGTGGTTCCCTTGGTTGCCTCCTGCATCAGTTCTACTTACTACTCAGATATAATTCCCACAGGGCAGCATCCTTATTTAAATGTCAGATCTTCCTTACAGTAAAGTTCATTAATAAATATAGAAAGAATGATGGAAGTAGAAAATTACCATATGGTAAATACTATAGTTATAACTGTTATAGGCAAGAACCACTGGTGGATATTAAAATTCATGGATGAAAGTATCATGAGGAAAAGGATATTTGCATGGTCTGAAAGTATCTCCCACAAGACACTTATTAATTGCAAAGGAAAAAAAATAGTAAATTCACAGGAACAAACCTTGTAGACAGCACATTAACCGAGTGATCAAAGTTGACATCACCAACAATGAAACACTGACCTCATGGGCCTCTGATATGACACACTGTGACAGGCACAGCATTTGTAACCTCAACCAAACCATGAGAAAACATCAGACAACCCCAAACTGAGGTATATTCTACAAAATAAATGGCCGAAACTCTTCCAAAGTGTCAAAGTCAGAAAGACAGGGGAGCTGCCTAGGTTGGGAGGAGCTGCGTAGGTTGGAAGATTAAGGAAGCATGACATCTAAATGCAATGTGGGTTCCTGGACTAGATCCTGGCCCCGTGGGACCTGGACATTAGTAGGACAAAGGGCCAAATACAAATAACATCTGTAAACTATTTAACATTATGGTTTTGATCATTGTATTATAGTTATTTAATACATTAGCTTTTGGGGAAGCTGCATGAAGGATATATGGATTCTGTGTACTATTTTTGAAAAATTTTTGTAAATCCAAAATTATTAAAAAAAACAACAACAACAGGACTTCCAAGGTGGTCCAGTGGTTGGGAATCCACCTGTCAAGGCAGGGGACGGGGTTCCATCCCTGCTCTGGGATGACCCCACACGCCTCAAGAGCAATGAGGCCCACACGCCATAGCTACTGAGCTTATGCTCTAAAGCCCACGTGCCACAACTACTGATGCCCCCACACCCAGAGCTAGTGCTCCGCAACAAGAGCAGCCGCTGCAATGAGAAGCCGGAGCACCGCAACGAAGAGCGGCACCTGCTCGCTGCAACAGAGGAAAGCCCGTGTGGCACCGAAGACCCAGTGCAGCCGAAAACAAATACATAGACTTAGTACGAAACAAAAAAGGCTCTTCAGCTAATTTATAAGTTTCTCTTCTAGGATTAGCGAGCTTGACCTAATCAAACCAAAGACTTCAGAAACAGAACTAAAAATATGTATCTATGTCTCTCTTATGAACATAACCATTGTTGAGTCTTACCTGAGAGCCTCTGTCCTCTCACAAATACACTCCCGTTTCTACTCAGCTTTGATTTGGAGTCTGATCCAGAACGTCCCAGGTTAAATATTGATTTCCACTTCTTGGATTTACTGGAGAGCTTTCTTCTAAAAGAGTCAAGCCACAGGGGTTAAGTTGGATAACCAGCCATTTCAATGGGACTCTGAACTATCGAAGGAATATCCCAAACATGTTCTTAGTTATGAACGACTCTGATATGGCAAGAAATTCTTTTAAAAAATCCAAGCTGAGCTTGACTCTCACCCTGTCCAAGGATGCCCTTGATGACCAAGCCAGGTTTTCATGAGTCAGAGTGAAGGACCATATTTTTCAGATGTGCTATTAAAAGCAGGAAAGTGAAACTGGCTTAATCGTGTCTGACTCTTTGTGACCCCATGGACTGTAGCCCACCAGGTTCCTCAGGCCATGGAATTCTCCAGGCCAGAATACTGGAGTGGGTTGCCATTTCTTCCTCCAGAGGATCTTCCTGACCCAGGGACTGAACCCAGGCCTCCCACACTGAAGGCAGACTCTTTACCATTTGAGCCATGAGGGAAGACCATTAAAAGAAGGGTTGGGGGCAAACAGAGGCAGGGGTTGGTGGGAGACTCAGAGGTCACAAGCAACCACAGTTCTGGGAATTCTGGTAGAAATTCTGATGAATACTTTCCTCCTGGGTTTTCAAAGACATCTATTTCTTACAGGTGTAAACACTAAAGGCCAGAGACTTCAGTCCTTTTATGCTCCCTGCACTGAAGCCACACTTCTGGGACATACACAGGTGAGGAGAAGGCTAGGGAGACTTCAGTGGGCTGGAGAGGGGATGGATGAGAAAGCAACGGAAGAGAGCCTGGCCTGGGAGAGCTGCAGACTTCTGGGTGTGGGCAGTGGTCACTGCAAACAAACGCAGAAGGTGGCCACTGTGTCTCTGGCTTTGTCTCTCATTTCCCTGATGAAGCAGGGACAGTTGAGTGCTAGACTTAAATTGAAGAAAGTAGGGAAAACCACTACACCATTCAGTTATCACCTAAAGCAAATCCCTTACGATTATACAGCAGAAGTGAGAAATAGATTCAAAGGATAAGATCTGATAGACTGCCTGAAGAATTACGGACGGAGGTTCGTGACATTGTTCAGGAGGCAGGGAGCAAGACCATCCCCAAGGAAAAGAAATGCAAAAAGGCAAAATGGTTGTCTGAGGAGGCCTTACAAATAGCAGTGAAAAGAAGAGAAGCAAAAGGCAAAGGAGAAAAGGAAAGAAATAACCATCTGAATGCAGAGTTCCAAAGAATATCAAGGAGAGATAAGAAAGCCTTCCTCAATGATCAGTGCAAAGAAACAGAGGAAAACAATAGAATAGGAAAGACTAGAGATCTCTTCAAGAAAATCTGAGATACCAAGGGAACATTTCATGCAAAGATGGGAGCAATAAAGGACAGAAATGGTATGGACCTAACAGAAGCAGAAGATATTAAGAAAAGGTGGCAAGACTACANATTTGAAAAGACCCTGATGCTGGGAAAGATAGAAGGTGGGAGGAGAAGGGGACGACAGAGGATGAGATGGCTGGATGGCATCACCGACTCAATGGACATGAGTTTGAGTGAACTCCGGGAGTTGGTGATGGACAGGGAGGCCTGGCATGCTGCAGTCCATGGGGTCATAAAGAGTCAGACACGACTGAGCGACTAAACTGAACTGAACTCAGACGGGGCCCAGAGGACCTGCTGCCACCAGAGGTCACCACAGAGGCCTTGCCAGGCTCTGGCTGGCCTAGCCATTATAGTTCATAAAGTTCTGGGATGAAACTCTGGCACCTGTGGGCTCCACAGAGGACGCCTTCTCCACAGGGTTCTCAGAACACATGCTTCTACCATCAGGGGTAGACCTGCAGTCCTTCGTGGTTTCTGTCGGATCTAGCCTAATGTTGTCAAGCACTTGGCCTTGGGGTAGATTTTACAGTATCACCTATACCTTGAGGCATGGTGCACCCCAGGTGCGGTTGACAGCACAGGGAAGGTATACTTGATTGTCCTTTAGAGGTATCCTTCTTCCTGATCCCTGGATGAAAGTCTCATCTTCCAGGGATCTGGGGGGTGGGGCAATGCCATCTGTGCCTCCAGGAAATGGAGCGTTTCCTGCCAGGTGAGATCCAGTCACCCTTCCCGGGCACCCAGCACGCTCTCCCTCCCCAGAGGGAAACAGCCGTGCCTTCATGTGGAGGACACTGACAAGAGGCCTGAGGGGTCCGCTTTCACACCTCCTTTTACTGACCAAACAGCAAGGATGATACTCTTCAATGAAGAGATTGCCTTCCGGCTCCTCCACCTACTGTCTGCCTAGAATTTAGGACTCTTGCTTCCATAACCGAGGAATGTGTGGAGACCAGGGTTACAACAGAAGAAATGAAAAGGAGAAGGGAGGAAAGACATGAGTGAAAATGGTGTTTGTTTTGTTTTTGGAGGGAAGGGAGGGCTGTGACAGGGAGGAGAGGAGGAACAGAAACCAGGATGCATGTCCTCAAGTGCCGTGTCCTCCAGAGTTTTCAGTCCAGAGTGGTGCTTTGTCCACTTGTTCTCCGTCCATCTCCACGCCTTTTATAATGTGCCGTGAAGGTGAAAGGTGAGAGGAGGCAGCCAAACTTTTGTTTAGCAACCTTCCTTTTATAAACATCAAGGCCATTTTGTCTAAGCTAGGAAATAAGGGATTTTAGTTATGACTCTTGACGCATATGAGCCCTATCCCCACCATAGTACTAGGGATCTCTGGTGGGAGATCAAGGTCTCAAAGACTTTGGGGCAGTGAGGGAATGCACATTGGTGGATGTCGTGGCATCAGCTCCCATCTCTTCTGGAAGGCCGCCTTCCCCCCCAAACCAGATCACAACCCCAGCCCATGCTGCCATTATAGCCCTGAGGCTCTAACCACTTCCTCCTCTGTCCCCCGCCACCCAAACATCTCCCAGAATTTGAAAAAGGCTACTTACTTGTTGTCTGGTAACTCAAGGACAGTGTGGAAGAGGGTGCCCATGGGAGGGACAATCTCGGGCAGGCTATTCTCTCTTCTTTCCTTCCTGGCGGGATGATTAGTAGCCAGGCTCCGGGCCTGAGCTTCCTCCAGACTCACCAACTTCATGGGCAGGGAGAGGGCGGGCAGGGTCAGGCTCTTCATGATCGGCCGGTTTTCTGTAAAGAAAAGAGAAGAGCTCATAGACTCCTGGGAGTGGATCTGTTCACCAGTTCCAGCCAGACGCCCGCAGCCACAGCTCCCCCATTCCTGACCTCCTGGCAGGGGCTTCTCTTGGGCATGGTGGGGTCTGTGGCAAAGACTACACATAGCAATGTGATAGCAATCCTGGCCAGCCCAGCCAGAGGGCACACAGAGGCTTCAGAAGGTAACCTGCATTCCTGTACTTTTCAGAAACGCACTATTCATTCATTCACACAACAACATATTGAGCACTTACTGTGGGCCAGAGTAACAGCTGAGGGTATTTGCCCCTGGGTACTGCCTAGTCCTTCGGTCAGGTGAGAATGTGTGTTAAGCCACAGAGGTGGTTTCACTCAGCTAGGATGGGGAGGAGATTACCGCTTCTCTCTTGGCACCCCACTCCAGTACTCTTGCCTAGAAAACCCCATGGACAGAGGAGCCCGGTAAGCTACAGTCCATGGGCTCGCAAAGAGTTGGACATGACTGAGCGACTTCACTTTCACTTTTCACCTTCATGCATTGGAGAAGGAAATGGCAACCCACTCTAGTGTTCTTGCCTGGAGAATCCCAGGGACAGGGGAGCCTGGTGGGCTGCTGTCTATGGGGTTTCAGAGTTGGACAGGACTGAAGTGACTTAGCAGCAGCTGCTGCAACTGGAAAACATGGCCTCCAAGGCAATTTAAGGTTGGAGGTCCATACAGTCAAAGCTACGGGTTTTTCCAGTAGTCATATACAGATGTGAGAGCTGGATCATAAATAAGGCTGAGGGCTGAGGAATGCTTTTGAACTGTGGTGCTAGAGAAGACTCTTAAGAGTCCCTGGGACTGCAAGGAGATCAAACCAGCCAATCTTAAAGGAAATCAGCCCTGAATATTCATTGGAATGACTGATGCTGAAACTGAAGCTCCAATACTCTGGCTACCTGATGCAATGAGCCGACTCACTGTAAAAGACCTTGAGGCTGGGAAAGATTGAGGGCAGGAAGAGAAAGGGGCAGCAGAGGGTGAGATAGTTAAATAGTATCGCTGACTCAATGGACATGAATATAAGCAAACTCCAGGAGATAGTGAAGGATAGGGCAGCCTGGCATGCAGTCCATTGGGTTGCAAAGAGTTGGATACGAATGACTTAGTGACTGAACAACGACAACAAATGACTTATTCCATTTTGTGTAAACGTTAAGTACGTTACCAAAGTCAATAAGAATTCATAAGAACATTTAAGTGGAATGCACTGAATAATATGTATTGGAGGCAGTCAAGAGTTAAAGGCTCAGAGGAAACTAAATTTCAATATGCGGGACAAAAGCTGATTAAGGCAATGGTCATAAAAAGGACAGGAATTTCCACGTTGGAATTAGGAACACCCTTAACACTAACAGTCATGGATGGAATTTGCTGTCAAGAAGAACATTTCCCAAAGTCATTAATTCTCTACAATGGTTTATTTATTTGTTTTCCTATTTTTTTTTTCCTCCCAGAGGCATCACTGGGTAAGAAAAAAGCACAGGCTGGAAGATTTAGGTTCCATGTTCAGTCCTACCAGTTGCTAAGCTTTTCTGGTTCTCTGGTTCTTCATGTATAACATAAGACAGTGAGGTTGATAAGGATGGTTGTTGTGATAAGACAATGAGATGATACGTGTGGAGGGTCCGCCATAGTTCCTGGCATACAGTAAGTCCCCAGTGAATTACTGGTTGATTCAAAAGGATGAATCAATGAAAGCATACTATTTCTCATTCCCAGGTGGTGCTAGTGGTAAAGAACCCACTGGAGACGTAAGAGTTGTGGGTTCAATCCCTGGATTAGGAAGATCACCTGGAGAAGCCAATGGCAGCCCACTCCAGTATTCTTGCCTGAAGGATCCCATGGACAGAGGAGCCTGGCACGCTTACAGTCCATGGGGTCACAAAGAACCAGACAAGACTGAAGAAACTTAGCACAAAGTGCAAGTTAAAATAAAGATAAAAGAAACGTTCAGCCATTCCTAGGTCAAGACAATTAAAAAACACACGTTCACACAAAAACTTGTACATGACTGTTCACAGCAGCATCATAATAACCAAAAAGCAGAAACAACCCAAATGTCCACCAACTGATAAGTGGATACATAAAATATGGTATATCCATACAATGGGATGAAATGCTGATCTATGAGAACATGTGCTAAGTGAAAGAAGTAGGTCAGTAAAAGCCATATATTGTATGATTCCACTTATATGAAATGTGCAAAAGAAGCAAAATCCATAGAAACAGGAAGTAGATGACTGGTTGCCAGACTCTGGTGGAAAGGGAAGACAAAATGTGGAGTGACTCCTTTACTGGGTGTGGGGTTTCTTTCTGGAGTGATGAAAACATCCTGGAATTAGACAGTGGTGATGGTTGAACAATTCTGTGAATACACTAAAAACCACTGAAATGTACACTATAAAATGATTAAAGCAGTGAATTTTATGGTATGTGAATTTTAAAAGAAAGATCATAAATCACATAGAGGACAGGATGGGGGTAAGAATTATTACACCAGGTATCAAAATTTGATATTAATTGCAATTGATTACTTTGATGGTTATAATTGATTTTCCCAAGCTTATTAGCCAAACTAGAAAAGAATGCTTTGATCAGCTCATACAAATATTTTGCAGACACAGTTCTAACACACATTCTTCTTGAGGTATGGACCCTAGCCAGTAGCAGCAGCATCACCTGGAAACTTGTTAGAAATACAGATTTTCAGCAGCACTCCAGATAAGCTGAATCAGAAATTCCAGGTATGAGGTCCAGATGGTGACTACAGCCATGAAATTAAAAGATGCTTACTTCTTGAAAGAAAAGTTATGACCAACCTAGATAGCATATTGAAAAGCAGAGACATTACTTTGCCAACAAAGGTCCATTTAGTCAAGGCTATGGTTTTTCCAGTGGTCAGGTATGGATGTGAGAGTTGGACTGTGAAGAAAGCTGAGCACTGAAGAATTGATGCGTTTGAACTGTGGTGTTAGAGAAGACTCTTGAGAGTCCCTTGGACTGCAAGGAGATCCAACCAGTCCATTCTGAAGGAGATCAACCCTGGGATTTCTTTGGAAGGAATGATGCTAAAGCTGAAACTCCAGTACTTTGGCCACCTCATGTGAAGAGTTGACTCATTGGAAAAGACTGATGCTGGGAGGGATTGGAGGCAGGAGAAGGGGATGACAGAGGATGAGATGGCTGGATGGCATCACTGACTTGATGGACGTGAGTCTGAGTAAACTCCGGGAGTTGGTGATGGACAGGGAGGCCTGGAGTGCTGAGATTCATGGGGTCGCAAAGAGTCGGACATGACTGAGCGACTGAACTGAACTGAACTGAACTGAAACTGTGTTTCAACAACCCTTCCCAGTTATGTAATGTACGCTAATGCTGGAAATTGTACCCTCACACAAACGGTAGTTATCAGGTTTACTGATCAGCTGGATTTTTTATTTTTAGAAATTAGGCTCATATGAGTTCAAGCAGCATAAACAAATAGCAATGCATTCCTGGGGTTCATTATGTTATTATGAGGACTGGAACATCATCAATTGCACCTCATTACATCCAACCTGAAATAGCTAAATGTTTCTCACATATAGTGGGTTTCAATGCTAGCTAGTCTCTATATACATGCACCCACAAACACACACTCATTGCAGTATGCCTACTGTCCAGTGCAGGGCAGAACAAAGCAAGTGCTCAAGAAACACTTGCAAGAAAGACAAATATTATATGATAACACTTACATGTGGAATCTAATAAATAGTACAAATGAAGTTATTTATAAAACAGAAACAGACTCATAGAGATAGAAAACAAACTTATGGTTACCTAAGGGGAAGTGGAGGAGGGATAAACTGGGAATATGGTATTGCACATATACATACTACCATATGTAAAACAGACAAAAAGGATTTAGGGTGTAGCACAGAGAACTATATTCAATATCTTATAATAAACTATAATGGAAAAGAACCAAAAAAGAATATAGGTGTGTGTATATGTATAGATGGAACAAACACAATATTGTAAATCAATTATACTTCAATTTAAAAAAGAAATGCTTCCAAAGAGAAGGCATTCTGAATATATATGCAAGCATGAACAGGATGCTTCTTAACTCACTCACTTAAGCCTTCTGCAATATCATACTGGAAGTAAAAATAAAAGCTAATAGTTGGCGGGATATTGCTAGTACCTCTAGATAACAACTGGAAGAGTTTAAGAACTCACTAAAAAGGACAGTATTCAAAGTCACCACACCAAATTCATGGGATAGGCCATGTATGCAACTGATCAGAAACATACTAGAGCCACATCTGCACACACCACACCTTTGCTGCACTGGCACACACGTACATATGCATGATCCTCAGTGTTGTAGCACACACACATAGCTGGCACTGAGAGCTAGATCCCAGCCCACTCTAAGTTATTCTTGGATCCTGTGTCTCAGGCAAAGAAGAAGTGTATGCGGAGCCATTACCGTCGTTCTCCAGTGACCCGGGGGTACCGTTGTTAAAGATTTGATCCACATGATTCAGTATGAATTCAATCACCACCTGCTGGACCCGGACTGCGAGGAAGGCTGCATCTCCATTGCAACCAGTGGCTTCAATTTCTTTAGATCTGAACCGCAGAAGAAAACACATTCAGTGAATGAGTCTGCCCCACCTACTGAAGCATGAGTGGAGAGCCAGTGGGCGTTTTGAAAAGGCCCTAATTCCTAAATGAATACAGCTTGTTAATTTGTATTAATGTAACTATTTAAGATCAATTGAAGAGATGCTTCAAAGGTTGTGAAGCCCAACACACTGGACAACTTGGAGATAGTCACCAGGTACTATAAACTGCAAAGCTGTAAACACTATATTACTCAATATATAGGAATTGATTTTGTTTTTTTCATAGGATATCCTTCAAGTTCCAAAGAATTGTTCTAAGGGCAGGTCATCATTTACAAAGTCATGTGAAGCAGCTAATTCAGGTTCTAGCTAGCTAGGACCCCACCAAAACCAACAAAAGCCAAGGAACCCCAAAGACCCCGAAAGACCTTTCCAGGAAATTATAACATACAGATCCATCACACTGGCCACATCACGGCTGTAGCCAGAATATAATTCTGGGTTCCAGAGTTTCCAAGGTTAGCAGGCAAGGGCTGTTAAAATCACCTTTAATTCTCCTGTATGACAAACAACCACTTAGCCAAAGGTTTGTCTACCAGGGGGCTCAGTTTTGAAGAATCCAGGTTTCGTGTGAATTGGGGGCTGCTTGGAGCCCACTGGGGCAGTGAGGTGAGGGGAGGAGGTTACCTGAGGAGGTTGGGTGCCCACACCAGGGCCAGGTTCCTGGCATGCATGTTGGTCTTGCTGCTGAAGGATGCGATGTGGGCCAGGTGTCGAATCAGGTATTCCAAGGTCCTGTAATGGTTTATTGAAAAAAAAAAAAGGTGGGAAACTTCAGAGTCTGTGTGAAACCTGACATCTGGAGATAATTTCTAAGGTTGAGTTAAGAGATTCTAAATAATCTCTATTTCATGAATTTTAGAAGGTTATCGGGAAGATATCAAGACAGATGGAAGTAACTTTCTTGGCCCTAGCAGCACTGGCCATGGGTGAGGAGGAGACAGTCTCAGCAGAAGTCAGCTGAGGATGCTAGTGCAGCCAGAGATGGATCCTGGGACTCACAGTGCTCGGAGCCTGTGCCTCCTGTCACCGAGGGCAGCATGGCCTCCACAAAGGCTTGAAACTGGCCCTCATCTCAGCTTTTTGTAATTCTTCCAGCTATGGGCACCCTGGTACTGGTTAAGGAACTCATCAGATGGATGAATAACATCTGTTATTGCTAGGATGTTCTTATACCACATCAAAATCTGCCCTCTTATAAAGACCTACGTAGGTTTAAGAACCACTGGGATTCCCTGGTGGCTCGGATGGTAAAGAATCTGCCTGCAGTGCTGGGAGACTGGAGTTTGATCCCTGGGTAGGGAAGATCCCCTGGAGAAGAGAATGAGATTCCACTCTAGTATTCTCGTCTGGAGAATTCCATGGACAGAGGAGCCTGGTGGGAATAGTCCATAGCATCACAGAGAGTTGAACATGACTGAGTGACTTTCACAGGGAAAGGTGGCACAGTTAGGGACTAAACTGTGAGGAGGAGAAAGGATGAAATGATGTAAGGGCTGGTATTGATGAGCATACAGAGACATCAGTCAGCCAAACGCTCAAGAGTGATAGTCAAACACCGTTTAGAAACCATCTTGGTTTCCAATGATTTCGTTAAGCTATGAACCTGGGTAAGAATCTAGACTATCTCTGTGAGACTGGCCTGGGAATCAGAAATGATTCTTATGGGACTCTGAGGTGTACTCTGAAAGTAAAGTAGACATGGGCTGTCCCTTCCCGCCAGGCACTCTGGTCAGGCCCCAACACGCTCTGACACCACTGACCTGTTCGCCTACCTCAACCTACCCCAGAAAGCCACTGTCCACTGAATTTGTCCCCTTTTATGATACCAGCCTGCATCTGTGGTATTATATCACATTGAGAGAATGTGAATTTCTTTTACCAAGAATTCTTACCTGTAATGGGATGGAGGGAGCTCCTGGATAACATTTTGGATTCGGGCCAGTTGGCCTTCTTCCGGGCAATGAGACACTGCCTCCTGTGGACAGGAAATGAAGCAACCCAGTGAGTGCTCAAGAAGGGGAACACCCCCCTGGATCTGCGGGTTTTATTCAGGCTTCTGGTACTCCAGCCTCCCAGCCATGCCTAGAGACCATCCTTCCAGGAGGCACACTTTTCTAGAAAAAACAAACCACTAAAATCTCCGAGGGTTCAGGATGCAAAGTGTCTAACAACGTGGGCACACAGCTCTGTGTCCTCAGATGGTAGGCAGGAGTCTGGTGAAGACGGTATGGAACCTCGAGTGTGTTCTGCGTGGCTGACCGAGTCCTCAAACTGGGAGAGAGAAGCAGAGACGGAGACCGAGAGAGGTGGAGATGACAGGGTGACTGCCTGTTTATTCAGCCAGCTGTCTTTTTGGGTGCAAACAGCCACTTCCATCTAGCCTGAGACTTTCCTGTGACCAGGCAGCCTGTCGTTGATTCCAGGAAGTGGGGACCACGTGAAGACGTGCCTTCTCAGCAGGATAAGAGCTTTGTCCCTGAGACCCGGTGGCCTTGCCCGGACTTGCTCTCTGGTTGTTTCCTGTGTGGGTATGTGGTTCCCAGCTCAGCCCAGGCCCTCAAGAGAGGCAAGGGCTTCAGCACACACAGTGCGATTCCAAGCCTGCCTGGGGCTCCTGCACAACACAGGTGTCCCCGTCCTGTGGATCTGTCCTGCCTGTGCTGAGGCTCAAGGGCCCCTCCCAATGGCTGAGTACTCAAGACTGCCTGCATGGGCGCCGTACCTGAGTTCAAGGTCAGTAGTCACATCTTTTTTTTTCACTACATTATAGTTTACTACACTAAAAACATACAAATCTTCTGATACACCTTCCCAAGTCCTTTCATATGAATGATAACCATGTAACCCCACTCAGATCGAGACAATTTAAAAGAGCTCAACCATTGGCTCCATTTTCCTAAGTGGGACATCATACCACAGCTTTGGCCACCAACTTGTTTTTGTTTGACTTTTCTGTGAAGTAAAGCATTCACAGAAGTTAACCGCTTTCAAAGGCAATCAAAAAATCTCTATGTGGGAAAACTCTACTTCATTTCCTATTCAGAAGTGGGGAGAAACTTGGGGCTCAGAGGGTCACAGCTGTCTCAGTCTTCTGCTGGGTTTGCAAGCCTCAAAGCGGAGCTGGCATAAATATGATTTCTGTTGCAGTTCTTGCTTTTGGGGATGTGCAGATGCAGAGGGTGAGGACCAGAATAGAGCCTAGAGCAAGCACCTGATACCTCTGCCCTCTTCCTGGGCTCTGTCATTTAGGAAACAGATTTGTGGGGGAGACCCTGACTCTCAAGACAGGGAGAATCTCATAAAGCGAGTGAAGGGAGAGAGCCTCAGAGGAAGGAGGGGTGAAGGAATGAGGCGTGGACCTTCCCACATTCTATCCTGTGAAGGGCAGGGCGGGGGCAGGGAGGCCTCTCTTCCTCTCTTGGCAAACAGAGGACGAGCTTTGCAAAGCTTTACACCCACCCCTTTCCCAAGCCCCTACCCGACTCCCACTTTCTAAAAGTGTGTCTTAGGAAGAAAGGTGTAGGTCAATTTAACAGCGTTCATGGAAAGTTCCTTTAATATTTTAGGAAGCTGTTAGTCACCTCTGTTCCGAGAGACTGGGCGGGCTCACCCCTGATGCCTGCAGGTCCCATATGGGATCATTTTATTATTCACAACTTCTCTCCTTCGCACCCCAATCCTATTTGGAAGCTCTCTAGATCTTCATTGTTCTCCCAGAGGGTCTGCTCACTGCAAAGTTATTTTTCCATCTCTTTGTGTTCCCACATTAGGACAGCAGAGTCCATCACTGGGGAATTGAAGGAAGGGAGCTGACACTTTGCCCATCCCAATCTTTTGCCTAAAAGAGAATTTCACTCAACATTACCAAAGACAATCTTGCTGATGGTTAAACTTTAAAAAATCCAGGTTGAATCTGTGACCAATTGTTCTCTTCAAGTCAGTACCAAGAAGACCAGCTTCCTGAACTTCGAGGACTCTGGCGAGGGCTGGTCTCCCATCCCTTTTGGCCGGGCCCAGGCTCCAGTCTCCTCTGTTTACCTGAATACCACCTTAGCCCCTGCGCTCGGGCAGCCCCATCCCCAGGATCGATAAGCAACCCGGGTCTGTCCCTTCTAACTGCACCCCAGCTGCAACTCAGTTTTTACCTTTTATTTTGCATTATTTAAAAATTATTATAAAGCCATTTTTGTTATTTTTAATTATTTTAAGTGACTAGGTTAAAAAGTTATTCATGCAGAAGATTTAAAAAATTAAAAACATTCAAAGGAATACACAGAAGAAAGTGTCTTCCTTCCAACATCAGACCCTCAGTCTCCAGAGACAACAACCACCGTTATCTTCCAGACAGTTGTTATACCTTTCTGTCTTTGTCACACCTGGGGCAGCAGGCACCTGGCCCATCTTCAAATTCCTTGTCTCCCATCATTTCCTCCTTGCTTGCTCCCTATGGGCCATGCTGGCCTCCATCTATTCCCTTAAACAAGCTTGGCATGTCCTTGACAAGGGCCTTGATACCTGCTATTTCTTCTCAGCATCCTCTTCCACCAGATACCGGCACAATTTGTTCCCTGGCTTCATCTTTGTCTCTGTTCAAATATCACCTCATTGGACACCTTTGGTTATCAGTCCCCAGCATTCTCTGACTTGTGCATGTGTGCGTGCTCAGCTGTCTCTGACTCTTTGTGGGCCCATGGACTGCAGCCCACCAGATTCCCCTCTCCTTGGAAATTTCCCAGCCAAGAATACAAATCTGGGGGGAATTACCATTTCCTAACTCAGGAGTCTGAGGATCTTCCTAACTCAGGGATCAAATCCGTGTCTCTTGCGTCTCCTGCATTGGCAAGTGTATTCTTTACCACTAAGCTCCCAGGGAAGCCCTCTCTGATCTGTATCCTGCATTAACTGTCTTCATAGTGCTTATCAACAGTTCTCACTATCGAGTTATGCGTTAGATTTATTTGTCCTCTCTCTCTCTAATTAAAATGTAAGTTTCATGAGAACCTTGTGGCTCAGCTGGTAAAGAATCCATCTGCAGTATGGAAGACCTGAGTTTGATCCCTAAATTGAGAAGATCCCCTGGAGCAGGGAAAAGCTATCCACTCCAGTATTCTGACTTGGAGAATTCCATGGACTTCCATGGGTTGCAAAGAGTAGGACACGACTGAGCAACTTCCACTTTTCACGGGAACAAGGACTTTATCTGACTTGCTTACTGAGCACCTGGAACTGTGCCTGCCTAGTATAGACAGCAGGTGCTCAAGAGATATTAGTTGTATTAAGTGAGTAAGTGAACGAATCTGTATTTTGCTTTGCATTTAAAAATGCCGGAAAGCCCCACTTTGGGCCACACTTCCAGGGCAATACCATCCGAGGACCAAACCTCCTCAGTGGGGAGCATCAGCTTTACTGAGACAACTCCCCTCACTTTTCTGCTCCTGAAGAGGTGACCAATCAGCCTGGTTTGCCTGAGACTGAGAAGGAGTGTCCTGGAACTCAGGACTTTTCTGAGTTAAAAGTGGGCAAGTCCCTGGCAAACCAGGACAGTTGGCTGCTGCCACGTTGCCAAACATCTTGAGCTCACAGCCAGGCACCCTCTACCTGATGCCACACCCCAGTGGTCCACCCCCATCGACACTTCAGATGACGTGTGTGGGCCAACCAAGTGCCAGCAAATGGTTACTAGTCAAGAGTCACAACACTCTCCAGTAGCTGGAGAGCAGGGAAAGGAAGCACAAAAATCAGTAAAATAAATATGCTTTCTGTCCTTAGGAGGCTTAAAGTTTAATGAGGGAGATGGATACGCAAAGATGTTATTTCAATACAAAATGTAATGCCTCTTTAAACTGCCTTCTCCAAAAATACTAAATTAGCAAGCAACTTTTCTCTATCTTGGGTTTAATCATTTTAGCTGAATCAATCTGATCTAAATTGAATTTTTCCTAAAATGAACTTATTTTCTGATAAAAATAAAATGTAGTAGATTTAACAGTTGCTTCCAAATCTCAAGAACTTGTAAATGTTACCTTATTTGGAAAAAGAGTCTTTGCAAGTGTGATTAAGGTTTTTGAAATAAGGAGAGTCTCGAGGATTATTCAATATGTGTGTGTACAATTCAGTTGTGCCCGACTCTTTGTGACCCCATGAGCTGCATAGCCCACCAGGCTCCTCTGTCCACTGCCTTCTCCAGGCAAGAATGCAGGAGTGGGTTGCCATTTCCTTCTCCAGGGGATCTTCCCGACCCAGGGATCTAACCCTCGTCTCTTGGGTCTTCGGCATTGGCAGGCAGAGGCTGTACCACTAGCGCCACCTGGCGGGCCCTTAAAAGAGGGCGGCAGAAGGACAGACGAGAAGGCAGAGTGGCCACCGAGGCAGAGATGTGGCCACAAGCCAAGGCATGCCAGCAGCCGCCAGGAGCTGGAGGCAAGAAACAGGTTTCCCCCTAGAGTCTCTGTAATGATCCATGGCCCTGCTGACACCTTGATATCAGCCCAGTGAAACTGATTTCAGATTTCTGGACTCTGGAACTGTGAGAGAATAACCTTCTATTGTTTAAGCCACCAAGCTTGTGGTAATTTGATACTGCAGCCACATAAAACTAATACATGTACTTAAAGGAAATAAAATCACGTGCTGTCTCACCACCCAGACACAGCTACTGTTAACCTACTTACACTGAAACCTAAAAGAAGCAATCTGCCCAGGGTTTCCCAGCACCAAGGATGTACACTGCCATCATTTCCTATGTACTGCATATACTGCTTTTTTCCATTTAACTTTGTATTGTGGTCAGCAAATGACTTTTTATGGCTACACAGGATTTAAAACAATAGATTTATTATCATTTATTTAACCCTTCCCTTATTGTTGGACATGTAGATACTCCCTAATTTTGTTACTGTTACTACAGCAGTGAAATATTTGTAAATCAATTATTCATGTGCACATCTTATAATGGAGTCTGGGAATAGAATTACTGTATTAAAAAATATGAGCATTTTAGGACCCTTGGTAGTAATTTCAAATGACTTGCTTGATGTCCAGCCAGTTTACACTTGCAATAGAAAACTATGACAGAGCCAGTTTCACCACAGGCTTGGCAACATGAAATACTAACATTAAAAAAAATTTTTTTAATATGAAAATACATTTTTTTCTAATACATTTATACTTTTTAAATAACTATGTTTCTTTACAAATTGTTGAGGTTCTTTGCTCATTTGTTTAGCAGGGTGTTGTGTGATTTTTCTTCTTTATTGATATGTAGGAGTTTTATATAATTAAAAAATATTCATCTCCTGTCATCTTTATTGTAAATGTTTTCCATAGTTGGTCATTCACCTTTTAATTTTGTTAATGTATTTTTAATGTATAAAAATCTAATATTTATGTAGTTTAGTTTGTTAAATTTGTCTTTGGTGATTTTTCCCTTTGCTTTTGTTCTTAGAAAATCCTTCACCCTGAAATCTGTTAAGTGGTAAGAATGTAACTTGACTTCTCCCCTCTCCCAGCACTTAGCCAATTTTCCTAACATTGTTTATTGAATTGTTCCTTCATTAGTTTGGGATGTTTTCTGTATTTCATATTAAGTTATTTAATACCTGAGCCTATTTAAGAGCTGTTAAATCTAGTTTAAAAACAGTGTGGCAGGTCTGAGACAGAATGTTAAATCTTTACTTCCATTTACTATCTGTACAAACCCAGGCAAGAGTCACTTGAGCCTCAATTTACTCATCTGTAAGAGACAGTAAAACCTATTTCACAGAGTTTTTTGAGGATTGAATGAAATAATATTTGTAAGAAGCTTATCATATAGTAAGCACTAAGTAGCAGATATCATCATCATCATTACTTCATTAATAGCTTTCTAATCCTATTATATTCCACTGAAATGTTATTCCACTTCATCTGTGCAAGTAAGTTTAAATAAATCATTGTAAGAATGTGTGACAATGTAGTAGAGCTGTTCCCATGTCCCTGGAAAAGGTTTGCTTATATTTTCATAATTCATCACTGTGATTTAGAGAAATCTACTCAATTATAAATTCAATGATAAATAGTCACGAGATCCTGCCTATGTAGAGCTCACCTGACACAACAAAACATCTTTTATTTCTTAGTGTCCCTAAACTATATCTAAATACAATGTTAAGTTCTCTTGAGATTTGATGACAAGTGGACCGTAACATTGCTTTGATATTTCCTGTTGCTGTGGAAGACAGAATGATTAGCAGTGTCAGGGAACAGAAGCAGGAAGAGATAAACGGATTTTGCTTTGACCCTATAAACCAGATCTAAGAAGAAACTTGTGTTTCTGAAATTTCTAGACAAGAATTCCTATCTATCCCTAACTATCATAGAATTAAACTTAATCAAAATAAGTTGGACTCCTTCAGCTATTTAACATGTGATGTTGTAGTCTTATTTAAGGATGAAACTATTATACTGTACTAAGATTAAAACTATGTAGAAAACAAGAAAGTCTTATGCACAAATTAAAACAACAAAAATATATTTTTGGTTGATTGAGATTGGGAAATAATTGAGTAAATTAAAAATACTCAGTGTTGGCAAGGCTGCAGGAAAAAGAACATTATGTCTCTGCAGAACTTGGCAACACGTGACAAAATTTTAAAAAAGATCCTTTTACTTAGTAAATCTACTTCTGTGATTTTTTTCCATAAGGATACAAACAGAAAAAAGTACAAGGATATATGTACAAAAATGTTTACTATCACATTGCTGACAAAAGTAGGGAGAGAGAAAGGGAGGTAGGGAGAGAGAAAGGGAGGTGGGAGAGAAAAAGGGAGATACAGAGAGAGAGAGACAGACAGACAGACAGATCTATAAGGGTATCTTCTGAAATGTGACTAGCACTCTTTAACTCCTATATAATTTCAAGTTAAAGAACATTTATATGTCCAAAATAGGTTTATTAAAAGAGACATAAGAAAGATTCCTTCCCATGGTTAGAGCCTTGGTCTGGTCCTTACCAATAATTGCAAGTCTTCCATAAACTTAATTTCAAATATCCCCTCTGACCACCCTACTTCAACAGTTTACTGATTTCACTGGGATGAATGATCCATTGATCTATTTTTTCATTGTTACCCGCCTTAGGCCCTCCTTTCTCTTCTTATCCAGACAAAATTCTATGGTCAATTATTTCAATCACTCGCTTGCACACACTCTGATCTCCCTCCCCCTCTTTTTCTAGCCGAGGCTCAACCTTGGTTAAACCCAACTCTTCACCTACTCGGCACCTCCCCCAGCCCCATCACAGCCAAATGTTCCAGCCCTGTTTTTAAGGTTGATCCTACAGACATGCTCTAAGCATTTATTCTCCTTTTCCTGTGGGGGTGGGATTGGTGATGCTGCAGCTGCTAGGTAGGCGTTCTGCTCTTGCTCATTCATCCTCCACCACCCAACTCACTAGCCCAATCTACACTCCCTCTTAGCTGCTTTTTCCAGAATCTTCTCTTTCCTCAGCTTTCTGACCTCTCTCTTGATTTCTAATTCTCTCTCCCCTCTCTACCCACCCACCTCGTTATACAACTCCCAACAGAAACACCGAAGGAACAGCCTGAAGTGAATTAACGATGGGGGCAGCATCTGAAGTCTCAGGCTCCTGCTCTGTTTGGGGATAAAGTGTGACCTTGGGCCAGTCACTTCATTCTCTGCTTCTTTGTTTCCTTCCTATCTACGGACACACATTTGGTCATGTAAATATGGAGATGGTTTAAGCTAGCTCATGCAAGCAAACAAACATTCTGAAAATTTAAGATAGGAAAGATAATAGCAACTAGTCCCATCACCCTGCTTTCCTCACAATACCACCCTAATTCCATCCAAGATAATGGCAACCAACTGGTAAGTATTATTATTGTAATTTTAGTGCTGAAACTTTCTTTGGCCCATCCATGCATCCCACCCAGTAACCATAATGGAAATCCAAACACTTACCGTGAATTTCTCATAGAGCTCATAAGTCAGGAGGGGGTTGGGCAGCTCCCGAAAGTAAAGCTTGCAGAGGGAGCCCACACAGTGGATGTCCTGGAGGTACACTTCCCTTGTCAGATCTGGACATTGATCTGAGCCAAACTCCTGCCTGAAACAACACAGACAGAGACATAACAATCCCGGGAACATGTGTTCCATGTCAGCAGCTACTTGGGCTGCGTAGAGGGTGAAAAGACCCTAAACTGCTGATCTGACCATATTTTTGACCTTGATTCAAAAAGACCTTCTATTACTGGCCCAAGAAAGATACAAAAGATTTCCACTTTAGGTCTGGGTCATCCCTGCAGAAGCTGCTGTAATGAGAAAGACATAATCCCATTTACGAATGGATTCCTAATGGCATTATGTCTGTAGTTTCAATCTTGAACAGTGAAGAAATATGAAAACAATTTTCCAAAAACCCTGTTGAGATTTCAGTTTTTCCAAAATATTGTTCTAAATGAACTTCTCTCTCTTGGAGGAGAAACCAAACCCAGGGTGAGTCAGATTGTTATCATTCATGTCCACATATTCATGTCAGCCAACTTGTTTTATCTGGAGACTCAAACTCAAGATTTGAGAACTTCAATCAACTCTCTCTTTGATACTGAGTGGAAACTTCTAGGCTGCCTGATAGTGACTCCCACAGGGCAAATAAGCTTATAAATATCTTCTTAAACACTCTATAGTGAGGTGTTTGAGAACATCATTAGATTCCAGGCCTCATTTCTAACTGGAAAAAACATTTCTGAGCATGATTAATGAATATACTGCCTCAAATGGTATATACTTGCGAGTTAAAAATTCTATTTAAAAGATGATAAATCTGAGCAATAATACAGAAGAGAAGTTAGGTTTTTTGAGAGTATTCATTTAGTCAGGCAAGAGGTGACAACGGCAACTGGACTCTCAAAACCAGCATCTGGAAACAGCTTGCTGCCCCTTCTCCTGTGGTTCTGCCCTTTAACAAAGAGAAGGGAAATCCCTGATGCTGCCAGAACCTGAAAAGGACTGAGTGAGGCCTTGAAAAGAAAACCATGCAGTGGCCTCATAAATTCACAGGCATGTGTTTTTTTTTACAAGGGCAGAACACAAACAACTTAGAGCTTATTCATCTAGTTAGCCAAAAATCTCCCTTGTCAAGGCTAAGGTCAGCCCTTAAGTGAAAAAAGAATTGGCCATTGTCCAAGTGTCCTTCCACAATACCACCTTCTGTGCAGTATGCTTCAGAGCTGAGAGTAAACCAATACTTGCTGTTGAAACTCTGAAAAAGATCACGTGAGTAAATCAGTGAACTGATGTAAGCACACAGATGTGTTAAAATCTATGGCTGCAAAAAAACAGCTATTTTTACAATAGTTATCACTTCTCCGGGAGTAAAAAGGATGTTTTATTCCTGTGGTATAGTTTTATGACAATTGAGATTTGAGGAGGAGGGGCAGAAAACTGAATAGGAGGAAGAAGATAAAAATGAATTACCTGCACAATGTAAAATTTACACATTAATCCTGTAACAATGTTTTATTTTAAAAGTCTACATTTGTAACTAAGTAATATATAATAAATATATTAAAATGTATTCTTTTGTATTAAAGAACAATCTTTAAAATACATAAACCTATTATTTTAGTCCTAGTACACTATATTTATTATATATAAAGTATATATTCTATATATATATACCTATGTGTATGTGCTAAGTCGCTTCAGTTGTGTCCAGCTCTTTGTGATGCTGGACTGTAGCCACCAGGCTCCTCTGTCCATGGGCTTCTCCAGGCAAGAATACTGGAGTAGGTTGCCATGCCCTCCTCCAGGAGATCTTCCAGATTCAGAGATCGATGCCACATCTCTTATGTCTCCTGCATTGGCAGGCAAGTTCTTTACCATTAGTGCCTATATTGTATGTAATGTATATATTTTATATATACACTACATATACTACTCTTATTTTTCAGCTATAATATCAATATATATTTGAAGATTACCGTCCTTTTAAGTCAAAAAATTCTGGGATACACTTTAGAATTGTTTAGGATAAATCCATAGAATTGGAAATAGTTCCCCTATCAGTAATTTCAAAAATTAGTTAGAGAAATGCACAATCATGCAGCCTTCTGATTTTTTGACCAGATGAAATTATCAAATGTTGAGTGTGTGTCAGTAGAAAAATTCACATTGACCTCTAAGTTCTGAATAGCATGTAATGGTATGGGATCTGAGCTTTGGATAGGCAAGTGAGTAATAATAAATCATTTTTTCCCAACTTGTAATTTAAATCATTTGAGTTCAGCTGAATCCACCTAAGAAAAATAAATCTGGTGCAAGACATAGGAACAGATTAAAAGCCCTCAGGAGGTTCTGTTGGAAGGAATTACATCAGATTGGAGAGCTTCCTGATTAGATTAAGAGCAGTTAGGCGTCTGAAAACATTAGCACTTTATCTTGTGCCCTGACACCCTTCCCTCAATCCCTTCAGTTTTCAGTACTCCCAACACTTTCAGATAAATGTATGGACAGAGGAAGGATCATGGGAGAATTCTTTGGGGGCGATTCTTGGGCTTACCTTAGCCGTTGTATGTTTGAGGTGACTCCTGAAAGCCGATAAATTCCATCCACGATGCCGTGAGTCTCTATAAATTCTGCACAGCTCTTCAATACATATGGAACTATGCAAAGGGAAAGAAAAAAGCATTCGATTTAAGTCTGACTGTCTTTTAGAGACAGGCTTTTAAAAATCCAGGTAACTTTAAAGAGACGTATCGAATGCATATGAGTGGAAACAATTATATTTAAATGGGAGATGATGTTCTTTGGTATTTAAAAAAAAAATCATAGGGTTTTGTTAAAGTTGGAAAATGCATGTGTTTTAAGAGTTAGGTCTTAAAGAATTTGAAAAATATGCAAACACTTGGATTTTTGAAACCAGCAGTGACCTTGGAAATCCCACAACTCAGTCTCCTCATTTCACTGATTCTCCCAGTGTGGTCTCCTGACCAACAGCACCAACCTCTCCTTGGAACTTGTTGGGAGTGCAGATTCCCAGGCCCCACTCCAGACCCACTGAACTGGAAATTCTGGAGGTGGTGCTCAGCCATCTGTGTTTTAAAAAGCCTTCCAGGTGACCTCTGTGATAAAATTAGAGAACTATTGCCTATTCTAGACCTGAGGAGGCCAAGGGGCAGGTAACTTTATTTACCTCACTTAAGAGTACCTGTTGCTTGTAAACTGTAATTAACATATGGAGAAATGCTTATGATGTACCTGTCTACCTATGACGTAGCTAGGTGAAAGAAAAACAAGGCACAAAATCAAACATATGTTGTGAACTCAGCTATGTTTAGAAAACAGCAAAAGGGAAAAAGACTGGAAGAATACTTGCCAGAATGTTAAAGGTGATTTAAAAGTTGAAGTGCTTTTTTTTTTTTAAGGTGAGAACCACCCCCCACTTCACCATGGGTCAAAGAGTCATTGATTGAATGGACCTCATAAAAGGGACCAACATGGTCTCTTGAGTTCCTGCCACTCCATAAGTCCAGTGTCTGGGTAGAAGGGTCTGGCTGTGCTGTTCTCTCCTCAGGGCTGGACCTGATCAGCCCAGCCAGCTCAGTGACCCAGAATGGAAGCCACAGGCCCCTCTGGATGGCATGAAGAGAGTGGCAAGTCACTTGCCACTTTGGTCCTTGGGCAGATCCACCTGAGATCCCTCTGTGAGTGTGCTGTGGATGGTATGGAACTACCAAAGCCCCGGGTGCTGAAGTCTTCCAGCATAGAGGTAGGATGGAAACTCCATTACTGCGCTGTGCTCACTCCCCCAAAACATACACAATCCATTAATATCTTAGATTAGACTAATACCAATCTATCAGTGCTTAATGCACTTGATCACACCTGCACACAATTCCAAGCTGGACTGGACCTTTACATGAGTAGTACTAGGCATTCAGATTCAACATTCTTCCTGGCTTCTCTATGACAACACTTTCCACACAACTCCCCCACCATTTCAACTACTAATCATTTTAAGTGCTAAGTAAAAGTCATTGTACTTACCATATCCCCCCAACCTTTCAAAGACCATGCATCTCCAGAGCCTTTCCCCTCCAGGACACACCCTGTCATTCACGACCAACTTACCCCAGGTGGAAAGAGGGCAGGGGGTGAACTTGCACTTGAAACTATTGAGGCCAGAGACCACAGAGGTGGAACTACCCCCCATGAATGAATACAGGGTGGGCGTGGGGGGTGGTACATGAGGGGCTGTGAGTATGGGCAGGGGTCCAGAGTCCCTGCCTAGCTTCAAGCACAAGAGCTTTACTTCCATTTATTTTATGAAAACGGTTCTTGGTGAAATTTTTGTCTCCTACCCTTGTGCCTCTAAATATGTTTTATAAATAAATAAGTAAATGGCTAACAGAGTTCCAATGCTTAAAAAACTTGTCTTGTTTTAAAACAGATCCCTACTGTGCACGACAGGTTGACTCTCCACCACACCAAGCTGTTGTTCTGTAGCTTGCCACGGGTGGCCATGATGGAGAGTCCAGCTTTGGACTCCAAAGTGCCTTTTGTAACCTTGGGCAAAATATGCAGTAACTCTGTTTCTTAATTTCCACATCTGTAAAATAAGGATAACAGTGATATTAACCTCATAGCTAGGACTGAAATAATAATTGTTAACACTTAGCGCAGACCCTGGAATACAGTATGCATTCTACAATAACAGTTGTTTCTGTTTGAAGCTTCTGTATGATGTAAACTTATCATTTGTGAGATGCAGCCTTGGTGAAAACTGTGCTACCTCCTATCTGGTAGGCAGTGGGGCAGAGCTGACCAGCTGTTTACAAGTTCACATTCACCTCCACTATGCGGAATGGGTTTTGCATCCCTCTATGGTGCAGTGTTTCTATTTGAAGTGATTGTGCTCACCTGACGCCATTTTTCTATGCACTGAGGTGTATCTTCATAAAACAAAAGCGGTGGCACCCAACAGGGTACAGATTTTGTTAGATTTCTGAACTGTGCATGCCCTTGATGTTTCTCAGTGTGTGTCCGTACCAAGGAATATGGCTGTTGCAGGGCACCGGTGGACTTGAGAGCTTGGGTCAGTCCCAAGGAGGACTCAAAGACAAAAGCCTCAGCCTCGAAGGGCCTTTATAAAGAACACTCCACAGAAGGGCGGTGCAGGGTCACAAGTCTGTCTTACCTCCTTCTCAAAGAGCCACCTCCCAGCACCAGGGCACTCTGCCACAGCCCCTCAGGCTCTGTTTGTTTTCAAGGTGAGGAAAATACATTCCCGGATGGAGCCTCTGCCATAAATTTACTCTGGCTTCGGTACAGAGGCCCTAGAACCTCTTGTCCACAGCTCTGTTTAAACAGGAGGCAATTTAAAAACAATCCAAGGGAAAAGGCCATGGTCCCAGTCCCTGAGGAGCGCTGGCCTTCCTGGACTCTCGTCTCGGGTCAAGTTGGAAGACGCAGGAATTCTCCGTCACTCACAGTGAATGGGAAAGGGGCCACTGGGTCTCTGTAACCATCCAGCTCTAGAGCCAGAGCTGAGCACTTCTCAGACTGTGGTCCCGAAGAGGGCCAGCAGCAGTAACTGCCTCACAAGTACCACAACACCGAAGCTGAAGACTCACGGTCTAGACCAGTGATCCTCATACTTTAACATGGGTACAACCCCCTGGGATCTTGTGAACATGCAGATTCCAGCGGGAGGGTGGGAGTCAAGAATCCGCATTTCTGACAAATTCCCAGGTGATTCAGATACAGCCAATCTGTAGTCCATGCTCAGGGTAGCAATGCTCTAACTGAATGGTATATTTCAGGGGCTTAATAGAGTTTAGTCTCAAAGTCTCAGAATTCGTTAAGACTATTGTTCCTGGGGTCCAATAAAATTGGGGACAACCTAGGATTCTGGACAGGATAAAAGCTTGAAACAAAATAGCTGAGTAGTTAGAGATGGAAAGAAAGTGTCCATTGTCTATTTAGGTTGCCGTTGGAGGTTGGAGTCACAGAGCTCGTTCTGTGGGATTTATCATGGACCCAAAGAACTTCAAGTCTCCTCCTACAGAGGGGCACACAGTTGCTGATTATGATATAATGCTGTGACTTCTTCAAATTGTTGCACTGATGGTTCTCTAAGTCCCTTTCTTGTTTTGATTTTTTCTGCATCAGCAATCTTAAACGTTAAATTTTAATTTAAGTACAAAATAAATCTTGAGGTGGTTTTCTATGATGGAAAAGAGCACTTTGATTTACGCTTTGCAGTTTACAAATGTTTTAAAGTCCTTTGTTTCATTCGATCCAACTTGGTACAACTAAAAGACATTATATACTTGTACATACATGTGGGGGTAGTCTCCTTAATTCTGAATCTCTTCAAGGGTTTAGGGAAGAAAAGGCCAGCAGTCAAATCATTTCTTTGAATCCCCGCTAGAGGTAATGTCTGCTAAGCTACCCCAGCTCCCTGCATGGCCAGGATCTAACCAGATCTGGGGATGGAGTGTGGAAAAAGCACAGTTTTATTTGATCAGTTATGTGGTCTTGGCAGCCACATTCTTTCACAATGCAAACTGCATCTGTGTTTCAGAGAAACATGGCACTCCCCCCTCCCCATTCTGGATTTTTGTTAAGGTCTTGGGCTGCTCAGATTTCATTTCCTCTCGGGTGCTGCATCCCTAATCTTCAAGGTAAAGTCTAGTGAGGCAAACATACAATGGACTACTGCTAAGTCACTGCTAAGTCACTTCAGTCGTGTCCGACTCTGCGACCCCATAGACGGCAGGCCACCAGGCTCCCCCGTCCCTGGGATTCTCCAGGCAAGAAAACTGGAGTGGGTTGCCATTTCCTTCTCCAATGCATGAAAGTGAAAAGTCAAAGGGAAGTCGCTCAGTCTTGTCGGACCCTTAGCATGGACTGCAGCCTATCAGGCTCCTCCATCCATGGGATTTTCCAGGCAAGAGTACTGGAGTGGGGTGCCATTCAACAATAACTAAGAATGATATAGCATATGGGTGACAGAAGCCGTATGATTCCATCCATCCACACAGAACTGGAGGAAATGCAAACCAATTTATAGTGGGAGGAAGCAGGGAAGAGGCAGGACTGCAGAGGGGCTGAGAACACTTGGGGCATGGTGGATACACTCACCATCTTGACTGAAGTAATAGAAAAGACCAAGGGTCACTGGTGGATGAAGAACTGATACTTGCAAAGGCAAAGGCAAAGAGAGACAAGCGACTGAGCAGGGCAGAAAGCTCTGAGACTCTTCTGCTAGGCACAGGGGAGGGACGGAGGGAGGGCCTCAGGTAGTTCTGCTGCGCTTGAATGAGGTGGTTTTTCAAGAGATGAAATAAAGATTTAAATCCCTTTTCTGTTATTCTTGGAAGTCAGCAGAGAACTTCCTAGCTTTACACCCCTAGGAATCCGAGAGCTGTCAGAGCGGCTCCGTGCTTTGCCCTCTGCCAGCCCCCACTCTATTTCTGCTCCCTCCTTACTCAGGCCCGAGACCCCAACTGCGGTGCTGTGTTCCTCCCAGACTCTGTGGGCCTTGGCTTGGCTAAGAGGCCTTTGTCCTTCTGCAATTCTCCTTCTTTGATTGCCCACCCCGCCTCCCGCTTGAGTTCTCATTCCTCCTTTCTAACTTCTTTCTACTCCCTTCCTCCTGGCCTAAAGTAGAATTATAGAATTTGTGGTGTTTATTTTTTAAAGTATAATGTTTTCTGTTTTTTACAAAAAGCAAATTAACTGCTTTCTAATTTTCCAAGGGGAAAAAAGTTTAAGTATGCCCTGTCTTCCTTAGAGTAGTTTCTTTTTTTGTTCTTTTAACCTTAGACAAAATTGAGATACGAATCAAATGTCATAAAGTTCATCCTTTTCAAGCACACAATTAAGTGGTTTTCAGTATATTGACAGAGTTAAGCAACCATCACATTTCAGAACATTTTCATTATTCCAATTCCAGAACATTTCTCTACATACAAGGTTATTCACTGCAGCAATATTTGTAATAGCATGAGATACTCCATCAATAGGAAGCTATTTATATAAATTATAGGATAGCCATATAATGGAATACTATATAGTTATCAAAAGAATGAGGAAATCTTCATGTACTGATATGCATGAAGTATATACTGATATACATGAAGCATTCTCCCAAGATAAATTGTTAAGCAAAAAGAATGAGGTATAGACCAGTGTAGCAGTATGCTAACATTTGTTTTTTAAAAAGAGAGAATAAAAGAACCACTATAAAATCCTTTGTACATGCATTAAATATCTTTGGAAGGACACATAAAAATGTGATAACTTTAGTTGCCTGCAGGAAAATGAACTGAGAAGCTGGAGTCAGGGCTATAAGTAAGAGGGAGACTCTTCATTATATACTTTTTATACTTTTGAATTTTGAACTATAAGAATATATTACCTTTCCCCAATTTTTTTTCATAAAAACCCAATTCAACAAATACTGCAAATCTGTTCTCACCCAGTACTAGGTGCTGGGTGTTGCCTGAAATTATGTCATCTCCATCACTAAGCCGTGAGCTCTCTAGGGACAGTGAAGATAAGCACTGTCTTATTCATAAAATAGCCTTGAAAACACAAGCACTTAAAGTGTGCTGCTAAACAACAGATTGGTCATTACTCTCCAGATAAGTTTTCAATGCTCCATTGATATCTGGGTCCTTCAAGGAAGAAAACATGTTTTATGTATCATGAAATAATAGTACTGCATAAGGTGCTATTTTTCTCTTTTAGTAGCCTTCTCCATAATCATAGCCAATCCACAAAACAGGTAAAAGTCTTGATTTTGAAAATGTGAAATATGATTCTTAGAGAGGTTATGTAAGTTGCCCAACATCACACAGCTAGTAGATGCCAAATACACCTATCTGATTCAAACCCTCCCTGTCAGGAGGACAGGTTCCATGAGTTAGTGGCCAGGTATAGAGGCACCATTTAACCATTTAAGGAGAGCTGTTTGATTCCTTGCCCTTGACTAGAAAATGTCTGAAATTCTACCATTGCAGTCCCTACCTTACGGTGGTGATGGCTTTTAGGTCAATTGTATTTGACAAGGAAGCCAAGAAGACTCAATGGAGAAAAGACAGTCTGGGAAAATTGGATATTTGCATGTTGAAAATCAAACTAGACCTGTATCTTATACCACTCACCAATATTAACTTAAAATGGACTAAAGACATGAAACCATGGAACTCCTAGAAGAAGACATAGGAAAAAAGCTCCTTGACATGGGTCTTGGCAATGACATTTTTGGCTATGACATCTAAAGCACAAGCAACAAAATAAAAAATAAACAGGCAGGACTACATCAAACTAAAAAGGCTCTGCACAGCAAAGGAAACAACCAAGTGAAAAGACAACCTATGGAATGGGAAAAAATATTTGTAAACCGTGTATCTGATAAGAAGTTAATATCCAAAAAATAAAAAGAACTCAAACAACTCTATAGTAAAAAACTAAATAATACAGTCAAAAAATGGGGAAAAGATCTGGATGGACACTTTTCCAAAGGAAATATACAAAAGGCCAACAGATACATGAAAAATGCTCAACATCACTAGCCACTAGAAAAATGCTAATCAAAACCATAATGAGATATCACCTCATGTTAGAATGACTATCATCAAAAAGAGAAGAGATAGATGCTGAGAAGGATGTGGAAAAAAGGGAATGCCTGTGCACTGTTACTGAGATTATAACCTGCTATAGCCACTATGAAAAACAGTATGGATCTTCAGAAAATTAAAAATATTAACAAAACTGCCACATGGTCTAGTAATTACACTTATGGAAATATATCCAAAGGAAACAAAACCACTAACTTGAAAAGATATCTGCACCACCCAGTTCACAGTAGCATTATTAATAGTCAAGACATGGAAACAACATACGTCTCTCAAGATGATCCAATACATAAGCTGTGGCACACACATATAACAGAATAATATTCAGCCATAAAAACCAGGAAATTCTGCCATTTGTGACAACACGGATGGACCTTGAGGGCGTGATGCTAAGTGAAATAAGTCAGAGAAAGACAAATACTGTATGATCTCACTTATATGTGGATTCTAAGAAGAAAAAAAGGAGACTCAGAAAAAGAGATCAGATTTGTGACTATCAGAGGCAGGGATGGGGAAGCTTGAGAGAAGGAATTGGAGAAAGGTGGTCAAAAGGTACAAATTTCCAATCACAAGATACATAAGTACTAGAGTTATAATGGACAGTATGAAGATTACAGTTAACATTGCTGAACATTACATATGAAAATTAAGAGAGTAAATCTTAAGTGTTCTCATCATAAGGAAAAATTTTTTTCTTTTCTTTCTCTTTATATCTATATGAGATGATGAGTGCTAACTACACTTACCGTGGTAATCATTTCTCAATATATGTAAGTCAAACTATTATGCTGTACACCTTAAACTGAAATACAGTGGAGTATGTCAACTACTGGCTTCCCAGATGGCTTATTGGTAAAGAATCGACCTGCTAATGTAGGGATGTGGGTTCAATCCCTGGTTTGGGAAGATCCCCTGGAGGAGGAAATGGCAACCTGCTCCAGTATTCTTGCCTGGAAAACTCCATGGACAGAGGAGCCTGGCAGGCTACAGTCCATGGGGTTGCAAAAAGTCAGACACAAGTAAGCACAGTTACACACATATCAATTACATCTCAAGAAAACCTGGGGAAAAGAATAAAAAATGAAAAAGATACACAACTATAAAGAGCAAAGAGTGACTGTACTGTCCCTTTCACACAACATTCCCCAATATCTTAAACAGTAAAAGAGACACACATTGAAAAGTTAATAGCATGTTTTTACTTTTCTATATTCTTTATTTTGCTTTTCTGAATTTCCTATAGTGAGAATGAGGTACAAATAATTTTTTTAAAGAATAGCTTTTTAAAAAATTAAGTTTCAGTAAAGAAGCCTAAGGGTTTTCTAAAGTTAGTGAGGCAATTTCTGTATGTTTGTTGAAGTCCTTCCCAATGACCCTGGGAGGTAATTACTCCTGGTTAAATAGAAGTATTTGCCTAACCTGCTGCCCTGGTGTGGCCGAGGACTAACTCTGCTCCACTGCCAGGTGAGGCTGCTGACGTCAGACTGCATCCTGGAGGCCCCTCTTCTCCTCCCCTCCAGGCTCTCAGCTCCCAAGTCGAGATGGTTCCTTCCCACAGAAGGTCCTCCCTCTGGCCCACACCCTCACTCATCCCACCTGAGCCCTCTGGTCCCTACTATTGATATTCCCACTGCTTCCAGGGACAGTGATTCTTCTTCCATCAAAAGCACATGTCCTGAGAGTCTATCCAGCCTAAGGGACAAAAAGGCGAATAAGATTTTTGCTCACGAGAAACCAAGAAGGGAAGAGACAATTCCTGTGCACTTACTATGTGTGGACCCCTGGGCTCACCACTTTCATGCATTATTTATACTCAGTGCAATCCTCCCAACCACTTTCTGAGGAAGGTATGTCCTTGTTGTATATCAATAAACAAGGAAACTGAAGTTCAGAGGCGTTAAGCAACTCAGCCAGTAGGAAAAGACCAAGCAAAATATCTTAAGTGCCCTTGAGAGGCACAAAAATGTGACAGCATTTCTTCTAAAAAGATTACACAAAGATGGGGGAAGTCAGGCAGGGTTTTGAGGTGTTGATCAAGAACAGGAAATTGTGTGCTTTACAGAGGGCCGACAGTAGTGTAGGAACTTTGTTAGAGAGGACTGAGGCAGGACCTCACCCCGGCGCCTCATGATGCTGTGAGATCACTGGATAAAGAAGGACCTACAAGGCTATGCAATAAGAACTCTGACACTGGTTCCCAGAGGGTGATTTGCGATGCTGTGATGTGATTAGATACAATGTGATGCAATATATACTGTGATATACGCAGAAAGCTTAGGTAAGCTGCCAGCATATAATAAGCACTTTGTAAACATTACCCACTTTCTGATGGGAGCTAGGGGAGAGAATGGCATAAACAAGGTAGGAAAACAAGAAATAATGTGGTGAATTCCAGGAATGCTGACTAGACCTGTCCGGTGGAGAGGAAGGTAAATTCAGGTAAACTGGGGGAATTCTGACAGCTAAGGAAGACTGTTCTGTCTCGAGCTCCACTGCCAGAAACACCTTTTAAAAACACTATGATAAAGTCCCCCTACTCTGAAACCATCACTGGCTCCCCACTGCCTATAGAATAATGTCCAATCTAGACAGTTGCCTACTCAGAGGTAACCCTGGACTTCTTCCCTTCAAGGGAACAGACTGTTGAGAAAGTTGGGTCAGGGAGTGGGTAATATGAAGGGAGAGTGAAAGTCGCTCAGTCGTGTCTGACTCTTCACAACCCCATGGACTATACAGTCCATGGCATTCTCCAGGCCAGAATACTGGAATGGGTAGCCTTTCTCTTCTCCAGGGGATCTTCCCAACCCAGGTATTGAACCACGGGGGTCTCCCGCGTTGCACGTGGATTCTTTACCAGCTGAGCGACCAGGAAAGTCCTATGAAGGGAAAGACTTGCCACAAACATCACTCCAACAAGAGAAAATAAGGTGTCCCTTTTGGGTCAGTGTAGTTGGACACGACTGAAGTGACTTAGCAGCAGCAGCAGCAGAGGACCTCTTACACTTTGCATAAGATGAAAGGGGAGGTCAGAGGGCCTACTCTTTTCTGCTTGCTTCTGAAAATTGCTTCAAGAAAGCTCAGTGCTTTTGTGACTCAAAGATAAAAGGCTGGTTGAAGACAGCCGAACACCTGGGGCAACACACCATCAGTTAATGAGCAACTGGAAACAGCCTACCAGGGCCTGTCACAGTGGCCTCTGGGGTGTGTTTTGGTTTTGGCGAGGGGACGGTTGTGACCAGGAGGAAGGGTGGAGCTGACTAGAGAACCTGGGTGAGGTGTGATGAGACCACATGGAGAACAAACCTGGAGGAGCCCCACACGGTCTCGGGCTCAGAGCGGGCCCTGCCTGCCTTGTACATAGGAACTGTGCAGGGAATGTCCCTTTGCTGGGAATGTCCCTCTTGTCCCTTGCTGAACATGGGGGTTGCTAGGCTTTGCATAATTTATGAAGACTTTTTTTTGGCTCATCTTTCCTACTGTCTGACTTTGCTCTCAGGGGAGTGTGGAGCAGACGTCACTCACTCCATAAGGCTGCTCACGGATGCCAGAAAGTTCTCCCGGGCATGCCCCAGCACACTCCCAGGCCCAGCTGGGAGCATCAATTCCCTTATTATTGCCAACGAATCACTGAACTCATCAGTTTAACTGCATCCAGACCATAGTCAGCTTGGCTCACCCGATCAAGTTTTATTTCCTGGACTGAAGCAAACCCTGTCTTTCTTCCCCCCCCCTGCTCCCTGAGATGCCACGGATGGAGGCTCTTCCACAGTGATGGATAACGAGGATGGCCACATCTGCCTACAGAGAGAGTCCCAGAAGGGGGAAGGATGGAGCTGAGTTGGTTAATGAGACAGAAATAGGGAAAACAAGCTTCTTGAACTGCGTGCTCACTATAACAGTTATCTTAAGAATGAAGACAATGTATGCTTTCTTTCTCATCTGAGTGTCTCTAGGCCATCTTTTTTTTTTTTTTTTCTGCATGCCTTAGTAGGTGATCATGGGATGCACTAACCAAATGCTCTGTGGGGACTCTGTCAGTTCATTTAATTCTCACAACTCCGAGGTGTACGCATTGCTATTCCTATCATACAGATAGAAAACTAAGGTTTGGTGTGCCTGGATGGCTTGCCCAAGGTCAAACTGTTAGTGGCAAAGCTGGGGTACAATTATGAGTCTGTCTGGATTCCAAGTTCATGTACTTTCCAATACATTGTATGAGCCTAATCTCTACACCAGGGAAACCCAGGCACAGAACAGGCATGAGGAAGACCAGAAGCTGCAGAAAATTGAGGTGATTGGGTTTTCCCTGGTGGCTCAGACGGTAAAGAATCACCCTGCAAAGCCGGAGACCCGGGTTTGATCCCTGGGTTGAAAAGATCCCCTGGTGAAGGAAGAGGCTACCCACTCCAGTATTCTTGCCTGGAGAATTCCACAGACAGAGGACTCTGGCATAAAGTCCATGGAGTCGCAGAGTCGGACATGACTGAGCGACTAACATTTTCACTTTCATGTCCGAAAGTAACCTGATGAGAGAGGACTTATGACAAGGAATTAAGAAACCTGGGTTCTAGTCCTGACCTCCAGGTACTAGATTTCAGACCTTTGAGGAGAGTATCCAATATGTTCCTCTCTGAGTTGCCCCCAGGTGACTCACAGGTACTAGGTGCTAAGTACACATTAGTTAAAACAACATGACCAGTTGTATATACTCGAGCAAAAATTTAGCTACTCCCAGCCTCGGGCTTTCATCTGCATAGGTTCAAGTTCTGGATCTAGAATGATTGCTAATGGTCCTTCCAGGTCTAACATCCTGTGACCTGTGAACTTCCTGGATGAAGCTGGGGACAAGCTGGGCTAGAAATTAAGAAGCCAGATTTGACCTCTACCTTCGATATTCAGGCCCTCACCCTACAGATTCTGGTTTATAGCTAGGACTGCTAGGATAAAACATTCAAGTTCTTGTTAGTTTTGTTTTTGTTTCTTATTTGTATTGTTCATTGACTTCCCAACTTGTCCCATCTATAAGAATAGAAATTTGTATTAAATAAACTTCAATCTCAGCAGGTTTACATGTATCTCTTTGCTATGGCTGGACTCCTATTAACCCCAGTGCTATTTTGATTATTATGGAGCCTGGAATCATCCAGGGACTTGGTTTTAAATGGTGCTAAGTTCATTTGAAGGTCCCCCTCCAATGATGGGACCGTGGCCTGAGAGCAAGAAATATCTTCTCTTGTATGTTGTACCTTCTGGGTTTCCTGGGAGCCTCAGCTTCCTCATGGCTTCCAGGTACATGGCACCATGGGTTCTTTTTATTTCTAGGTTTTCCTAAAATCATCTTTGCTAATAAAAAATGGGGAGCATTTAGAAAAAACAACTTCATCGCTGGCCCGCTGTGTCTAAGGGAAGAACAGCCAGGTAGCCCTTATCAGCTTGTCTGGGCACACCCTCTCCTAGCATCCTTTCATTTCCTGCCCAGTATTCCCGAGCCACAGGCAGCCATTGTTTCCAGAACCGCTCTGCTTGGAAGCCCTGGTACCCTGGCCTCCCAGAGCTTCCTGTTGTTACAAGGCCTCTCCTTCCTGCCGAAAACAACAGCATTTGCCTGCCTATGTAACCCTTCTGGGGCATCTCATTTCTACCACGAGAAGAAAGCTGTGGTAGGTTTGTTTTGTGCTTGCAAATACTGAGTGCTCATTAAACTTATTTAGCTTTTACCACCCCCCCCTCCCCTTATTATACAAGGGCCACAAGTAGAGAAGAAATTAAATACATATGAGCAAAAGAAAAAAAGTCACTAAATCTCATGCTTTGCTACTGGCACTTGAGACCTCTTTGGTGTTCATGGTTTAAGACTATGCATCTACATATATGGAATTTACCCTGGACCCAGGGCCACCCATTTCCAAAGGCTAAAACAGAGGCAGGGAGGCCTGCCTAGAAACCAGCCTCCCAGAGGTTCTCATACATTTGTTTGCAAAAGAGGCTCTGAGGAGCTTAAGGTAAGTGCGGATGCCCAGAGATGCCCCTTGCAAATTCTCAGCACTATTCTTGGAGAAACTCTTAAGAAGATCCTCTTAAAAACTCCACTAAAAAATATGGCAGGAAGGCTTCCCTGGTGATCCAGTGGCTAAGACTCTGCACTCCCCAGGACTGGGGGCCCAGGTTCGATCCTTGTTCAGGGAACTAGATATCACATGCTGCTACTAAGACCCAGTGCAGCCAAATAAATAAATAAATAAAAATTAAAAAATATTGCAGGAGGTCATGCAGCAACTGAACATAAAGGTTGGGGAGGTGTCAGAGCAGTGACATTGTTGGGACTTTAAGGGCCAGAAGTGAAAGAAAGAGAGTGAAAGTTGTTCAGTTTTGTCTGAATCTTTGCAACCCCATGGATTTGTAGCCCTTCAGTTCCTCTGTCCATGTAATTCTGTAGGCAAGAATACTGGAGTGGGTTGCCATTCCCTTCTCCAGGAGATCCTCCCCACCCAGGGTTCGAACCTAGGTCTCCCAGATTGCAAGCAGATTCTTTACCATCTAAGCCACCAGGGAAGCCCTTAAGGGCTAGGAGACTCCTCAATCCATCTCCCTGCAGGCTGCCACGACGAACTTTCAAAGACACAGATCTGATTGTGTTTGTCCCTAGGGAAGACCAAGAACCGCAGTGGGGGCATGCGCGGTTCTTTGTGATCTTTTCCTCTGCGCTAACCTCTCCAGTCACAGCACGCTCCCCGTCGGTCCTGAAGTCTATCCCTCATCCTGCCCTCTCCTTCTTCTGACTGAGATACACCCCTCAGCCAGATGCTTCATGGTTCTTCAGATTACTCCTCTAGAGCCTTTCCTGTAGCCTCAGAGAGCAGATCACCAAAAAACAGGACACAACGCTCTGCTGTATTGTCTAGAACTCTGGGCACCATTTTATGAGGCAAATGAAGACCGTCTAATTTCTTTGAGCTTCTGTGTTTTGGCCTTGGGAAGCGTAGTTGAGGGATATGATGTAGAGCATTTTGGAGACTAGCATCCCTCCCTTCCCCACTTTTCTCTCTGAATCTCCGACACATCACAACAAAAAGATATGCTCTCCGGAGACTGCACCTTTATCTTTGCAGCGAGAGCATTATTCTTTACACAAAATCAGGCAAAATTAACAGCGATCTGCAGTTTGTTAAAAGGTCGAGGGAAGACGATATCGAAGGTTTTATCTTGGTTTTGCAGCTCATGAATTACTTCGTATGCTCTGAGTGTCTCCTACACAGAACCAGCTTCATGCAGAGGCCAGATACTATAATTCTCTGAACCTGATCATTCCTTTCCTTACTCTCCACTCTTAGACCCTTTCTCTCAGCTCTGTCTTTAGAAGTGATCCTCACCAGATATGCTTAAGGCTAGGGCTCAATGATAAAGATGACATGAAGGATTACTGTCAAAGTTCTGGGCACCTTCTTAGAGGAGGAGGCAGTCAGAAATAATACCTAAAGAACGTAGGCAATTAGTAAAGAAAACACTAGTTTACCATGCAGACTTATTTCTAGAGTTAGAGAAGCTGGAAATCAAATATTAATACTTCTCTATGTTTTAAATTTCTAACTTTTGTTCTCTTCACTTTTTCCTTAGCAGCTCCAAAACTGGAATTTTCTGGGATTTCTCTGACAATCCAGTGATTAAGACTCAGTGGTTCTACTGCAGGAGGCACAGGTTCGATCTGATCCCTGGTTAGGGAAATATGATCCCACAATGCCTTATGGCAAGGCCAAAAAATAAAAAATAAAAAGGAATTTTCTGCTGCTATCTTTTTGCTATAGAAAATGTCAGCAGTCAGATCTGATCCAAGGGTAGCCCAAGGATGACGGCTTTCAAATGGTAAGGCTCAGATTCTGGTCCATTTCCTTGGGTGAACAGAAGGGCTCAGGGAAGCCCCGAGGTTCTCTGGCAGAGGGCAACAGCCTGTACTGGAAGTAACAGCCTAAAGAGGATCCAAATGGAGACTGAGTCTCTGCCCAAGCTTGCACACAAGAAGGCCACTGTAAAGCTTCCATGAAGAGAATAATGACAAGAAACTGGTGTTGTGAAAGATCTGTTAATCAACTATGCTCCAGTATTTAAAAAAAAAAAAATCTGTCAGTATCAATCACAGTGAGGAGAACCTAGAAGCAGAGAAATCTTCTGGGAGAGAGTCCAGGCACAGGGTAACTCACTTCCAGATCACCTCTTGTGGTAAGCCATCCCTGATCTCCAAAAGGAGTGAGTGGTCTTAGAGCAACCTGTGCGAAATTCATACTTGATTGAGTGGGTTTTGTTTTGGTGTTTTTTAAATATCTTTTTTTTCTATTCCATAAATCTATAAGGAGCTATGCCTATCTTGCTCAATTTGTATCACCCATGATCTTGGCATACAGTCTAGTCCTCAAGCAGCACATGGAACAAGGCAAAGCTCACACATGGATGGATGATGAAAAGAAAGGCTTGGCCAGTCATCTGAAAGGCTTGGCCAGTCAATGAACGTCATCTGGATCTTATGTAGGACATGATGAGATGACACTGTCTGAGCAAGGACCAGATTAGATGCAAAGTACAGACTGGTCTTCAGGGCTCTTTTCCTTCCCAACTCCATATTTATTTTCTCCTTCGCAACCACCCCATCCTTATCTGCAAGCATCTGCTCCATACCTCATTCCTTTTTTCCATGCTTGGTCAACTAGAATCTTTAGAATTTTGGAATGTCAGAAGTGGAAGGGACCTTAAGATCACCCACTTGATTCAGTGTCAGGAAACTGAGGCTCCAGGTATTTGGAGACTTATCCAAGATCACAGCGGTAAAGCCCTAGCATTAGAGGGAGACTGAGAAAAGGGTATCGGAGTGTTGAAAAGTGATTAGGACTTCCTTTCTTTCCGATTTGGTAGATTAGAGTTTAAATGCCTGGTAGGCCTCTCTCTGGCCCAGACTGACTAACATTTTGGTGTCAGAAGTAATTTAGGGTATTTAAGTTGAGGCACACCCTTAGCAGTCAAATCAAATTAAGTTTGTTTATCGGATCTTCACGTGTAAAATCCTGTGCCAGATTCTGTGGATTCAAAGAAGTATCCTGCACTTATAAGACCCTACCCAGCTTACAGTCTAGTTAGTTCAATTACATGCGGTTAAATTGTGGGTAGAACAAAAAAGTCAGGAAGAGCCCTTTCTTGTTCATACTACAGCTGTCAGGCAGGAGTCAGCTGGGTTTAATGATATCTTTCTGCAGAGAGAGGAAAGGGAGTCAGCTGCCAGAGGCTGACTCTTCCTTCTATAAATTTGCTTTCTCTGCTTAAAAAGTGACTAGCTAATCCTGAGCAAGGAGGAGGGGTTTGGTTATTGTTTTAAAGACTCCACAATTCCTGTTTAAAGAGGGTGTGGACTTGCAATGGCTTAAATTCCCTGAAGACAGAGAGAGAATAGCAAGTAGCCTTTGAGGGTGCTCTCAGAACAGAGTGGCAAGAGAGGCCAGGGGACATAGAGGAAAGCCGGCCTGAGCCGGTAGGGGAGATGGGGGACCTGCCAGGAGGAGGAATTCTGTACGGAGGATGGAGCAGTTCTGGTGCCCCAGGACCCAGCGGAGGGTAGCTGACTGTCCAGGACGCAGGCCATGTGACTGACTCTCCATCCAGGGGATCTGAGAGGGATTGAGTGGGCAGGCTGCGGGGGCCTGGGTGTCCACACAAAGGAGGTGGGCGAGGGCTGATGGACCCTTCATGACTCAGTCTCGAGTGCAGACTTCACAATGTATGTCCCGCTGTCTTGGTTTGGAGCCACTTGCTTATTAGCTCACCCGGTGATCCTCTCTTGCTTACTGTCGCTCAAGCATCCGAGAAGAGAGGCACACCAGGGAAGAGAAGAAGGTCCCTGCTTTGGAGAAGGAAATGGCAACTCATGCCAGTATTCTTGCCTGCAGAATCCCATGGACAAAGGAGCCTGGCGGGCTACTTTGCGTCCACGGAGTCGCAAAGAGTCGGACCCGGCTGAGGACTATCACACTCACTCAGTGGTCCTCTCTCGCTTACCTTCTCTCAAGCATCTGGGAAGAGAGATGCATCAGGGAGGAGAAAAAGGTCCCTGCCTTAGTTACCTACACTGTTCAAGCTGTGCTCACGCACTATCCCCTTCGCAGACTCGTCTGTCCATCAAGTATGGTTTGGCACCCACTCTGCGCTTTGGGGGCTGCACACTAGTTGCCAAGGATGCCATGGAAACAACAGGCCCCCCTCTTCAGGGAGCTTAGAGTCTATGCTGCTGCAGCTTAGTCGCTTCAGTTGTACCTGACTCTGTGTGACCCCATGGATGGTAGCCTGCCAGGCTCCTCTGTTCATGGGATTCTCCAGGCAAGAATACTGGAGAGGAGTGCCATGCCCTCGTCCAGGGGATCTTCCCAACCCAGCGATGGAACCTGGTTCTCCTGCATCGCGGGTGGGTTCTTTACCACGGAAGTTAGTCACCAGGGGAGCCCTTAGAGTCTATGGAGTGGGGAGGGCAGTTCATCTAAATGAATCTCCTGTACTACGTGTGGTTAAGAGTGCAGTGTCTGGAGATTTTAGGCCTGGATTCAAATCTTCCTACTGACACTTCTGGCCAGTGAGATGGGCATGTCTCCTGGAGGTGGATGCCATAATCCTGGTGTCCTGCCTGCCTTTCTGTGTAATTACCGACTGTAATCCCCTTCACTTTAAAATGTTTCCCAATTTGGGTCAAGAACTGGTTCAGTTGGTTCAGTTTCCTGAACTATATGGAAGGTTTAGTTTCCTTATTGGTAAACTGGAGTTAATAATAAAGCTTATCTCATAGAGTGGGATTTAAACACACTTATCTAAAAAGTACTTGTAACAGTATCTCAATAAACTTCCAGTACATATTCATAATCACCATTGTTATTTGCATAGTGACTATTATGCCATTGGACTTGGTCCTTCCTCCACTATCAGTGGATCCTTACATCCAGGGCTGTTTTACTCCTCTCTGGATCCCTAGCACCCAGCACAGTGGTGATTCTGACTCTACGTCTGCCCAAAGGGTCACAGGCTTTAGCCATACCAGGGTGCACTTGTAAAACAGCTGATTGGTGACCTGCCCCAAAATGTAGCTTCCTACTTTGCATAAGACTGATCACGTGAGAATATTAGAAGGATATTCTTCTAATTCCCTTTCTGAGTGGGTCGCTGGAGAAAATACAGAGCACCACTTAACTTTGAATTTCAGATAAGCAATGAATAATTTTTAGTGTAAGTATGTTCCCAATAATGCATGGAACATATATGAAAACATGATTTGTAATTCACCTGAAACTCAAATTCAGTTGAGTGTCTTATTTTATTTGCTAATCATGGTGACCTTATGTCTGAGTCCATCTCCTCCTGTTTGCTGTCCCTTCCCCTCCAATAGTGTTCTCTTTAAGCCTCATACTCACAGAGTCACATCCATAAATCTTCCCTGACTCCTACTGACCAACCTGCAGAGTACATCATGAGAAACGCTGGGCTGGATGAAGCACAAGCTGGAATCAAGATTGCCAGGAGAAATACCAGTAACCTCAGATATGCACACGACACCACCCTTATGGCAGAAAGTGAAGAGGAACTAAAAAGCCTCTTAATGAAAGTGAAAGAGGAGCGTGAAAAAGTTGGCTTAAAACTCAACATTCAGAAAACGAAGATCATGGCATGTGGTCCCATCACTTCATGACAAATAGATGGGGAAACAGTGGAAATAGTGACAGACTTTATTTTGGGGGGGCTCCCAAATCACTGCAGATGGTGACTGCAGCCATGAAATTAAAAGACACTTGGTCCTTGGAAGAAAAGCTATGAACAACCTAGACAGCATATTCAAAAGCACAGACGTCACTTTGCCGACAAAGGTCCATCTAGTCAAAGCTATGGTTTTTCCAGTAAGTCATGTATGGATGTGAGAACTGGACTATAAAGAAAGCTGAGTGCAGAAGAATGATGCTTTTGAACTGTGGTGTTGGAAAAGACTCTTGAGAGTCCCTTGATGTGCAAGGAGATCAAACCAGTCCATCCTAAAGGAAATCAGTCTTGAATATTCATTGGAAGGACTGATACTGAAGCTGAAACTCCAATACTTTGGCCACCTGATGCAAAGAACTGACTCAGTGGAAAAGACCCTGATGCTGGGAAAGACTGAGGAGGAAAAGGGGATGACAGAGGATGAGATGGTTGGCATCTCATGAGATGAATTGGCATCACCAACTCAATGGACATGAGTTTGAGTAAACTCCCAGAGTTGGTAATAGACAGGGAGGTCTGGCATGCTGCAGTCCATGGGGTCACAAAGAGTCGGACACAACTGAGTGACTGAACTGAACAGAACTGAGGCCTATCCATGGGACACCTCTCAAAATTTAGCTCCCTCCAACAAGAAGAGGAACTGAGAAAGGGGTAGGGATGTGTCAGGGGGTCAGAAGCCTCACTGGTCAGAGGCATCTGAATGTCCAGCCGTGCTGGTGGGCTCCCCTCCCTGTAGAGGTGAGTGAGCTCTTTCCCCACCTGGTCTCTGGTGGGGAAAAGAGAGAGAACAAGGAGGAAGTCAGTCTTGACATCGTGATCAGGGTTGCTCTTCCCAAAGGTTTCTCTGTCTTCAAAGCCTGCCTCTGCGTGCTTCCACCTCCTGGTGGCCCTTCCCTTGGCTACCAAGTATATTTTTGATTGTATGAGTATGTGGATGGGTAAGAATATTTTTGAGCACTCTTTTAGAAAAGGAAGGAGCAAGATACCAGGGTATCCTCTGACTTTAGGGAGTGTAAATTTTTCTTAGAACTACTTTTTTCTTAGAACATTTACTGTGTGCCAGGTACTGGGCTAAGTATCTGGTATGTATTACTTCATCCAGTCCATACAACCCTGCAAGGCAAGTATAACTATCCTCATTTTACAGTGAGAAATGAGGATCTGAGAGAAGTTTACTGCCTTGCTGAACATCATTTGGTTAGCAAGTGGTGGTACTGAAGCTGAATCTCTCTGACTCTGAATCCCTCTCGTAATTAGCTTCCCACTTTGTTCTTTTTTCAGAATACACCTTGGCACCTACTAGGTACTCAATTACTATTTCCTGAACAAAGGCTTGACTGAATGTGTAAATGAATGTATCTAGACCCAAGGAGACACACATACTTCTGTAAACTTCACCAGGCAATGATCATCGAAAGAATGATTTGCCACGATGTGTCTATATATTTTTTATTTAAGTATAATTCATGATCAAATATTTCATGGCTACTAATTTCATTACAATTTGGAGTACTTGTTTTTAAGTGAAAATGTTTTGGTGATAGGTCCTGAGTCCCACAGACCTTGATGCTCCTAGTTATAGTCTGCATTCATTACAGTGTTTTGGGGAAACATATCCCTGTGTAATTCAGGAGTCAGCTGGCTTTTTGAGGAATCGTCCTTGTGGGATTCTCAAATCATAGCCTCTGGCTGGTCACTGCCTTTTTAAGAACTTTACTGAAACATGCTCTGACCTTCAATTTTATGTAAACCAGCAGTAACTAACTCTGCATAACTCTGAGTATTCTACTGAGAAATTTATTTTTCTTTTGATCTGGATGTACATTTGGTATTAATTTTTTTCTTGGTGTGTTTCCATTTACACATGAATGACCTCAGTCTGTTTCTAGCAGAGCACTGCTACAGCTGGATGAAGATGCAGAGCTTATTGAACAGAAAAAAATCCTTGCAGCTGCTGGCCTAGGATAGAACTGTTTTCTCAAAGCACATGCAGTCACAGCACACATTCTGTTACACACAAATACACATACACTCTCTGAATCACAGGACATCAGCCTGTGAAACACAGATGGACTTGACTTTCAGGAATGTGATAATGAATATTAACAAAGTAAAACAGTGATCATCTTAAGAAAAAAGTGGTGGGGACTAGGTTGGATACAAGCTGTGATATGCAGTCTGATACGGTTTAGAGCAACATTTTGGGAGAGCCCAGAGCTTCTAAGTCTTGTGTTGGAAAGTGAGAGGACAGCTGGGATACACTTGAGAGGTGGCAGGAATGTCTTGGGCATGGATTTCTGGTTCTCACATAACATCAACGATGGGTTGTTCAATCCAGATATGGGTTTGGACAAGCATTAGCTTACTTAACGGAAGAGATCAGCAATAAACTGCTCCAGAAAGAGTCACTTCCATTTCTCCTGGAGGCTGCAGCCCTGACCAGTGTGTGGAAATGATACTCACATTCACACTGTGAGAACGAGGCTGGATACCTCATGTCTGTGGGTTTTGATCTGATCCTCATGACACCCTCATACCATCCATTCTTATTTCCAGAGGAGGGAACTGAGTTTCAAAAAAAGAGGTCCCTTGTCACATCATGCAGTTGGTAAGTGGCCCAGACTCCATTCACCTCACCAAGCTGCTACTATTTCCATGGCTAACGGGATCAAATGGTGCTGATTTGAGCTACTCCTATATCTAACCAGTCACTAAGTTCTACTGGAAGTATAGACTGAATTTGGAAGAGCTGGATCTGGAGACCTATGTGGAGTTCCAAATTTGGGGATACAACTAGAGCACGGAATTTACATGATAAAAGGAGAAGAGAACAAGTCACCTTAAGGGGTGGCCCCTGGGATGAACCGTGCTCTTCTGCTGGCTGAATTACTAACTTCTGCACATCAGACCCTCAGTGACTGCCATAAATGTGTGGCTCAGCAAAATTGGAAGTGACTACATGACAAGTAGCTCATTGTAGTTTTTAAGTTCCATTTCCCAACTGGTTGCTGCTGCTCCTGCTGCTGCTAGGTCGCTTCAGTCGTGTCCAACGCTGTGCGACCCCATAGACGGCAGCCCACCAGGCTCCCCCGTCCCTGGGATCCTCCAGGCAAGAACACTGGAGTGGGTTGCCATTTCCTTCTCCAGTGCATGAAAGTGAAAAGTAAAAGTGAAGTCGCTCAGTCGTGTCCGACTCCTAGCGACCCCATGGACTGCAGCCTACCAGGCTCCTCTGTCCATGAGATTTTCCAGGCAAGAGTACTGGAGTGGGTTGCCATTGCCTTCTCCGTCCCAAGTGGCTAATGTTGGTAAATACTTTTCATGTATTTATCCATCTGTATATCCTCTTCAATGAAATGTTTGCTCATATCTTTGGTCATTTTCTAATTGGATTGTTCTAGGTTTTCTTTTTTTTTTTTTTATTGCCAAGTTTTGAAAATTCTTTATATATTTTACATACTAGTCCTTAGTCAGATATGTTTGGAAATATCTTTTCCCCTTCCATAGCTTGTCTCTTATCTATTAACCAGGATCTTTTGCAAAGCAAAAGTTTAGAAACTTTTTTTTTTTTTTGGCCATGTGGCACAGTATGTGAGATCAGAGATCCCCAACCAGAGACAGAACCTGTGCCCCCTGCAATGGCAGCATGGAGTCTTAACCACTGGGCTGCCAGTGAAGTTCAAAAGTTCTTAATTTTAGTGAGCTCCCGTTTATCAATATTTTTTCTTTTATGGATCATGCTTTTGGTGTAAAGTCTAGGAACTCTTTACCTAGTCCCAGATCCCAAATATTTTAATTGTTTTTCTAGAAGTTTTATAGTTTTGCATTTTACATGTAAGTTCATGATCCATTCTGAGTTAACTTTTATTTTTTTGCCACTCAGCACACCATGTGGGACCTTAGCTCTCCAACCAATGACTGAACCTACTGCTGCTGCTAAGTCACTTCAGTCGTGTCTGACACTGTGCGACCCCATCGACGGCAGCCCACCAGGCTCCCCCGTCCCTCGGATTCTCCAGGCAAGAACACTGGAGTGGGTTGCCATTTCCTTCTCCAGTGCATGAAAGTGAAAAGTAAAAGTGAAGTCGCTCAGTCGTGTCCGACTCCTAGCGACCCCATGGACTGCAGCCTACCAGGCTCCTCTGTCCATGAGATTTTCCAGGCAAGAGTACTGGAGTGGGTTGCCATTGCCTTCTCCGTCCCAAGTGGCTAATGTTGGTAAATACTTTTCATGTATTTATCCATCTGTATATCCTCTTCAATGAAATGTTTGCTCATATCTTTGGTCATTTTCTAATTGGATTGTTCTAGGTTTTCTTTTTTTTTTTTTTATTGCCAAGTTTTGAAAATTCTTTATATATTTTACATACTAGTCCTTAGTCAGATATGTTTGGAAATATCTTTTCCCCTTCCATAGCTTGTCTCTTATCTATTAACCAGGATCTTTTGCAAAGCAAAAGTTTAGAAACTTTTTTTTTTTTTTGGCCATGTGGCACAGTATGTGAGATCAGAGATCCCCAACCAGAGACAGAACCTGTGCCCCCTGCAATGGCAGCATGGAGTCTTAACCACTGGGCTGCCAGTGAAGTTCAAAAGTTCTTAATTTTAGTGAGCTCCCGTTTATCAATATTTTTTCTTTTATGGATCATGCTTTTGGTGTAAAGTCTAGGAACTCTTTACCTAGTCCCAGATCCCAAATATTTTAATTGTTTTTCTAGAAGTTTTATAGTTTTGCATTTTACATGTAAGTTCATGATCCATTCTGAGTTAACTTTTATTTTTTTGCCACTCAGCACACCATGTGGGACCTTAGCTCTCCAACCAATGACTGAACCTACTGCTGCTGCTAAGTCACTTCAGTCGTGTCTGACACTGTGCGACCCCATCGACGGCAGCCCACCAGGCTCCCCCGTCCCTCGGATTCTCCAGGCAAGAACACTGGAGTGGGTTGCCATTTCCTTCTCCAGTGCATGAACATGAAAAGTGAAAGTGAAGTCGCTCAGTCGTGTCCGACTCCTAGCGACCCCATGGACTGCAGCCTACCAGGCTCCTCCGTCCATGGGATTTTCCAGGCAAGAGTGTTGGAGTGAGGTGCCATTGCCTTCTCCGACTGAAACTAGGCCCCCTACATGAGAAGTGCAGAGTCTTAACCACTGGAACACCAGGGAAGTCCTGATTTTGAGGTAACTTTTGTGTAAGTTTTAGGTAGAGGTTTATTTTTCGAACTGTGACTATCCAATTGCTCCAGTACTGTTTTTTTGAAAAGGTTATCCCTCCTCCACTGTATTGCCTTTGTATCTTTGTCAAAAACAAGTTGGGTGCACCCATGTGGGGCTCTTACTGGGTCTCTATTCTGTCTCATTGGTCTGTGTGTCTATCCCTTTGCCAGCACCACACTCTCTTTCTACCGTAGCTATGTGCTAGGCCTTAATATTGGGTAGAGTGATTCTTCCCATTTTCTTCTTCTGTTTCTCAAGATTGCTCTATTTTAGGACCTCTGTCTTTCCATATATATTTTAGAATAAGCACGTCTTTGTCTACCAAAACACCTTGCTGGGATTTTGATAGGAATTGGGTTAAACATATAGGTCAATTTAGGGGGAAACTGACATCATTTCCTGTGGTGAGGCTATAAGAACCTTTTTGTTTTGATTTGTTTCCTTCTCTATTCCTATCATCGCCACCCACAGGAGAATGTCATTAGTTCGTGTCTGAATTATTTGACTAACCTTATAACTTGCTTTTGGATTGTGCTCCTCGGTTGCTCCCCCATTCATCCTGCATATTGCTGCTGAAATGATGGCCCTCGAACCCTCCTCCACAAAGTTCTTAATGGCTCTCTACTCAAGTTTACCTCTCTGCAGACTCCCGAAACATCCACTTCTCATTCATTCTTGATATACGCAGTATCTCATGACTCTGGACTTTTCCCTATTCCTAGAACTTAGTCAGGAACTCCTTCCACACTGCCAAGCTAATCTGTTTCCATTTGTTTCTAGAAGTCAAGCTCACTCCATGCAAGAAACATTCCTTAAATAACTCAGTCATCCTGCATATGCTCATATATGGTGGCACACCAGCATATCTGACATCCAGAGCAGGTCCTTTTTAATACCATCTGCCTTTATGTAATGGAATTACTTTCAGTGATAAACATATAATAGTAATACAGTAATAATTGTTATTTTCATATTTGTTCTTTAATTTTCATCAATTTACCTGCAAAGGAAAACAGGATTCTATTTTAAAAATATTCATGTTCAGTAAACTGTTTCATGTATGAACTACAATTTTCACTTATGAAACAAAAATACACTCTACTTCACTATTTTAAATTTTGACCACAAGTATAAACCTTAAGTGCTCATATAATGAATTAAGTTTGGTTTCCCCCTGTTTGTAATCACTGTGCTTTTGTTGTTTATATGACATCTGCTGTTTAAATGCAGGGATGTGTAAAACCACTGGGGCTGAAGCCATAAATTACACCTGAAACAAGCTCAAACTATTCAAACCAGTATAAACCGTTAAAATGAGTCCCTGTAGTTGAATCCTCCTGTGTTAGGGTATGGCTGTAAAAGTTAGTGGTCTCCAAGTCAATATCCCTGCAGAATACAATATTTATTAAAGGTAAGTATTAAAAATGTACTAACATACTAAATATGCTTGCATATGTATTATTAAAATTCACGGTTCCTCAAAATGTTAAACATAGAATCACAGCATGATTCCACGCCAAGATGTATACCCGAGAAATAAAGACGTACATCTGCTCAAAACCTCATACATGAATAAATAAATGGTGGCATGTCTATACAAAGGAATATTACACGACAATAAAAAGAAATGAAGTACTAATACATGCTACAACTGAATAGTCCCTGAAAACAACCTGTTAAAAATGAAATAAAACTTTATATAGTTAAATGAGTTTTCCGTAGATTTTTTTCATTCAGAAATCACTGTTTTTAAACTCAACCCCAGGATTCAGATTTGCTGTGCAGTTGATGAGCACAGAGCACCCTATACTGATGAACAGTCCATAAACGTCTGCTGCTCTTTCCAAACTCCAAAACAGTAAGAGTCCCCTGTTCCCACGGCTTTGGAGACACCGATCCCGTGATTATCCCACCCTTGACACCAGCCACGGCCCAGTGCCCCTGGTCCTCTGAGTCCAGATCCCCGTGGCACGGCTACCACATATGGCCCCTCTCTTGGCTGTGCCCCAAGTCTGTGGGAGCCTGTGTGTCCTCCCCCTCCACACTCTTCTCCTCTGGTATTCCTCATCCCCCTACCCACAGTGCCACATACATTTCCCCAGAGGCTCCCAGACCTACCCACTACTCCACCAGCTCGAGAGAGATTTTGTTTCCACTTTGAGGGTCAGGGTTAGCTAACATTTCTGGAATGCTGACTTGCCTCCTGTCAATGTCATGAACGGTGGTCGGTTCTTACAGTGCTATAAGTGCTATTTTTAAAGGACTTTCATGTACACTGCCTCCTGTAATTCTTGCACTTTTTAGGAGCATACATTTTTCTAGCTCCTAGAACACTCTCTAGACATTTTCTCAATGTTGATGATAAAACTGAGGTTCAGAGAGGTTAACTAACTTATCCCAAATCACAGAGCCAAGAAGTGAAGGAGCTATGATAGAAACCTATGGTTTCTGCTTCCCATTCCAGTTCAGTATTATACAGAGGAGTAAACCACAATGAAATTATAAGTCTGCATAACTTTTGTTGATTGGTCTTGGAGCCTAACCACCATTTTAGACCTTTTTTTTCCCCCCACTCTCATGGGAAAATGCATTTCAAATTCCAAGCATTCAAAGTACAAGTGTTCCTCTAGAGCACAAGTCATTTTTAATTTGAGGGCTGACTACCATCTCTCCAATGAAGTTTCATTTTTATTGATTCCATTACTACACTAGTCAGGACCCAAATGGAAGATTCAAAACAAAGACTCTGGAGTCAGGCTTGGGCCTGCCACTTATTAGATGTCACCTCAAACAAATTATGTAACTTTTTGAGCTTCAGTTTCCTCCTCTGCTGGGTGGGTTAACATTACACACATAGGTTTATCAAGAGAATTAATGAATAGGCAGGCAAGTAAAGTGTCTAGTGCAGTGTTTGGCACTGAGTCCATCTGCAACAAATGTGTAATACTGTTTTAAGCATGGAGTCAAGCTCACTACAACCCAGAATATATCTCCACTGGCCAGGAAGGGCCCTTGTTTATCCTGCTGTGCAGGCAGAATTAGCAAAGATGCCTCCTTTCACTCTTAAGATACCCCAATATGGATGATAAACTATATGGTCACCTTACCTGCAAACTGCTGGCCCGTGGGGTCCAGGAACAGTGACTTCACAGGATCATACAACCCCAAGGCCAGAGCTCCATAATTATACGAAAGTTGGGCCTCTGTCAGGAGCATCTCACCAGGGAGCTGAGAGCTACTGTTTGGATGTTTCCAGAAGCAAAGTTGAGGCTCTGAAGCCAGGAAGAGCGCTCACAGGGATTAGGGAGCCCAGCCAAAAGAACCGACAGTCACGCAAACGTCTGGTCAGCCAGGAGTCCTGCCAAGGAGCCAGGCCACGAGGGCAGGTGGGGGCTGGAGAGGAGGCCAAGGCGGCAAGCCAAACAGGAGGCGAGGGTGAGCCAGGAGACAAAGTGTCAGAGACATCAGTACGGGAGGTCAGCAAGGTGCTGAAAGAGCAATGGGTCTCACCGTGCGTGGAGCGGGTATCTGGGCGTTAGGCCCCCATGGTATCTGGCTCCATCCTTCCTCATCTTTAAAGGAGCTGAGGCATTGTCTAGGGCACATCCGGGTTGTACCCTCCATGACATCACATATGTGCCATGGTTGATCAGTGATTCTGAGACTGCCGGAGGTAACAGAGACTAAACAAAATGTAGGGGGACTTCCCTGGCGGTCCAGTGGCTAAGACTCTCTTCTCCCAATTCAAGGGGCCCAAGTTTGAACCCTGGTCAGGGACCTAGATCCCACATTCTGCAACTAAAAATTCTCATGCTACAACTAAAAAGATCCCATGTGCCGCAACAAAGACTTGGCACTGCCAAATAAATAAACACATACTAAAAAATAAAAAAATAAACATAATGTAGGCAGCGCCATTTAAATCTCCCAAGGCAATGTTTCCTCCATCTGCTCATGTCAATTTGCCACATTCAATAAACAGAATTGGCAGCATATTTTAATTTTACCTGAGTACTACTCAGAGAGTACTGACTTCTCATGAAGTAGCTATCTTGTAAATGAGTCATGATTAAAAGCCCTACTAATCAAGAGGCAAGCTTAATTAGAGAGAGGAATAACAGGGTGGGAGTTAGAATCCACTTCTATCCTGGTTCTGCTTCTTTGTAACTTTCATTTTATTTATTTTTTTCTTTTGAACATTTTGTTTTGTATTGGGGTATAAGGAAAGTTATGACCAACCCAGATAGCATATTAAAAAGCAGAGACATTACTTTGCTAACAAAGGTCCGTCTAGTCAAGGCTATTGTTTTTCCAGTGGTCATGTATGGATGTGAGAGTCGGACTGTGAAGAAAGCTGAGCGCCAAAGAATTGATGCCTCTGAACTGTGGTGTTGGAGAAGACTCTTGAGAGTCCCTTGGACTGCAAGGAGATCCAACCAGTCCAACCTAAAGGAGATCAGTCCTGGGTGTTCATTGGAAGGACTGATGCTGAAGCTGAAACTCCAATACTTTGGCCACCTGATGCAAGGAGCTGACTCATTGGAAAAGACCCTGATGCTGGGAGGGATTGGGGGCAGGAGGAGAAGGGGACGACAGAGGATTAGATGGCTGGATGGCATCACCGATTTGATGGACATGAGTTTGGGTGAACTCCGGGAGTTGGTGATGGACAGGGAGGCCTGGCATGCTGTGATTCATGGGGTCGCAAAGAGTCGGACAAAACTGACTGAACTAATAGATGATTAGGGTTTCCCAGGTGTTGCTAGTGGTAAACAACCCGCCTGCCAGTGCAGGAGATGTAAAAGCCTCGGGTTCAATCCCCAGGTTGGGAAGATTCTCTGGAGGAGGGCATGACAACCCACCCCAGTATTCTTGCCTGGAGCATCCCATGGACGGAGAGGCTTGGCAGGCTATAGTCTACGAGGTCACAAAGAGTCGGACACAGCTGAAGCCACTCAGCACACATGCATAGCCGATTAACAATATTGTGATAGTTTCAGGTGAACAGTGAAGGGTCTCTCTTTGTGACACTGATTCTTGAGATGAGTCATTTCATCTTCCTGGGCTCATTTCCCCCAATTCTCAATGAAGAAATAATTGTTGTGAAGGCAAACAGAGAGTCCTGCAATGGGAGACCTGGGTTCAATCCCTGGGTTGGCAAGATCCCTGGAGGAGGAAATGGCAACCCACTCCAGTATTCTTGCCTGGAGAATCCCCATGGACAGAGGAGCCTGATGGGCTACAGTCCATGAGGTTGCAAAGAGTCGAACACAACTGAGTGACTAAGCACATGGGTAGTCAAGCACTACAAAGACTGTGGAGTGCTATATAAACACAAGTTAGACATAGAAAGATAATCATGTGGCAACTTTTTCTAAAGCAGACGTTCATGATTTGTATTTAAGAAAGAAGCTCAGAAACATAACACCACATTTAAATAATATAGCTGAAAGTGAAACCGTTAGTCGCTCAGTCTTGCCCTACTCTTTAGGACCCCATGGACTGTAGCCTTCTAGGCCCCTCTCTGTCTGTGGAATTCTCCAGGCAAGAATACTGGAGTGTGTTGCCATTCCCTTCTCCAGGGAACTTCCCAACCCAGGGATCAAACCCGGGTCTCCTGCATCGCAGGCAGGTTCCTTACCATCTGGGCTACTACAGAAGTCCCAAATAGCAGGTGAGGGCGTCCCTGGGTGGGTTCGAACCACCATCTTTTCTGTTAACAGCCGAATTTGCTAACTAATTGCATCACAGACTCTCTTAGTGAGCGCAAGGTCATAATGAACAGGTTCTGTTATATTAGAATCAGGACAGTTTCAAACACCAAAGAAATGCTTCTTGAATAAGTTACTGGGAGTTGCTAACCACACCTACCTTTGGAAACAGAAAACATAATATCATCTTCCGAAGTTGAGGTAGATACAGGATAATAGGCCCACACTAGAATATTAATACTAATGAGTTTCAGAGTCCAGTTTTGAAGAAGGATGATCTTTTCCTTCCAACAAACACACTTGGTTTGAACCAGAATGCTGAGTTGATCTGTTCTGGCCCAATATGTCAACAGATGGAACAAGCAGCACCTTTGATCAAAGCACCATAGTGTTAAAGAAAACGTGTGGGCCCTGGAACCCAATGAGCCCGGGCTCCTTTTCAAGCTGGCCCTGATTGCTTCTCTACAGCTTTAGGCAAGTTATTCAGCCTCAATGAGTCTCGGTGCTCTCACCTGGAAAATGGAAGTGGTGGTAGCCACCTAATCTAGTTGCTATGAGAACTGAACTAAGTAACATCTACCACAATTCAAGTATAGTGCCTGGCACAGGGCAACGGGTGGATAGGGGGAGAAGAGATGGGGGGAACTCATTGTCACTGTGAAAACACTTTGACCTCTGCTTTGCACTGCCTGGAAGTCTGGGACCAGGACCACAGCAATTGTCTGCTACTAGTTCATGTGAGTGAGTGGAGAGACAAGGCCGCCAGAAAACCTAACCCACCCCAGGCCTTGCAAATGGAAACACAGGATCTGGAACGTGTGTGTGTCTGTGTGTGTCTGTGTGTGTCTGTGTGTCTGTCTGTGTCTGTGTGTGTCTGGAACATGTGTGTGTGTGTCTGGAACGTGTGTGTGTGTGTGTGTGGTGTGTGTTGTATGTGTGTGTGCATGTGTATGGGGAGCAGGGAGAGGGGGAGAGAGAGAGACCCATGTATTCTGCTTCAATTAGACCACATCCCACATCTGGAGCTCCAGGTGCAGCTTACAAATGCCCTTCTTAAAATACAGGGCATCCAGAGGAAGGTGACGAGGAGTCCACTGGGTGTGAACACTGCCTCATTTGGAGAGTGGCTGGAAGAGTTGGAGGGTTGAACCCAGAAAAGACAAGTCTTAGGACAAAGTGAGAACTGTTTCCACCTAGGTAAAGGGCTTCCTGCAGAAGGTGAAGACGTATTCCCGGTGAGTCTGAAGAGCAAATCAGGACCCAGAGGCAGAAATGACAGACACACCGTGTGGCTCAAGTGCAGCAGTGACTCCCGACCCCCAGGAATTCTTCACCCAGGGGAAGGTCACCTCACCAACACTGAGGTCCAGGACTCCTGCCCAGGCATGGGGGTGATTAACGGCCCTTCGAGGGCCTGTCTGAGTCAACTGGCCCTTAACAGAGTCCTGGATCTTATAATCCTGTTATAATTTTTTTGGTCTTATGAAATCACATTTTATAAATCTTGAATTTTTAAAAACGGTTAATTAAGGTGGTTATGCCTGAAGACATGTTAAAAGTCAGAGGAAATAGTGAATATGTTGAGCTGTTTTCCTTTCATTATCAGATTCAGAACACTTTTGATGATTTCCATTCCAGTCTGGAATTAGAGAATAAATATTTTCTCAAGTTTCCAGGCACCATATACATATCTCTCCTGACTCCTCCTTCCCATTCAAGAATCCATCCTGGAGTCAGAGACCTGTTTGTTTGGGTTCTTTTTTGGGGGGCCGCACTCTGAGACGTGCGATCTTCTTTCCCAACCAGCGATCAAACCCATGCCCCCTGCAGTGGAAGCCCAGTCTTAACCACTGGACCTCCAAGTCAGAGTCCTATTTATTATTGCTTCATCTGAAAGTTAAATTATTTTTAAGTTTAAAATCTAAAAATAGTGTATATCACTACCCTTAAGCCATTTTCGTTTTAGTCTCTTTCTCCAATTGTTCTAAAGTTCACAACATATTTGTACGGATCACTAAACACACACATAGAAGGAAATTGATTAAAGGGTCAATTTTGACCCTCTTTTCTCCCCCAGATACAACAGTTTTTAAATCTCAAGCACGGACCGCTATACAAGTTCAATTCAGTGCTCACACAATGTTCAACTATTCGGCATGGGGCCCTGGGGCTAAAGGCAATCTGGGAACCCTGAGTTCCTAGCCAAGCACCCCTTGAACTCATTTGGGCAGGGGCAGACCATCAGAAGTGGACATTTGAAACACGTCAGCAGTTTCAGAGGAGCACCCAATGACATTTTAATCTGAAAAATTATAAACAACCCCACTCCCACCACCAGCCCAGCCACCTCCCAAGGAATGTGCAACGTGGCAGATCTGAAGGAGCCATTGATAAGCAGAGCAGCTTTAAAGTGCCCTGGTGAGGCGAGAGTTTGACAGCAGAGATTATTTCTGATGCTTTCAAAGGCGCACACTTTATAAATGTATTGCGCATACACGGCACAGATCTGTTCTGTGCATGGTATATATACACGACTGCTGTTTAAAAGCATTTCAAAGCTCACTTAGCAATGGCTTCTCCTAAGTGGTGTGGGGTGAAAGATGAAGAGATAGAGAAGGCCGGGCCTCTCCCCAAAGTATTACACTACAGATGCCCTATCTGCCAGCAACTTCCACACCATCTCCATCTTCCTCATTTGACAGAGGAGGAAACTGGGATTCCAAGAGAGGAGGTGTTAAGGTTGTCAGAAAGTTAAGGCTAGGCCCAGGTTTTCTGATTCTAAAACTAGAGTTTATTATGTGATGGTGGAAAGAAAATATCCATACTGTAAACCACAAGGCAATGCTAAAAACAGGCAAAGCCACTGGGGGCCGGGAGCCCTGGTTTTCATCCCAGGAGGCACACCCTGCCCCATTTTTTGGCTGCTGCAATACAGACCACGGGGTTCTCACCTGGGTCACAGGAACAGTCATGCTGCTGGCATGCAATGCAGGGTCGTTCCTATGAAGCCAGTGGGCTGAGCTGCTGGCATCACCCTGCCTGCAGAGCAGAATGAGCCCTACATCGCTCAACCTCTGGGGCAGCCCCGAGTTTTCTAAGACTGCTGTTTCCATCCACTAAGGATATGAAGAGGCAAATGGGAAAAGACACAAACCCCATTCCCTACATTTTGCCAGTGTGTAGTCTTGCCTTCCAGCTCGGTTTACTCCTTTCCTGAAGGCTCGGCCCAGAGTACTGAACAGAGCGGTTATTAGCTCAGTTCAAACATCAGTCAGTTAAGTGGAAACACCCAGCAAACCAGTTGGATTTATGAAGCAACTGGCTGAGTCGCTGATGACAGTGGAAAAGCCACTGGCCTTAGACACAGCCTCTCTTCTCCACTGCGACTCCCTCAGGGTCTATGTTTGTTTATGCAGAGGGAGTCTTCATGTACTGGCTTCTGGGCCCCAGCAAGGACCCACACAATGAAGCTTGGGGACACTGTGGACACGGCGCAGTCCCAGAACAGTCTGTCCTTTCACTGGCCGTGGTGGAATGAGCGTAGCTCTGTGAGAGGGCATGCAGGGCATCCTCTGACTGCTAGCCAAGCCGGGCTTCCAAGTTCCCCACTGTAACCTTGGATACGGCAGGGTGGGGGTGGCAAGGCCCTGTGAGGGGCCTTTGTTTGTCACTGGAGGCTCCTCAGAAGGCGGATATGGATGGCTGGGTTCTAGGCCTCGCAAAGAAAGAGGGAAAAGAATGGGAAAGAAGAAACAGAACTGCTGCAGGCCGACGAAAAAAGAACCCCGGTGGGCATAGATCCACTGCATGAAGCTCTCCCTGTCTCCAGCTCCCCCTCAACACCTTTTGATTCCGCTCAGCTGCTCCCACACACACAGGCTGTGAGGACTTTACACAGGAGGACCAGGAGGAGCCTGTGGTGACTACTCAGCAAATGCACACAGTTCTGGCCTGCGGTGGCACCTCAGGCAACCCTGGGGTGCTCAACACAGGCTCCAGTGGCTCCAGAGACTAAGCAGCAGAGAACGGTGAACTTGGTGACCATCTGCCATCATGATCTTAAAAGACACTGAAGTGGCAGGGACCCTAAAGTCTTGAGCTCAGGGTAACTTTCAGGGATTCTGCTCCCTGGGCCCATAGTCTCAGACAAGCTTCCTTGTCATAGGGATTTTAGGTGCCTTCCAAGGTGCTGAGGCACTCGGTGATCATGTCATGACATCCCATCATGGGTGACTAAGTTGTCCAAGAGAAATTTCTTGGAATAATGATGATCATTATTTTTCCAGGAGCTATGATTTCAAGCATCTATATATGCCAGACATCTACATATATGATTTTATTTCCTCTCCCCAACCATGCTGAAAAGTGGATATTATAATCCTCTTTAATAAATGAGAACACAGAGGTTCAGAGGTTAAGCCTGCACAGCTAGGAAGGGGCAATGGTAGCTTGTCTGTCTGATCTCAAAGCTTGTATCTTTATGATAATAAACACAGATGAGAAAGTAATGAGCAAATGCCACATTCAATTTTAAAACATCTTATACATTGTCTAGGGGCTTACCTGGTGACTCAGTTGGTAAGGAATCTGCCTGCAATACAGGAGACTGCCCACCGTGCAGGAGATCCAGGTTCAATCCCTGGTTCTGGAAGATCCCTTGAAAGAAGAAATGGCAACCACTCCAGTATTTTTGCTTGGGCAATCCCATGGACAGCGGAGCCTGGTGGCCTACAGTCCATGGGGTTGCAAAGAGTTGGACACAACTTAGCCAACTAAACCACTATACATTGTCTATTGCCATATAATGGGTATTTGATTTAGAGTATCACTTTTTCATTTCCAAGGGCACAACTCATTTCCCTGCTGCTTATACCAGCCAGGGAGCACAAGTGTGATGCTGGACACTGGAATCTCTCCAGCGGCATTGCTAGAAGCACACTGTCTAGAAAGAGGGAGAACACCACTCAGGCTCCTCAGCTGACGCCTGGCACATCAAGTCTCTTTTGAGGCAACACAGTATAAGAGGGGCACAGGCAAACTGGGCCAGATTCAAGAAAGGCTACTTCGAAGGACCCAAAACAATGTCCTATGCGGAAAAACAGAGGATCTGAGCTCTGTTGGCTTGGGAAAGAGTTGGAGTTTCTGGCAACATGTAGGAGTTGGGGTGGTGAGGAGGAGAAGGGATAGAGCTCTTCAAACTTTGCGACGCTGTGCGGAAGCAGGCAGCTCTCCAGTGCGATGGCAGCAGGCAGTCAGTTCTTTATGCTTGCAAAACTAGAGTGAGGATGCTGCTGACTGCTCGACAGGAGGCAGGGTTTCCAATCTGCAGCACTGTTCACAGGCAGACGCGTCTGCTTTGTGAGGTGGTAAGTTTACCACCACTGGAGCAAACAAGCATCCATGACCTTCAAAGTAACTTATTCAGTCACTCAGTCGTGTCTGACTCTTTCTAACACCATGGACTGTAATCCGCCAGGCTCCTCTGTCCATGGAATTTTCCAGGCAAGATTACTGGAGTGGATTTAAAGTCACTTTGTACCCCTAAATCCCACAATTAATTCATAAATATCCTCTCAGATCTTATATTTATCCCTCTTAGTATTTTATGGCATTTAATCTATTTGGTGGACTTTACTTGAATTAATTGTATTTTTAAATACTTCAATGTGAAATTAATAATTGATGGTTTTATGAAGATTCTTTACAGAAATTTTTTCCCCAGATACTTGACCTTTTTTAATCAGCCAAACATTTAATCCTAGATTCATAATCCAGGACATCTGAAACAGATCTCTTGTCCACCTGGGAGCGTAATTTATCTTTATGAGCACATTATTCCAAATTTTCCTACCTAGTGACCATCATTTCAAATACTATCATCATTTCCCCTTCTAAAAAGGGAACAGTAGCAAGATTGACTCTTTTGGCTTTTTCTGCCCTTGAATGTTGAATTTACTGTTTTGGCAACAGCGTTGTATACACATTCAATTTAGTTCATTCACTCATTCAATAAACATTTCTGGAGTGTCTAATATTGTTCCAGGCCCAGATGAGACAACAATGAATAACACAGATGAAATTCTCTGTTACTGTGGAGCTGCCTTTTAATGAGGAGACAGATAATAGGCAAGATAAAAAAGTAAATATGTACATGATAAACAAAATACATCTTACATGGTTCTCTTTAGATGTACTAAGTGAAGATGAGAGTTGCTCAGTCATGCCCAACTCTTTGCGACTCCATGGACCGTACAGTCCATAGAATTCTCCAGGCCAAAATACTGGAGTGGGTAGCCTTTCTCTTCTCCAGGGGATCTTCCCAACCCAGGGATCGATTGCAGGTATCCCACATTGCAGGTGGATTCTTTATAGGCTAAAGAAAAGAATAAAGCAGGAAGAGGTGTGTGGGTTGTTGTTTAGTCACTAAGTTGTGTCTGACTCTTTTGTGACCCATGGGCTGTAGCCCACCAGGTTCTTCTGTCCATGGGATCTTCCAGACAAGAATACTGGAGTGGGTTGCCATTTCCTTCTCCAGGGGATTTTCCCGAGCCAGGGATTGAACCCACATCTCCTGCTTGGCAGGCAGATTCTTTACCACTGATTCACCTGGGAAGCCTGAAGTGTGCAGAGGGGTGAGTAAAGGAGGATATTTCCGTTTAAATAGATGGCCAAGTCCCTTTACATATTATTTAAACAGTGGGCGCTCCACTAAGGACGGTGACAATTGAGTTTAAAGTCTCATAGGAAGTGAGTGAGTGAGCTGGGTAAGTATATTAGAAGAACACTTCAGGCAGAGGGAATAGCATGCAGAGATGAAAACCCTCAGTCATGCTCTGGACACTTGCTGAGGGCTTGGCATTAAGTGAGACAAAAAGAAGTACAACATAGGGCTCTGCACAAGGAGGCTGAAGAGGAGAACACATCTGCACCTGAAACAATAAGCAGTCACCTGCCAAGGGCTAAGCTGCAAGTATCTGAAAAACTTCCCTTTAGTTACACTGGACCAGCCATTGTCTCCCAGGTACCCTCACACACCTCCACCTGCAGGCCTCTGATGGTCCACCACCCAGGCCAAGTGCTCTTCCCAGCCCAGCCTGAACTCATCCTCCTCCAAGGAGCTCTTCTGGGCCATTGGCCTGTCTGACTCTTAAACAATAGCAGGCCTCACCCTCCACCTAACTGAATCGAACTCCAAGCTTCACAAGACCCACAGGTGATTCCTGCACACACTGAAGTCTGATGAGCTCTCAGCCACTCATCTTCAAATGTGGCTGCACCCTGTAAAACCCTGAGGAACTTTAAAAAAATACCAATGCCTGCTTCCACCTTCAGAGATGCTGATTTAGTCAGCATGGGGCCAGAGTAGGCCCCTGAGAATTTTTAAACTTCCCAGATTTGATGCTAATATGCAGCAAAGTTTGAGAATTACTGGTAGCTCTTCTCTCATTTCCCTCAACGTCTTCTCCCCACTGTTTCTCCCTGGCTGTCAAACAGCACGCCCCCAGTCTTGAGGTGGATTCTTAGGCATGTGGCACCAGAAGTGGCTTCCCCTCTACCATTACCTCCTGGCTCAAGTGCCCTGTACTCGCCTCCCTCCTGGAGGACTGCACAGAGTGAAGAAGACAGCTGAAAAAAGCTGGAGGGCAGTGGGAGGGGAAACTGAGCAGACTCCCCACCCAGCAATGTGGCCTTGGGCAAGCCGCTTAAATTCCTTCTCTGTATAGTGTGGCAACAATACTCTCCAGTCTGCCTCCTGGCGTCACAGGATCTTGGGGAATGTCAACAGAGGTCCTGTGTTAAAGTGTTTTTTAAATCGGAGGGTACTAATATGCCTGAATGAGCATCAAAGAATTGATGCCTTTGAACTATGGTGCTGGAGAAGACTTGAGAGTCCCTTGGCCTGCAAGGAGATCAAATCAGTCAATCCTAAAGAAAATCAACCTGAATATTCATTGGAAGGACTGATGCTGAAGCTGAAACTCCAATACTTGGCCACCTGATGCAAAGAGCTGACTCATTAGAAAATACCCTGATGCTGGGAAAGATTGAAGGCAGGAGGAGAAGGGGATGACAGAAAATGAGACAGTTGGATGGCATCACCGACTCAATGGACATGAGTTTGAGCAGGCTCTGGGAGATGGTGTGGAGATGGCAATGGCAACCCACTCCAGTACTCTTGCCTGGGAAATCCCATGGACGGAGGAGCCTGGTAAGCTATAGTCCATGGGGTCGTAAAGTCGGACACAATTGAGCGACTTCACTTTCATGCACTGGAGAAGGAAATGGCAACCCACTCCAGTATTCTTGCCTGGAGAATCACAGGGATGGAGGAGCCTGGTGGGCTGTCGTCTATGGGGTCGTATAGAGTTGGACACAACTGATACAACTCAGCAGCAGCAGCAGCTGGGAGATGGTGAAGGACAGGGAGGCCTGGCGTGCTGCAGTCCATGAGGTCGCAAAGAGTATGACACAACTGAGCAACTGAACAATGTGCCTGAGAACTGGTGGGACATCCCGGCGAGGAGTCTTAGGATGTTCATTTCCAACTTAAAAAAATCTGCTTTTCCCCTACTTCCCAAATCTAAGCAAACAATTTTAAGCAAAGTTTGATCTTTAACATCCCAAAGGAATGGGTATGACTGCGCAGTGTCTGTACTGACGTGGCTAAGTGCCATTCAACAGATCTCAATAGACCTCACTGCATCATCAGTGACCAGAAGGCAGTAATTCTGTGGCTTGAGGATATTTTAATTGTCACCAAACACCCTGTGAGTGTTCGATAAATATTAACCAATGAAGCCCAATTTAAGATGGTAAGACGTAAGATCACAATACACTTCTACTGAAGACTATTACTTATTGCTTACCCACATGCCCTATTTTCACCTTTTAAGGAAAAGCATAGCACATTCATTAGTCATTCTGCTAATGTGTAAACTGAAAGACCAAAAGACCCAGGCACATTCGAAATAGGTTCTCTGTTTTACTGAAAGGAGTGATCCACCAAAAGTCAGGTTAATTGCCAAATGCCAGGAGTTAAGAACAGATACAACTGTAGTACCTTTAACCAGACCAAGCGCTAGCTGTGGAGAGAGTCCAGAAAAGGCATCTTTGCCCAAACAGATTTTCCTCACATCCCTCCTTAGAAATTCTTTGAGGACTTCCCTAGGGGCGCAGCGGATAAGAATGTGCCTGCCAATGCCAGGGACACGGGTTCTACCCCTGGTCTAGGAAGATTCCACATGCTGAGTAACAGCTGAGCCACAACTAATGAAGCCTGCATACTCTAGGGCCTGCGAGCCGCAACTAATGAGCTCCTGTGCCACAACTATGAAAGGCCACTGCCCTAGAGCCAGCAAGTTGCAACTAGTGAAGCCCAGGCATCGAGAGCCTGTGCTCCATAACAAGAGAAGCCACCACGATGAGAAGCCTGTGCACTGCAAGGAGAAGGCCCTGCTCACTGCAACTAGAGAAAGCCCACATGCAGCAACGAAGACCCAGAACAACCAAAAACAAAGCAGTGTGTACATGTCAAAAAAAAGAGAGAGAGAGAGAGAGAGAGAAATTCTTTGAGGTTCTCATTCTGGCAGTTTCTTTGAATAGATACAAATGCCCATGCGAGGGGCAATAAGAAGGCCCCACCATTTTGGTGTGAACCAGATGTTGAACAGAACAACAGTGCCTGATTTCTGGTTTTCACAAATCAATTTTAAATTATTTCAGAGGATTCACACAGGTTCACTGCTTCTGTATTTTTCTGAGAGAGGACATCAACTAAAAACAATAATAAAACATTATTATTCCATAGTAGAATGGACAGTTCAAAGTAAATAAAGTTTTAAAGAACATAATTTCAGAATAAAGGACTATTCTCAAGAAAGGTCAGTTGAAGTCTTAAAACTGTGATGATACCACAGATAAATGTGTTACATAGTCCATACTCTTCCTAGGGCTCTGCCTGTGTGCTAGGAGGATTTGAAGTAAATTAAGAATATTTAATGTCCTGAAGATGGATGGGAGCTAAAGAAGGTGGCATGTTCTTAAAAGGTGTAAACAAAGAACAGAAAAAACTCTACAGCATTCATTTTGCCTCAGACTACAGACAGATATGGAGAAGGCAATGGCACTCCGCTCCAGTACTCTTGCCTGGAAAATCCCACAGATGGAGGAGCCTGGTAGGCCGCAGTCCATGGGATCGCTAAGAGTTGGACATGACTGAGCGACTTCCCTTTCACTTTTCACTTTCATGCATTGGAGAAGGAAACGGCAACCCACTCCAGTGTTCTTGCCTGGAGAATCCCAGGGATGGGGGAGCCTGGTGGGCTGCCATCTATGGGGTCGCACAGAGTCGGACACGACTGAAGCGACTTAGCAGTAGGAGTAGCACATAAGATAACAGAGAAGATAGCAGATAACAGAGCCAACCACATTGGACTTGCATGGAACATGATCACTTTTAAAAAGCAAGGATGGCAGGACCCTCACAAATTTGAAGAAAGGCGACTAACAGTAGCAGAATGTCCCTGGTGTCAACTTTTCTTTTTCATTCATGAATGGACCTTCTCTATCTCTTCGGGGGTCCCACCTGGAGGGAAGGGCAAGGATGAAGGAGAGGGCATGTGGAAGAAACAGCATCAACAGTCCAAACCTACATTGTTGTTTGTTGGTCAGTCGCTCAGTCATATCTGACTCTTTGCGACCCGATGGACTGCAGCATACCAGGCTTCCCTGTTCTTCACTATCTCTCGGAGTTTGCTCAAATTCGCTTTCATCAAGTTGGTCGTGATACCCAACCATCCTCTGTCGCCCTCTTTTCCTCCTGCCCTCGGCCTTTCTGAGCATCAGCATCTTTTCCAGTGAGTCGGCCAAAGCACTGATGCTTCAGGATCAGTCCTTCCGATGAAGATTCAGGTTGATCTCCTTTAGGATTGACTGGTTTCATCTCCTTGCTGTCCAAGAGACTCTCAAGAGTCTTCTCCAGCACCACAGTTCAAAAACATCAATTCTTTGGTGCTCAGCCTTCTTTCTGGTCTAGCTCTCACATCTGTACATGACTACTGGAAAATCCATAGCTTTGACTATATGAAGCTTTATTGGCAAAGGGCTATCTTTGCTTTTTAATACACTGTCTAGGTTTGTCATAGTTTTTCTTCCAAGGAGCAAGCGTCTTTTAATCTCATGGCTGTAGTCACCATCTGTAGGGATTTTGGAGCCAAATTACATATATTAGTATGTATTAAAATGCCAGGCTAGGAGAGCAAAAGAAAGCCTCTCACTATAGCTGAAGACTAAAGCTCAGTTCAGTTCAGTCACTCAGTCGTGTCCGACTCTGCGATCCCATGAATCACAGCACACCAGGCCTCCCTGTCCATCACCAACTCCCAGAGTTCATTCAAACTCATGTCCAGCGAGTCGGTGATGCCATCCAGCCATCTCATCCTCAGTCGTCCTCTTCTCCTCCTGCCCCCAATCCCTCCCAGCATCAGAGTCTTTTCCAATGAGTCAACTCTGCATGAGGTAGCCAAAGTACTGGAGTTTCAGTTTTAGCCTGAGTCCTTCCAAAGAACACCCAGGACTGATCTCCTTTAGAATGGACTGGTTGAGAATTGAAAGAGACACATGTACCCCAATGTTCATCGCAGCACTGTTTATAATAGCCAGGACATGGAAACAACCTAGATGTCCATCAACAGATGAATGGATAAGCAAGCTGTGGCATATATACACAATGGAGTACTACTCTGCCATTAAAAAGAATAAATTTGAATCAGTTCTAATGAGATGGATGAAACTGGAGCCNTGGTTTACATCTGCTAACCCTAAATTGCCAGTCCTTCCCTTCCTGACCCCCTCCCCCTTGGCAATCACAAGTCTGTTCTCTGTGAGTCTGTTTCTGTTTTGTGGTTAGGTTCATTCATGCCATAGTTATATTCCACATAAGTGATATCATATGGTATCTGTCTTTTTCTTTCTGACTTCACTTAGTGCAGTAATATCTAGTTGTGTCTTGTTGCTGCAAATGGCAGTGCTTCATTCTTTTTCATGGCTGAGTAGTATTCTATTGTATATATGTACCACATCTTCTTTATCCATTCATCTATCGATGGGCATTTAGGTTGTCTTCATGTCTTCTTCCACTGGAGAAGGAAATGGCCACCCACTCCAGTACTCTTGCCTAGAGAATCCCATGGACAGAGGAGCCTGGCAGGCTACAGTCCACGGGGTCGAAAGAGTTGGACACAACTTAGCGACTAAACCCCCTCCACCACGTCTTGGTTATTGTGAAAAGTGCTGCTATGAACATAGGGGTCATGTATCTTTTTGAATTAGTTTTGTCCTGTAAGAATGGGTTTGCTGGATCATATGATAATTCTATGTTTAGTTTTCTGAGGAACCTTCACACTGTTTTCCATAGTGTCTGCATAGCTGCACCAACTTACATTCCCACCAACAGTGTAGGAGGGTTAGGTTGTGGGGATATATAGCTCAGGGGTAGAGAATCTGACTGCAGTGTAGGAAGATTCGAGAATGGACAATTTTTATGCATCCAATACACTAATGAAAGGGAAGGGCATGCCTTTGGTGGACGAGAGGAGGGACAAATATCTGAGTATTAGAATACACAAAAAGGAAATGATGTGATTGTAGCTGATTCCTGATTGGCAAGGACATGCCGATTCATGGGTGGAAGGGAGCAAGACTGGAATACAACTTTTAACGGCAAAGGAAAGAATACATTCTAAACATACTTAGGAAAGGAGATAAGGGAGTCAATGGTAAGGTAATGGCACCACAAAAATTTCTTTTACAATAGATGTATTTATCAGAAGAATAGTTTCTAATTATGGAGATTAGATGTTCAAAAGGAACTCAACATGTTTCTGTTTAGTCCATGGCTGTTGATAGCAGTATTTTATATCTCAACTCACGCAGATGATTATGGATTGGGAAATACTTTTAAAAAGGCTTAACAAAATGGGCTCCCTTATTAGGAGCCCATTCCTTTTCTATGGGGAGAGAAATAGGAGAAAACCAAGAAGGCTTCACGTCTATGTGCTGTGTGTTCCTGAGATCCTTATGCAGCAGTGAAAATATAAAGCAGATTTCCTTTGGTTTTGTGTGAGGATCTGGTAGAATGAAGACTACAGAAGTATCCTTCAAGATGTGTATAAGAGACAGATTTTAGGGCGGTCCCTCTCCGGCTGGCAGGGGCGGAGGCGGGGGCGGGGGAGCGGGTCGCAGGGCCCAGCTGCCTGGGGGCTGGGCCTGTCCCACCCCAGACGCGGTGCCCGGCGCGGGTCTCACCTAAACCCAGGTGAGCAGGCAAAGGACAGAGGAGCAGGCAGAGAGGGAAATGGAGTGAAGTGAGTGCTCCGCCGAAGAAGAACCTCCTCGCATATCCCCTTCTCGGCCTGTCCTTCCCAGACTAGCGGGTTTTCCCTCAGAGATTCCTTTGTTTTCCACGTCGGCCTCCCAGCACTGTGGCGGGCGGCTGGGGTCAGAGATGGTTGGGCAGGACGGTCGGAGTGGAAACAAAGACGGAGCTGGCGGGCACGGGGGGCATCCAAGAAACACAGCCGGCCAGAGGGAGAAAGGGGACAGGAGGGGTGGTGGGTGAAAAGCTCAACCGCCGGGCAAGACAAGTTTATGAGCAAAACATTACGCCCCCTCCCCCAAACGTGTAAGATGGGGCAGGGTTGTTCACTGTGGGTTAGGCACTTGAACTGCATTATCTCTATTTACACTTATCTCTGAAAGATAAATGCTATTAGGCCATTACAGAGGCAGAGAAAAGCTACAGTTCTGGTCTCAGGCCCCACACCCCGAGGTCAAGCACGCCCACGCCCACTCTTGCCTTTGCTCAAGTTTGCACATATGAAGCAGTAACTGGCCCGCTCCCCCCGCCCTTTTTTTTTTTACTAGTTTGAGTTCCTTTACTCCCAACCAAAAAAGTCGTGACTAATAATACACCTTATGAATCCAGTAATTTTACTTCTAGGAATCTCCTCCAAAGAAACATTATAACATAACCAAAGAGCCATATGCCTCGAAATATTCACCGTGGCCTTTTTTATAATATTTATATATATATATATATATATAATCTAAATGTGAGTATGGGGAGGAGTAAATAAACTGGTACATTTATATGATAAAATATTACAGAGCCTTAAAATAATGTTAAAAGTATAGTTTGATAACTAGAATAAAGACAAGTTATAATGCTAAGGGAGAAAGCAAGATACATTAGATATATGCAATATACAATTATAGGGAAAATGTACATAGAAAAAAAAATCCTGGAAGGATTTGTATGGTAAGATTAACTCAAGCACTTTTTTCTTTCTAAAACACTTAAATATTTTCCAGTTTCTGTACAATGAGGATAAGCATGTATCATTAATTTTAATATTGAATATTTCAAAAGGTTTATCTCTGTTATATATAATGTATGTTTTATAGATATATATATTCTTAAATATAAATATATATATATATAGTAGCAATTTCATTTATATATATATATGAATAGGAAGTCACCAGACCTGGGTGAAAGAAGGTAAGAGGTACTTGAGCAATTTTCCTATTAAATGAACGATTTTCCATAATTTAAAGGGTATGTAGGAGTTAATGGGTATGGGCAATTAAAAATTTTTTTTAATTGAAATATAGTTATTTATAATTTTGTACCAATCTCTACTGTACAGCAAAGTGACTCAGTTATACCCATTTAACATTCTTTTTTAAACATATTCTTTTCCATCATGGTTTATCACGGGATATTGAATATAGTTCTCTGTGCTATACTGTAGGACCCTATTGTTTATCTATCCTATATATAATGGTTTACATCTGCTAACCCTAAATTGCCAGTCCTTCCCTTCCTGACCCCCTCCCCCTTGGCAATCACAAGTCTGTTCTCTGTGAGTCTGTTTCTGTTTTGTGGTTAGGTTCATTCATGCCATAGTTATATTCCACATAAGTGATATCATATGGTATCTGTCTTTTTCTTTCTGACTTCACTTAGTGCAGTAATATCTAGTTGTGTCTTGTTGCTGCAAATGGCAGTGCTTCATTCTTTTTCATGGCTGAGTAGTATTCTATTGTATATATGTACCACATCTTCTTTATCCATTCATCTATCGATGGGCATTTAGGTTGTCTTCATGTCTTCTTCCACTGGAGAAGGAAATGGCCACCCACTCCAGTACTCTTGCCTAGAGAATCCCATGGACAGAGGAGCCTGGCAGGCTACAGTCCACGGGGTCGAAAGAGTTGGACACAACTTAGCGACTAAACCCCCTCCACCACGTCTTGGTTATTGTGAAAAGTGCTGCTATGAACATAGGGGTCATGTATCTTTTTGAATTAGTTTTGTCCTGTAAGAATGGGTTTGCTGGATCATATGATAATTCTATGTTTAGTTTTCTGAGGAACCTTCACACTGTTTTCCATAGTGTCTGCATAGCTGCACCAACTTACATTCCCATCAACAGTGTAGGAGGGTTAGGTTGTGGGGATATATAGCTCAGGGGTAGAGAATCTGACTGCAGTGTAGGAAGATTCGAGAATGGACAATTTTTATGCATCCAATACACTAATGAAAGGGAAGGGCATGCCTTTGGTGGACGAGAGGAGGGACAAATATCTGAGTATTAGAATACACAAAAAGGAAATGATGTGATTGTAGCTGATTCCTGATTGGCAAGGACATGCCGATTCATGGGTGGAAGGGAGCAAGACTGGAATACAACTTTTAACGGCAAAGGAAAGAATACATTCTAAACATACTTAGGAAAGGAGATAAGGGAGTCAATGGTAAGGTAATGGCACCACAAAAATTTCTTTTACAATAGATGTATTTATCAGAAGAATAGTTTCTAATTATGGAGATTAGATGTTCAAAAGGAACTCAACATGTTTCTGTTTAGTCCATGGCTGTTGATAGCAGTATTTTATATCTCAACTCACGCAGATGATTATGGATTGGGAAATACTTTTAAAAAGGCTTAACAAAATGGGCTCCCTTATTAGGAGCCCATTCCTTTTCTATGGGGAGAGAAATAGGAGAAAACCAAGAAGGCTTCACGTCTATGTGCTGTGTGTTCCTGAGATCCTTATGCAGCAGTGAAAATATAAAGCAGATTTCCTTTGGTTTTGTGTGAGGATCTGGTAGAATGAAGACTACAGAAGTATCCTTCAAGTAATTTAACACTAGATATTGCATGAAAACAATTGATGGATCTGAAATTATATTAGGTAGAAGGCAAAGCTCTTGTTCAGGGATGGAAATGTAGGATTCCCTGAGCAGTAAACAAGGAATTTACCAAACCATACACAGAAAGCTCTCTGTCTGGGCTTAATGATGCCCTTGGATGATTCTAGTTCCCCTGCCTTTATTCTCCCCCTGTCAGGGGAGATTCCTTGCTGATCTCATTGTGTGGACTATTTCTCACTTTCCCTCCCCATCTAAGGTGGAAAGACCCACTCGGTTGAGGGCTAGAATCTGGACCTTCATGGATTGACCCTTCCTCTAACAACATTCCACTTTCCCCAGTATCATCATCCTCCAGCCTCCCCAGCTGAATCACTCTATCTCCATTAATCTGATATAACGGACTAGATTATAGTATGCAGGAAGAGCCAAATCATGGTTCTTTTCAAACTTTTACAATTGAAGGATAACTAAAGATAGGAGACAGGATGTTTTGGCACTAGGTCAATGTTAGAATATCTACAAACATTTGTTGGTTATTTGTTTGGGTTGCATATGACTTTGTATGGGTACTTAGATAGAAGGTAGGAACTGTCTTCTTTGCTATCCTGCAATTCACATAATATAGCAAAATTCATCGTCTTAAAAAGCCTTATGCTACAGTGTACAACGATTTCTTAATACTGTCCATCAAAAAAAAAGCAGCAGAGAAATCATCTTATTTAAAAAATAGAATAGTGGAACAGAAAGCATTTCTGTTTACTTTGTTTGGTGTTTAAGACCCAAACACCAAACATAAGCACTTGTATGATACTTGGGCTCACAAAATGAAAGAACTTTTTGACCCAGTCCTTAAACAAAAAAACTCGAGTCAGTTCAGTTCAGCTCAGTCGCTCAGTCATGTCCGACTCTTTGCGACCCCATGGACTGCAACACTCCAGCTTCCCTGTCCATCACTAACTCCTGGAGTTTACTCAAACTCATGTCTGTTGAGTCAGTGATACCATCCAACCATCTAATCCTCTGTTGTCCCCTTCTCCTACCGCCTTCAATCTTTTCTAGCATCAGGATCTTTTCAGTCCTTAAAACAAAGAAAAAAACCTTCTAGAGTATGTTTTATAAAAATATGTGCTGAAATCCTGAAGGTGCTTTTATCTCATAGCACCCATACCAGAAGATTAATCTCTGTGGTTGGGGTTCTGGCTGGGGTATGTCTGAGCCCAGCTTTGGAATCTTCTTCAGTTAGAACATCTGCTCCACAGTTGTTAATGTTTGTTTGGTATTGCCCCAAAGAAGGGAAGAATTTTTTAACAATGAGTCCCAAGATAGACTAGATCAGCAACATAGCTTATTTTGAAAAGGCATTTTTGGGGGAGCAATGTGACCTGTATGTAAAAAAAATAATAATAACAGGCATGTTGTTGGACCAAGAGATGGATGTCCATCCAATACTGGAATGTAGCTTAGCTTGTTTTCATCACTTCTCACATTTATTTCCCAGAAATATTTGCTCATTGAATTTACTACTCCACACCAGCTGAGCTTAGTTTTAAAATCTTTTAGATAGAGATTTGAATGTTTAACTCAAAGTAAGTCATAAATGAGAGATAGCATTTAATTAAGAGTACACAAGTATAAAAAAGTCCTAGTTACCTTAAGAAGTCTAAATAAAATATGTAAATAATCTGTTTCATTTGGAAATTTGGTATGTTAGCCAAGAAAAAAGGAACTATCATTTCTTTAGGCCCTGTGAAACTAAATTAGTTAATCGTGAAGTAAAATGTTTCATTTTTCTAAATAATGCAAGGTTCATGAAAAATCAATCTGGGAATTCCCTGGTGGTCCAGTGGCTAAAACTCTGTGCTCAAGATACAGGGAGACTGGGTTTGATCCCTGGTCAGGGAACTAGTTCCCATGTGCCACAACTAAGACTCTATGCAGCCAAATAAATAAATATTAAAAAAAAAAAAGAAAAATCAATCTTACCTGCATTGGCAGAGTGGAAAAGTTACATTCAAGGCAAAATTCAAATTATTAGGTGATGTATGTTTTTAAAAGATTAGAGTGAAACTCCTCTGTCAGTAGTGTTATCTTTATTCTCATCATTATTCAAGAGTTCCAATGGACGTAGTTTATGTCAATTTTAAATTATACCTGGTGAAAAATCATTGAGACCTAGCATTTGAAAACTGTAGAAACAGCTGGGTTTAGTTTCAAGCTTCAAAATTAAAATGAAAGAGGGAAAGACCCTAATCCTTCAAACCATCTGTTCAAAGAACACTGAAAAAAAAAAAAAGATTTGATAGAGTCTTCAGCTGGGGAAAAACAATGGCTTCCTAACTGAAATCTGAAAGTCCCTTCCTATTCGTGGTCTCAGCCATCCACACAGCATCCGTGTGAGGTCTATGAAACAAATATTTTTATCCTCATGAATGGATATGGGCTTCCCTGGTGGCTCAGTGGTAAAGAATCCTCCCACAATGCAGAAGACATGGGTTCAATCCCTGGGTCAGGAAGATCCCCTGGAGAAGGAAATGGCAACCCACTCCAGTATTCTTGCCTGGAAAAATCTCATGGACAGAGGAGCCTGGCAAGCTATAGGCCATGGGGTCACAAAAGAGTCGGACATGACTTAGCGACTAAACAACAACAAAAACAGATATACTGGGCTTCCCTGGTGGCTCAGTGGTAAAGAATCCACCTGCTAATGCAAAAGACATGGGTTTGGTCCTTAGTCTGGGAAGATCCCACATGCAGAGAAGGAACTAAACCCATGTGCCATAACTACTGAGCTTGTGTTCTAGAGCTGGGAAGCCACAGCTCCTGAGCCCATACACTGCAACTAGTGAAGCCCACGTGCCTAGAGCCTGCGCTCAGCAACAAGAGAAGCTGTGGCAATGAGAAGCCCGCACACCACAACTAGAGAAAGCCGGAGCAGCAATGAAGACCCAGCACAGCCAAAAGACAGACATAAAAAGAACACTGATATACGTTATTCCATGTCACACAAAACATCATTGGCAAAACAGGACTTCAGCCTAGGTTGGCCACTTCAAAAATTCTAGTTACTTTTCTGTACCAACTTCCAATTTCATTCTTCCTTCCTATCACCCTTTCTTTTTTCCTCTCATCAAACATTCACTGGGATACACCTGAGGTGTCAGAAAGTATTCTATGTTGCCAGTGTTCACATAAGAAATATTTATATCCACAGTGGAGAAAAAGTGAAGAAAAGTGAAGTAAAAGTTGTTCAGTCCTGTCTGACTCTCTGCAACCCCATGGACAGGCTTCTCTGTTCATGGAATTCTCCAGGCAGTTCTGGAGTGGGTAGCCATTCCCTTCTCCAGGGGATCTTCCCAATCCAGAGAGTGAACCCTGGTCTCCCTCATGGGAGGCGGATTCTTTACCGTCTGAGCCACCAGGCAAGTCCAAGATGGCCAAGGATTACGCATAGAAATTTAGAGAAGTGTCAATAAGGCCAGCCCTTCAGCTCCACCTCATTTTGAAAATATAAACCAGCACATTACATATCAGAGTTGACCTCCCTCTCAGCACTGGCTTTGCATATGTATTCTGCAGGCTCTGTGAAACATCTTATCTCCAAACAAAACAAGACACAACACAACACCTGGACTACCCAGAGGAAGGGCTCCAGAGCAAACCCAGGGCAGCAGACCTCAGAGAGGAGGTATTAGTGAGGTCAGGGGCGGGCATGGAGATAAATAGTTGGCTGGGTGGCTGATCATGAGACAGAGTTTGGTGATCTGCAGATTTAAGTAGTACTGGTTTTCAGACTTTCTTTTTTAAAGCATGAAGTGCTTTCTTTAGATAAATTTCACCCTGAAGCATAGGAAAAAAGGGCAATGAAGAAAGCAGAGTGTTCTGGCTTAAGCAGTGTTGGTAGGAGGGGGTTCTCCCTCCCTCCAGTAGCCCCTGCTATGTGAAAAGCACAGCACAGATTTAAAGTTATTTGTACTTAAATATCCTTTGAAATAAGCAGGCAAGGTCAATCTCTTAAGATTAAAATATGGTCCTCCAGGCAACTATTTCTGGAAGAGGCCCTAACCCAAGCTCACTCTAACCCAGGGTATCCAGATAGAAGAAACAGCTGGCCAAGGATGCCTCTCTTTCCTGGAAACCTGACTACTTTATCTTCAAAGCTGAGAATCTACCCAAAGCAGGTCAAGAAAGCAGGTCAAGAGTTGGGAAAATAGAAGGTTTGGGTTCCTAGGGAGCTGACTGGGGATTACTGGATTGTTGTGGGCTGTATTAAGCTTATCCAGTCCTAAAATAACAATTTTGTTTAGAAAAAGTTACTCACGAACACATATCCCTCAGTACCACACTGGGAAATTAATCGTACTTTACAATCACCTTTCCCTTCTCCAGGCAATCTTCCCAATCCAGGGATCAAACCCAGGTCTCCTGCATTGCAGGTGGATTCTTTACCAGCTGAGCCACAAGGGAAGCCCTTACAATCCTTTAGCAATTCACTGTTTTCAAAGCACACTATTTTCATGTCCACTGTCTTGTTATATCCCCACCCACGGGGCAAGTTGAACAAGTATTATTATTCCCAAATTACAGATGAGGAAGCTAACATTCAGCAAGATGAAGGGAATCCCATAAGGATTTGTAATTCTACAAATACCTAGATCTTCTGATACCCAAGCTATAGTTTTAAACATGAACTTGATGCACATAAATCTTACATCCTGGTGAGTAGTAAGTAAAGGCCACAGATTTGGGGTGACTAGTTTTGTGTCCTTGGAGACAGCAGGTATAACAATGACCTGCTTCGTCTTACTCTCAGGGCTGTGAGGGATAAGAGATGATTTGGTGCAATCACTTTGTCAGGGGTTAGTTAATCCCCAATCCCCAGTCCCCTGCAATCTTGGCAGGTTCTCTGTCCTTCTGGTAGCTCAAACTTCAATTTTACAACCTCCCCCCCCAATTTATCTCACACTTTTGGTATCATGTAAGTCTCTTAGGGAGTGTCAAGCCTGTGGCCAGAGCAGCCAGCCATACTTTTGTACAACCTCAAACTGAAGCTCTCACCCCATGTTGGAGATTCAGGGATTCACTGCCAAAGGTTCCCCAAACTGCTTTACCCTGAAGCCCAAGCAGCGGCTATAAGGACTGTGGGTACAGCTGATGTGTAGGAAGGGCCTCAAAGGGTGTGTACGTGGGCCTCTGTGGAGTCATCGTAGGTGGGGCTCTTTGTCTTCTTGGCAGAATTGGAACCTGAATTCAGCTAGTCCATCTGAGAGTGATCTGTTCTCTGAAGTTCTGAGGGGATGACTTTGTAAAGTCAAAGGGCAATTTCACCATTTTTCATAGGAATTCAGAGTTAGGTCTAGGCTCTATATAGATGAGGGCCTTGCACAGGAGAGCAAACTACATATGACAAAAGATGTCTGATCATCAAACACAAAATCAGAGTAAATAAAGCTGAAATAATTTAGATAATATGTATGCTCTTACAAAAATGAAAATACTTTATTGTTTTATCAAAGTATAGACATTGTATGTGTAAACAAACAAACAAAACCTCAGACAACACAGCAAACCAGCAAAGTATGCCGAAGAAAGAGAAAAGGATTCATCTAGGGAAGGCAATGGCACTCCACTCCAGTACTCTTGCATGGAAAATCCCATGGACGGAGGATCCTGGAAGGCTGCAGTCCATGGGGTCACTGAGGGTCGACACGACTGAAGTGACTTAGCAGTAGCAGCAGCAGAGAAAGCCACTGTTAATGTTTTGAGCATATTCCTTCATGATTTTTCTTACATACATAGTTACCAAAATGGAATTACATATATTTCATATGCTGTTTTGTAAACTTTTAAACTTAAATATTGACACCATTCTATGACAGTAATTATGTGTCATTCTTGTAACCAGCTATACAATAAGAGGTATTTTCCTCAAGCTGTGAGGTGGTCCTATGAATCCTTCTCTCCTAAAGGCACCACCATCTGCGCCTCTTCTCCCATCTCAGATCCCTGACGCTGGATGGTTCTGAGAAACACACTGACCCGTGATTTGTGGCCAACACCAATAAGCAGCCAGAAAAGCTCACTGGGCCAGCTGCATCTTCTGGGGCAAATGACCGTACTCCCCAGGGTCCCAGGTTCTCTCTGAGTTAAATGAGAGGTTTGCATAGCGATCTCCTAAGATGCTTTCAGCTCAAACATGACGTGTTAGCGTCTGGTTCACTCATCTCTGTGTTTGCCTTGGTCCAGGCTGATCCTGGTGCTGAGTGACCAGGGCGCCACTGGAGCCCCAGGGTGCACCTGCACAACGCACGGCAAGGTCGTGAAGTACCTCTGCTGGGAGTGGGTGGCTGAAGCTGGCAGGGCTGGGGGAGGCACAGGCCGTGGGGGAGGGTCACGTAAGGGAAACAGCTCTTCTGATTTTTCCCTCCAATATGGCCGTGGGTGAGGTCTACGAGGCAGCATCAGATTCACAGTGTATCAGTAAATACAGCCTTTGGGGTCATTCAGCCCTTTCTGAGCACCAGTGTCTAAACTGCAGGATAATTACAGTATTTGTTTTCCATATTAAAAGCCCTTTGCATATATTACCTCATCAGATTCTCAGTCCTGTCTTGTAGATGAAACTGAGATTCAGTGAGCGTAATGACTTGCCCAAAACCAGAGGACATCATTTGTCAAATGAAGACTTGATTCTAAACTCCACCAGAGCTCAAGCTGCTCCTCTTCCATCTCCACAGTCTCCACTTTGATCCACAGACATATGACAGATGTACACACATGCAAAATACCCAGGTAGAACACACCCTCCATCCTCACCCCACCACCACACACACCCAAGACACACTGCCTTTCCTTGGATCCATCCACTCATTCAACACACATTGATAAGCATTGTGCTGGGGGCTGGTGGTAAAATAAAGAACGAGGAGACACGGTTCTCAGCCTCACAGAGTTGATCCAGGGTCAGCTAGAGTCTAGAATGAGGCGAGGATATGGCAGGGGTGAGAGTGGTACACCCAGTGTGATAAGAACAGTGTTGGGGGGGGCACCTAGCCCCTCCTTAGAGGGATGAGGGAGGCATCCTGGAGGATGAGACAACTAAGCAGAGACCCAGAGGATGGGCTGGAGCTGGCAAAACTGAAGTGGAGCTAAAAAGAGCCAGACAGAGGGTGGAGCATGCACAAACACCTGGGGAAGAGGTGCACGGCACTTCTAAGGAACCACGAGAAGCACAGTGTGGCCTGGGGACCTGCTCAGGTCGGGAGGTGGTGTCCAGTGAGGCCTCAGAGGACACAGGTGTCTGAGGTGATGGGCTGGTAAACCCTGCTGGTATTTACAGAGCTGATGTTTGTCTGGAGGGCACTGGGAAGTCACTGAAAGATTTAGCGAGTGACACTGATGACAAGCTTTCATCAAGACATTCTCTTTTTGCCCATCGTAAGAAGCTACAGTCATAACTAACTTCAATCCTTCTTTAAGATATCCTCTGGCCTTAGTTTCTGCACAACTACAGATGGTCAACTTTAGGATGCTTCTGTTTAGGCTGCTACCTCCCTTCACCTGCTTTTGCTGCCCTGCCTGGGTCTCTGCAGCCTGGGCCAGGCTGGCTTGATGAACAGAGCACACTCAGTGTGCTGATCAAGACACCATGACTATGCCAGCAAACAGCTTCTCACTGTCCCTGCTCCCAGCCTCAGCCTTAACCTGGGGCTTGGACTCCCAAGCGACAGAATATGGGCTGACCAACCAACATCCCTCAGGAAGACAGGAAAACAAGTTTAAAAATCAAGTTTCTGCAATCAGAAATAACTGAGCTAGGATATTCTACCTTCATCATAAGCAAAGGGAAGCAGTATTAATATTCAATAAGTTATAGATAATAGAAATGGTCAATGAAAATGATGCATAGCCCATATAACATACGCAATAAATACTAAATCAATCCATCAGTATTTAGACAGTAAGGCTAAGTTCCTTAGCCTAATAGGATCTTGTAAAAAGAGGGAAATTTCTATGTAAAGAAATGGTCAAATAAATTATGATATTTTAATGATATCATTTACATATGGAATATAAAATATGACACAAACCAACCTATCTATAGAACAGAAACAGAGTCACAGACATAGAGAGCAGACTAGTGGTTGCTAAGGGAGAGAGGGTTGGGAGAGAGATGGACATGGGGGTTGTGGTTAGCAGATGTAAGCTTTGATATACAGAATGGAAAACAAGGTTCTACTGAATAGCACAAATAACTATATTCAATATCCTACAATAAACATAATGAAAAAGAATATTTTAACAGAATGTATATATATGTAACTAACAAGACTGTAAATGAACTACAATAAAAAATTAATTAGAAAAATTAATTATGGTATTTTATAAAAAGTATGTATATTTGCTTGTATATGCACAGAATATCTATGAAAGATTTCCAAGAAAATTAACACTAGTTGCTTCTCATGTGAGAAACAGAAAGGATGAGGACAAGAATAGGAGGAAGATTTTGTTTGTTATATCCTTTATATACTTTTGGGCTTCCCTTGTGGCTCAGCTGGTAAAGAATCTGCTTGCAATGCGGGGGACCTGGGTTCAATCCCTGGGTTGGGAAGATCCCCTGGAGAAGGGAAAGGCTAACCACTCCAGTATCCTGGCCTGGAGAATTCCATGGACTGTATAGTCGATGGGGTCACAAAGAGTCAGACACGACTGAGTGACTTTCACTTTCACTTTATATACTTTCACATTTTGAACCACAGGAATGTGATACCTGATTTTTTTTTAAATTAACTTTAGGGCTTCCCTGGGAACTCAGTGGTAAAGAATCTGCCGGACATGGAGGAGACATGGGTTTGATCCCTGGTCTGGGAAGATCCTACATGCCATGAAGCAACTAAGCCTGTGTGCCACCGCTCTTGATCCTGTGCTCTAGAGCCCGGGAACCGCAACTACTGAGCCTGCGTGCCCTAGAGCCCCTGCTCCACAAGAGAAGCCCCCACAACGAGAAGCCGGCACGCTGCAACTAGAGAGTAGCCCCTGTCCGCTGCAACTACAGAAAAGCTTGTGCAGCAAGGAGGACCCAGCACAGCCAAAAAAAATAACTTTAAAAAACCATCTATTCCACAGAATCCCATGCAGTGATTTAAAAGAGTGAGATCCAACTATAATTACAAAAATGGATAGATAGTTCTCCAAGATCTACTGTTATTTAAAACAGCATATTTTCAGGACATATATATGTTGCAACTTTGTGGGAAAATAACCAAAGAGAATCATCCATTGTGTGTATTTTTTAGTATGTACACAAAGAAAGGTCTCTGTGCTGTTTGATACAGTAGTATGAGCCACATGCGGCTAAAGTTCAGTTCCTTGGTAGCACTAGCCACATTCAAGTGCTAACAGCCAGATGGGGCCAGTGGCTGCCGTATTGGATAATGTGGACCGAGCATATTTCCCTCAGTGAGAAAGTTCTACAGACAAAACTGGTCTAGAGGAACCCAGCCCAGACTGTGAACTGATGAATGGAACTGCCACGATGTAGGAAGGGGCTCTGTACCTCATAAATCTCTGCATCATTTTAATTTTTTAAACAATTACTTTTCTAATTTTAGGAGAAAAGGATAGTTTGGATCTGTGTGAGGTATTTATTCCTCATGAAAATCGCATCCTGCATTTTTTGTTTCGTGACTCCTGCCATTCCACCCAGGAGCCGGGGTGTGGCAGAGCGAGGCTGGAGGAGTTAGCCCAGGGAAGGAATGGCGATGCCCCCAGTCCGCGGTGAACACAAGTCTGGGAGAAGCCTCTCAGGCAGCGGCTGAGTCTTACCCGCTTCTAGGACTCTGCTTTTCAGTCACAAGGGACAAATGAGTTTGAGCGCCAGCCAGCAGGGGAAGCAAAGACTGAAGTATATTTTTAGTTCTTGGAGTTCGGGAATCTGGCAAGGGCAAGGTGGGCACGGGACAGGGAGGCCCGCCTCCAAGGGACGCCGAGGTCTCGGATTCGAGGACCCAGGCGGGTGGGAGAAGACATCGCTCTGAGTCGGGGCACCTAGCCAGGAAGGGAATGGGAGCTCACGGGGCCAAGATCTGGGAGCAGAATTGCTAAGAATGAGGGATCTGCTGTCTTACATTGGTTTCTTACACTGGAGGAAGAAAAGACGAAGAGAAAGCTGGAGGAAAGAAGAGATGAGCTCCAGAAGAAATGTGACCTGGAGGCAGGTAGGAACAAATGTTACAAAAACTTTCATGTCAAATAAAACTTGGATTTGAAATGTTAGACTTCACTCTGGTTATCATCCACAAGACAAGAGAGAGGTGAAATTTCCCAAGATGGAAAATAAATAGATGATATGAACTACGAAAGCCTGAGTTGCAGCTGCTTGGTGCACTTCACTTTTCCTCCACCTGGAGGAAGTTTATTCCTAGTCTGGGGCCCAATTTTTTCTCGGCAGCAACAACAGAAACAGCAAAAAGTACACACTTTAAATGAGGCTTGAGATTCTTTTTCCTTTCTCATTCTGGAATTTACACACTGGCACATTTGCCTATCACTTGTTGTTTCCCTTATCACTCTTTTTTTCCCTGGAAGATTTAAACTTACATTGAATAGGCCACTCGTTCCTATAAACCTCATCCAGGCAGGCAGGTGGCTCAGGCTTCGACCTGTTCTCTTTGTTCTTTTCAGAATGTTGATCCTGCCACTCTTTCACACCTCGACACCTTTGCTTATGTTGTTCCTCCTGTCTGGGATAGGCAAAGACTACTTAGATTCCATTCATCTTAGATGATCTAGCTTCTCTGAGTAAGAATTAATGACATCCACTTCCTGTGGTTTGTGTGAGACTCAGTAGAGGATGTGTCTGCCTCCTGCATCGGGATTGTGAGCCCCACAGGGACAGACAATGCCTGTTCATCCCTGTGTCCCAGCTGACCCTTTGCCTGGTGGGTGGTAAATGCTGAGAAAATGCTGATTTCATCTCTTCCTCCATTCTCGCAATCATCACCTTATTCCCTTCATTCACATTATTAACATCTGTGGAGCCGACCATATGTTGTGGGGAAAAAAGATCGTGGTAGGTTGAGTAATGGTTCCTCAAAGAAGTTCAAATCCTCATTCCTGTAATCTGTAAATGTTGCCTCACATGGCTAAAGGGGTTTTTATAGACGTGATCAAACTAAAGATCTTGAGATAACATTATTTTGGTTTATCTGATATAGTAACAAGGTCTTTTTAAGAGAGAAGCAGGAGATCAGACAGAAGGCCAGGTGAGGATGGAGTGGAGGGAGCAAAGGTAATGTGATGAGAGGTCATAAGCTAAAGGATGAAGACAGCTTCTCAGTGCTGGAGAAGTTAAGGAAACAGAGTCTTCCTGAGAGCCTCCAGAAAGGAACCAGCCCTGCAAACATCTAACACACAGATAAACAGAGAATGGTCAGTTTTCAAGGAGCTCATTTTCTTTCTACTCAAAGATGGAGACAATTTAAGAAACTATGACAGTTGTTGGACATGAAAGTGTTAGTCACTCAGTCGTGTCTGACTCTTTTCGACCCCATAAACTGTAGCCCGCTAGGCTCCTCTGTCCATGGAATTCTCCAGGTAAGAATACTAGAGTGGGTAGCCATTCTCTTCTCCAGGGGATCTTCCCAATCCAGGGATCGAACCTGGGTCTCCTGCAGTGCAGGCAGATTCTTTACTCTCTGAGCCACCAGGGAAGCCCTGTTGGACATGAACAGTAGTAAACATCTAAACTTTACCATCCTGATCACCTTCCTCAATATACGTCTGTGTATCAGTTTCCATCTTCAAATGGAGCACTGAGAAATGAACACAGACTCCCTGGTGGATCCAACTTGTTAAAGAGTGCAGTGTGGGTCCCTCAATCCATACACACTCTACAGCCTAAGATGCTGTTCATACAGCCTAAAATTGAGCCAGATACACTTCATCAGACAACTGTCAAAATGCAACTGTGGAGCAAAGAAGCAGACATATGTGAAATGTCATACAGGCCGGCTAAAAGCCCTCCCTACCCTGTTCTATCAATGACACAAACAGACTCACTCGCCAGATTTATAACTCTCCTAAAATACAGATAGAAAGTAGAAGGTCGGAGGGCTGTCACTATGATTACAGCCTTTTGCCATAGCCCATAACCCTCAGTTTATTTCTTTCCAGTTTTGTTTTTAAATTGTTTCCTTTTCCTGATTACTAAAGAAATGTTCCATTTAGAAATTTTACCACTTTCCCATCCAGAAATATTTATCAACTGATAAGAATCTAAAAACTAGCAATTTTATGCATCCAACCAAAGAAAATAAATAATTATCCATATATCTGTTTGTTGCTATTTGGTCACTAAGTTGTGTCGGACTCTTTGCCACCCCATGGACTACAGTCCGCCAGGCTCCTCTGTGCATGGGATTTCCCAGGCAAGAATACTTGAGTGGGCTGCCATTTCCTCTCCATATGTGTATATAATAGGATTTTTAAAAAAGAAGCAGCAGCCCCTAGGGATATATGGGGGCCTTGGAATATTTGTTCTCAGCTCCTTCTCAACTTGAATGTCTATAGCATTACTCAGGAACCACATTCTGAATAATGAGGCTGAAACAGGTTAAGATTTCTAATCACCAAGGAAATAACTGTAGTTAATCCTCACGGAAGGTTAACTAAATTCCAGGCAGTACACTAGCCTATTTAATCTTCACAACGACCCTGTGTGATACGCACTTTTATTCTCACAACCCCATTTTATAGACGAGGAAACTTGAGGCACAGAGGGGTTTGGTAACCTATCCATAATCACCAAACTAGCATGGGGTAGAGCTGAGATTTGAACCAAGGCAGACTATCGGCATAAAAGCCACACACTAACCACTTTGCTACATGCTTTGCTTCTCAGAGAGGTTAACTGATTTCATGAGCCTGCAGCTATCAAGGCAGGAAACCAAACTGAGACTATGAGGATTATTCTTTTAAATCAGGAGTAAAACAAAATGGCTTCATGAAAAATTCAATGAATCGAGACACCCCATTCCCATCATAGTTTTAAAAGATTTTTCCTCTCAATTTAAGTAGTAAAAATACATATTCACTGTTGAAATTTGGGGCAATATAAAAAGTGTAACAAAAAAATAAAAATCACGTGGTTTCACTTAGCTGCTTCTTTTTACAAGCTAGTCAGAGTGAGATCAGTAGGCCAAAGATACCACAATCACCTGGAGCTCATCTTCAAAAACGTGGATTCCTAGGTGCTGTCTCAGATCTCCAAGAGCAGAGTCTCTGAGGGGCTGACCTCAGAACACCGACCGGCAGGCACACTTAGAGCTGGCAGCCCTGTCTCTGCAGAACTGATTCCGAGGAATCACATGTTCTCCCTAGACCCAGACACTGCAGCACCATCTGAAACTTTTGCTACAGGTCTATTTTGTTTCAAGGAGCTCAAAAGGGAATTAAAGGAGTATCTCTAATACTCTTTATAGTGTCCTAATAATGCAATAAAATTTGACCAATATTTTAAAACTTTTTGATTAAAATTTTAAATGAAATCAAACTTTAAAAGTAAACACTACAATTTTAGTCAAACTTAATGCCAGGTAGAGTTAGAGTATCATTGCCAGAGCCTTAAAAAGAGAGGTCCAGAACTCTTGAACCCAAAATTCACAACTCATACTCTTCCCTCCCACCTGCCTCNAAAACCCACACAACTTTCAACATGGGAGAACTCACAGTGGTGGGAACCCTGGGAACCTGGGCAATGTGGAAGCACCTTTGAAAAGGTGAGTGTCAGTCATTTATTGTGTCTGACTCTTCGTGACCCCGTGGACTGTAGCCTGTCAGGATCCTCTGTCCATGGGATTCTCCAGGCAAGAATACTGGAGTGGGTATCCATTCCCTCCTTTAGGGGATCGAACCCAGGTCTCCTGCAATGCAGGCAGATTCTTTACCATCTGAGCCACCAGAGAAGCCCAGAAACACCTTTATTTATGTTTATAGTATGCATTCTTGACACACTGAACCAGGAGAAATACCCATTATAGGAAATAGATCTTTGAAGGTACATATCACCCTTTTTAGGAGATATCATACCAGTGGATGATTAAAAACCAAAGCCCTTTGTCATCTTCCTAACCATGTTTAGCTTTAGATCATAGTTTTGCATTGAGTTTTGTTTTCTAATGTGTCTATCATTGTCTTGTTAACTCTTCAATCAAATTTGAATTTGATTTCCTCTAAGATGGGAATTTCGCCTCCAAATTTTTATCTCATCCCCAGGAAGTCAACAGTTCCTTCCTTCCCTATTATTTTGTTTTGCCTTCTTGGAGACACATTTGATTATTCATATCAGCTTGTGTCTTAACCACAGTTTCTGGTCTTTGATCCACATATCTGTGTTTGAACCTGGATCTCACCACTTAAATTGGTGTTAATTTAGTATCTTTTAACATCTAATAGAGTCAGGTTTCCTGGCTTTTGAAGTTAACTTTTCCCTTTTGTAAAATTAACACTTTCTCTTTGCCAAAAGGTTCAGAAAATTTAGAGAAACAGAAAGGAAAAGTAGAGATGGTCTGTAACACTAACAACTAGTAACAGTCTCTGTCACATTATGAGAACAGATTCTTCCCGATTTCATTTTTGAGGAAAGTGCAAGCATATGTCAGACACTGCAATCCTCCTTTTCTGTGCCCAAATACGTTACTGAAGTAAGTCTCGAAATAAAACAGGCCTTGTGGTAGGCCAAATTGTAAGACAGCCTTCGTGACCTCATTACTGCCTCCATGGTGAAAAGGAGGCTGGACCCAGGTGGAACCAATGTCATCACAAGCCCTTCCCTGAAAAGCAGAGCTTCTCCAGCTGGCGGCAGAAGAGGCAGCCGGAGGCTAGCCAGGGGGGGAGCACTCCACGCAGAGATGCCGGTGTGAGGGTGGAGGGGCCAATACAGATGGCTCCGGGGAGCAGGGAAGAGCCCCGCTGCCAGCTAACAGGGAAACGGGGTCCTCAGACCTTCAACAGCCCCCACCTAAATGGGCATGACAGCCGGTTCTTCTCCAGAGCCTCCAGGTAAGAGCCTGCCAAAGCTGTCGTTTCAGCACTGAGCAGAAAACCCAGGCAAGTCCACCCCGAATTCTCATAGAATTGTGAAATATCAATAGTTGGTGCTGTTTTAAGCTGCTAAGTTTGTAGTAACTTCTTAGATGGCAATAGAAATTAACATAGGCATCTAAACCAGTGAACCATTGAAAAGAAAAACACTTTGATCAACTTTCTAATATTTTCAATATTAGAAAAATCATATTTGGGGATAAGCCTGTGAGGTTAGTTTCATTTTCTTTACTCACTGTCTATGGGGCCTCTGAATTGCCCTCGCTCCATGAAAAGCCTGTGTACTGGCTCCAGATGGGGTCCCTGAGGCTGGGCTTCAGGAGGCCTCACAGGCTTTATGAGGCCCCACTGGGCAAGTTAAGGCCCTTCCTCTGAAGGAGGTGATCCTCTGCCTCTAAAACTGTCCCAGAGCCACACGAGACCTGCTGAGAGCTTGGGGTACAGAACTGCCTCGGGTTACCACATCCCCTCCTCACATGTGTTTGGGCGTGCCCTCTAGTGGGCTAGCTGGCACCCCAAGGGCACCCAGACACACAGGGGAACTACACTTGACAATCAAATGATGATGCCCATCAGTGGGTATTCGCAGAGGCTTCTGGGAATAAGTATCCAGTTTTGCATTAAAAAAAAAATGGGTGTCAAGTGCTTAGAATTAAAAGGCTGACTTTTAAATTATTTATGTATTTTTGGTTGTGCTGGGTCTTTGTTTCGCACACAAGCTTTCTCTAGTTGTGGCAGCAAGGAGGGGCTACTCTCTAGTTGTGGTGTGCAGGCTTCTCATTTCAGTGACTTCTCTTGTTTCAGAGTACAGGCTCTAGGCATTTGGGTGTCAGTGGTTGTAGCTCTCAGACTCTAGAGCATGGTTGTGGTTCATGGGCTTAGTTTCCCTGGAGCATGTGGAATCTTCCCGGACCAGGGACTGAACCCTTGTCCCCTGCATTGATAGGCAGATTCTTAACCACTGAGCCACTGGGAAGTTCCCAACTTTGCATTTTAACACTCCTAACAGCCTGCAAGTTTCTATCCTATAGCAGCCCAAGCTGGCTGGTAAAAGGAAAATTGGATCACAAAGGGCCCTGGAGCTCCTCCAATATCATCTTCTGGTGCCAACCACAATAATCTGAATGCTAGGACACATTCTCTTTTATCATCTTTGCTTTAGTTTACAAAATGAGAAATGGGCTTAGAGAGGTTATGTCATTTACTCAAGGAGGCACCATTAATGGTTGTCAGAATTCTAACCCAACTCTGACTCTTGGCTCTTCTAACGACTACTTCGGATAGCCAGGGAGGAACCCATACATTCAACAGAGACCCAGGAGCAGTGGGTACTCAATCTTGCTGCCTGTTAGAATCCCGAGGGACTTTTATTTTTTTGAATATTGATTTAGTTAGGTTGCACCCGGTCTTAGTTGTGGCATTTGGGATCTTTGTTGTATAATACGGATCTCTTAGTTGCAGCATATGGGGTCTAGTTCCCCGACCAGGGACCGAACCCAAGCCCCTGCAATGGGAGCAGGGAATCTCAGCCACTGGACCACCAGGAAAGTCCCCTCGTGGTGGTGGTGCTCAGTCACTCAGTTGTGTCTGACTTTTTCGACCCCATGGACTGCAGCATGCCAGGTTTCCCTGTCCTTCATTGTCTCCTGGAGTTTGTTCAAATTCTTGTCCATTGAGTCAGTCACGCCATCCAACCATCTCATCCCTCTGTCATCCCCTTCTTCTGCATTCAATCTTTCCCAGCATCGGGGTCTTTTCTAATGAGTCGGCTCTTCGCATCAGGTGGCCAAATTATTGGAGCTTCAGCATCAGTCCTTCCAATGAATATTCAGGGTTGATTGCCTTTAGGATTGACTGGTTTGATCTCCTTGCAGCCCAAAGGACTCTCAAGAGTCTTCTCCAGTACCACAATTTGAAAGCATCAATTCTTTGGCACTCAGCATTTTTTATGGTCTACTCTCACATCTGCACATGTCTGCTGGAAAAACCATAGCTTTGACTATCCAGACCTTTGTTGGCAAAGTGATATCTCTGCTTTTTAATGCACTGTCTAGATTTGTCATAGCATTTCTTCCAAGGAGTGAGAGTCTTTTAATTTCAAGGCTGCAGTCACTGTCCACAGTGATCTTGGAGCTCAAGGAAATAAAGTCTGTCACTGTTTCCATTATTTCCCTATCTATTTGCCCTGAAGTGATGCCACGAACTTGAGGGATAGAGCTAGCAAATTGAACAAGCTTCCCAGATGATTCTGATGCATGGGAGAGTTTGAGAACACTCACTGTTACAGAAATAGCCACACTGGCTGGGACAGCAGCTCAGGGCTGGCAGAGAAGTGGTATCTGCTTCTCTCAGTCCCTGCTTTGGGCTTCAAAGACAGGGGGCCACGTTAGGATGAGCAAGAAGCAGACTAAGATTCTGCCGGCCACATCTGGAACCCAGCATGAATCCCCAGTTTCCAGCCCTGTTGGTATCATTATGCAAAATGAAAAAAGCAACATTCTTAAAGGGAAGCCATTGACTTTATGATTTTAATGAGATCTGGTTCAGCCTATTTTCAAGATGTCTATTTGTTGGTTCACCAACAGCTGCCAGGGAGATGCAATACAGAGTTTGTTTGTTTTCTCAATTTAATGCATCAGTTTCTGGAGCCTACGCATCCCCTTCTGGAAAGCAGTGGGATTTCCCTAGCCTGAGTACATAGGGGAAGTTAGTCCCTCCTTGAGAGGAGGGAGTGGGATTATCCTTCTGAACATTCATTCTCTCAATAAATACTACTAGATGCCTGTTGTATGCCAAGGACTATGCTAGGAAACCGGGAGAAATAGCTCTGGTAGGAAGGTGAGGAAATTCTCCTGGATGTACAAGAACTTCCCATCAGTTGGGAAGGAGATAGGGAATACTTCTCTGGTCCTTAGTTGCTCAGTTGTGTCGGACTCTTTGCAACACTATGGACTGTAGCCCACCAGGCTCCTCTGCCCATGGGGGTTCTCCAGGCAAGAATACTGGAGTAGGTTCCATTCCCTTCTCCACGATAATTCTCCTAGAGTTCTTTAAAAAAATGCATTTTCCAGGGCAGCACCCAAATGATCCTGACTCAGCTGTCTGAAGCACAGCCCAGGAACCTGGAGCTTTAACCAGATCCTCTTCTGATGACTCTTGGTGGGAAGTCCTCTGTAACAGAGCAGTAAGGGTTTGTCCTTTTTTTTTTGCTTTAAGTAATTTCTGTTCTTTATGTAAAGTCAGACGATAAGGACCAAACAACATGCAGTTTAGCGCTCCTGTCCCCCCAGCTTCACCCACCCTCATCAGTGTTGATAGGTCAGCTTCCACGCCGGACTTAGTGCACCGTTTTCCTTCATGTTCAGTGTCTCTCCCTTGCAGGGTTCAAAGTCCTCTGGTTGGTTTGGGGAGGGGGATCCTCTCTCTGGGCCAGGACTATTTTCCCCAATAAGGATGTTTGCCTTCAGGCTGTCTGTTGCTCCTAGTCCCCTTTCAGGATCCTGCTGCCTGTTGGGCAGGGAGCAGAAGGTGTGTGCGACCCTCCGAAGACTGTCTCCATTGGCCAGCTTGAGGCGTGGCAGGGGACCACACAAGGCTTTGTCACCCACTGTGCACAGCCCCAGAGGCTCCCTCCTCCTGAGCCAAGGGCTGAGAGGAGGTGCTCCGAACTCCAGGCCTGATCCGGGGCTGCAGGCTGAGCTGTGTGCAGTGAGGAGGGAGAGGCAGCGTCCCTGCAAAGACTTGAAAGCGGGATACATCGTGCTGTGAGCAAATGTGCATGTGGCTTTTCAGAGCCAAGGCAGGTGGAAGGCAAGGTCAGCTGGCGTTGGTCCCCGCCACTCAGAGTTGAGAGGAGAGTCAGAAACATAGCCTGAGAGTGTCTCCAGGGGACCCTCTCTGTGGCCCTGAACCCCTTCCCCTGGAGTGCTGTCTCCTCCTCCCTGGGGCCCACTGAGATTTCCTCCCCTGAGAACTAAAGCCCCTCTCCAAACCAACCCGGCCTTTCTGGAAGGAATGTCAGTAGCACTTATCTAAAGCCCTGAAGATAGCAACTCCATGCAGAGGCATTTAATCTGAAAACTACATGTGTGTGATGTGTGTGTTTGTGTGCTCACCCTGGCCTACAAAGTGCTAGATACACTAGTGCTATCCACTAGTATGGCAGAAAGTGAAGAGGAACTAAAAAGCCTCTTGATGAAAGTGAAAGAGGAGAGTGAAAAAGTTGNCTTTCAATGAATGACTAACTGCCTGTTCTCCTAACCATTAAACCAATGTCCTTCCAAACATGGAACGCTATGCAATATTTTAAAATCATAATATCCTTTGTGACCTAGGATGTGATTTCTTTAAAAGTTAAATGCTTATAAAATGTCAAGATACTCTATTAGCTCTAAATCATATGTACTGTAAAGCAGTATAAATCTATTCAGCACTTCAATACTTTGGACTTCACATTACATATATTTTTATATTCATATTATTCTGGTTAGAAATAAATCAGTTAGAGTGATAGGCTGACACTGAAAATAGGCTAAAATATCATGCCCAAGACAAACAAGCTTTCTTGAATGTGGTCAAGGGGGTGAAATGTTTGAATATTGTTCTATTCTGCAAGGTTACAGTAACTTGGAAGATAAATGAAATTATCTTGACTGAAGGCTGAGAGAGAGCAAAAGGACAGCTTGCCAGCATGGATCTTCTCATTAGAATGATGTGCAATTGTTTTGAATTCTGCTTTGTATTTTTTCATCATGTCCATACTGTAACTAACAAAATTAACTGTTGGTATTATTGTGCAATTACCTAGCTTCTAACTACACAATTGCATTTCAATATACAACTTTAGTGTTTTTCTCTTTTTTTTTCTGTGCAATTGGTTGACTTCTGTTAGAATCTGCATCTAGTTGTTTATACAATAGTTTCAAGAAGAACTTTGGCAGCGTTAAATAATCAATGATTATAGTAAAGATTGGAGAGGGAAATGGCAACCCACTCCAGTGTTCTTTCCTGGAGAATCCCATGGACAGAGGAGCCTGGTGGGCTACANATGTCCATACTGTAACTAACAAAATTAACTGTTGGTATTATTGTGCAATTACCTAGCTTCTAACTACACAATTGCATTTCAATATACAACTTTAGTGTTTTTCTCTTTTTTTTTCTGTGCAATTGGTTGACTTCTGTTAGAATCTGCATCTAGTTGTTTATACAATAGTTTCAAGAAGAACTTTGGCAGCGTTAAATAATCAATGATTATAGTAAAGATTGGAGAGGGAAATGGCAACCCACTCCAGTGTTCTTTCCTGGAGAATCCCATGGACAGAGGAGCCTGGTGGGCTACAGTCCATGCAGTCACAAAGAATCGGACACAACTGAAGTGACTTAACATATAATAAAGATGGATAATATCTATATGCCAAATTTGGCCAAATTTTTTCTAGATCATGAATAGTAGGAAAGACATTTCTTGAAGAACTACACAAACATACATTAAATATGCACAGCATACATAAACATTACAATTTTTAATTTTCATGCATTAACAACCTTAGAGGCACGAACCTGTATTAATAATATCATTGTGACTGTTAACAAATATATACACTCATAAAAGGAGATAACATGGGCCCAAATCAAGCTTCTCTTAAAGGTAGGATCACACATAGTGTGTCTTACATAATTTTAGAGTTTAGGAGTGGATTGGAATTTTAGATAAAATAACAGTAAAAGACTGCAATTAGCAAGGCAAATAACCAATTATAAGTAAGCTTTATTACTTATATAATTACTATATATTAAAAGAATGAAGAAATCAACACACAGAGGTTAAGTATCTTTTCAAGTTCAGAGTTCACTGAAGAGAAGGATGAACTCCGATATAATCATTAAAGTGTTTGACAATACCATCTCATGTGTTCAGAAAAGGTGACAATTCTGGGAACAGTATATGGCTTAAATATACTTTATTTCCAATATTTCATTAGCACATGTATCATAAATTCTAAATGTGTTATGTGGGTAAAATGGAAACTTTTAGCAAACATTAAAGCATGTCATTTAAATCTAATTTATCATCCAAGTAGCTACTTTGCAAAAGTAACTACAGTCTGAGTCATCTGTATTATGCTTGACTTTTATTAACGAATATGCTATTTGGAAATACAGTATTCAGGTTATAAACATTCTAAAAAGCCCTGTTGGAATGCTATGCTTAAATGAGTTGAAAGAATATTGATATTGATATTGTTTAGTTGCTAAATCTAGTCTGACTCTCTGAGATCCCATAGACTGTAACCTGCTAGGCTCCTCATCCATAGGATTTCCCACGCAAGAACACTGGAGTGGGTTGCTATTTCCTCCTCCAGGGAATCTTCCCTACCCAGGGATCAAACCCACATGTCTTGAAGATCCTGCATTGGCAGACAGATTCTTTACTGCTGCATTTCCTGAGAGCCCAAATGTGGGCATTACACGAACAAGAAACTAAAGGTAAGAACTTGAAGATAAAGTTGAACCTCCAAACTCTGTATTGCAGAGGCTTGGAAAGCAGTGCAGGAGATGATGTCTGCTAAGTTGATAGTCATATGTCAGTAAGGGAAAAGACATGAATTTACACTCTAGTCCATTGACTGGGTGGGATGAAGTTTAGTACAGGGTTGAGGAGTGGTCTCATTTACATGTGCTTAAGGTCTCAAAATGTCCACAAATAGCTATTAAACTTCCTTCTTCCCTTGTCTTATCTTCTTTCTGAAGTAACATGGGATGAACGGAAATCATTATGATAGTGATGGATAACAGATAACATATAGTCACAGATAACATATAGTCACAGAACTGCATGTCCATCTTTTGCTGATATTAAAGTACTGCTTCTAGATCTACTGAGATGTTAAATAAGTCAAAAAATAAATCTCCTGTGGCTAAGTTATCTCTCAAATCTCGTTATTAAATTATTTTGAACTTTGCATGTTTTAACAACACTTTGTAAATAATGACAACAGACTAATATTTGGGTGAATTTATCAAACTAAATCCCAAATTATTTCTCTCTATATACCTAATTGAAAATTGAATTCAGACTATCTGAAATAGCATTGTTTTTATGAAATAAGGTTTGGATTTTGTTCTTCACCTCCACCTTTCACATTCTTTATTACTAGTTCTCTTACTTAGTTTTTCTCTTTTTCTGATTCCACTTTCTTCCTCTGCATAGTAACAATTATGGTCATGACTTAATATATATACAGTGGGTCCCAAGTTTTTTCCCATTGCAAAGGAAATTTCACAAAACAGATAGTGTGATGCCCAAGAATCTGTAACAAGTAAGAGAAAAGAAAATATTTGTTTTGTTATCAAAGGTAGATTTCCTTTAAGCAAAAGAAAGATTAACTCTTCCTGTCTAATAAATTCCTCATCTTCAGCAGCAGCCCATCTATTACACACCTTCTATGGTCATGTNGTAGGGTGGAAGTTCCTACCAGAGTGGGCTTAGTGAAGTGAAGTGAAGTCACTCAATTGTGTCCGACTCTTTGCGACCCCATGGACTGTAGCCTACCAGGCTTCTCAGTCCATAGGATTTCCCAAGCGAGAGTATTGGAGTGGGTTGCCATTCCTTCTCCAGGGGATCTTCCTGACCCAGGGATCAAACCCGGATCTCCCCCATTGTAGGCATATGCTTTACCCTCTGAGCCACCAGGGAAGCCCCACATTAAACCAAGTTGCATAAAATGTCTGGAGACCCTAGGAGTGCTAGACAGAAATGAGGTGGAGAGAAGGTAAGAGTAGAGATCTTTGGACTGGGAGGCAGGCGACTACTCTACAGGAGTACCACCACGGTTGCTGCAAGGGAGCGTGGCTGAGGCATAAAGAACTGGAGGTCTCAAGGTCTTGCTCTGTGGTCCACAGACCAAAGTGCACACACATAAAAAAGGCAGTGAGGATAAAATAAGTGGTAGTGATTGTATTAAAGTTGCAGAGGCATTCTCACTATACTTGAATAAGTATGATATCATAATCCACACCACGACCTGAAGGTCCTGGGGCTCTGACCCTGACTGTGAGTCTCTGGTCATGCGCTATATATATATTTTTTGCTGTCACCATCCAACCTTGCAAGAGATGTTGACCAGGCTGTGAGCCAGCAGTGAGCTGTTCCATACACTCCATCCAGCCATCAAATCTACCCCAATTTATGTTACCAAAATTAATTTACGATGAACTAAGTTATTGGGCAAAATGAGCGGTGATCGAGGACATATTTAATTTTTGAAGAGATGGAATCCATTTTTAATTCAGTAGACAAAAGGGTCAGAAAGCACCCACAGGTCTCAAACCTCAATACAGGTATCTGAAGTGTGATGGGTTGTACTAACCGCTTGCACTAAATCTGACCAGGGTAGCTGGTAGTGATCCTAACTTCTAAAGGATTAAGGAGTGACATGGAGAGGTAGGGCTACATCTGCTCCACGCCCCAAGCTGTCTATACCATCTTGTCCTTCCCTGCTCCCAGCTCTGTGCCCCAGAGCTTATCTGAGTTGCCAGAAGGCCTCTCAGCCTGACCTATGCCCTACTGGCAGAACCGCTGAAAGGGATGGGAATTCACGACTATGGATGGAGGGTGTGGATGAGCATCTGATTTAGGACTGTGGGCCTAAATGAGAGCAGGCAGCCGAGAAGTCCTAGAAACCCCTCAGGATGTCCCTGAGCAGATAGGGGGAGCTGAAGGCCCTCCATAAAATAGTCCATGAGCAGTTGTGAAGCCTGCCAAGGGCTGAGGCCCAGTCATTTATCTCTGTGTCAGGCCTTGAGCTGGGTCCTGTGCTCAGTTGTCCAACTCTTTGTGACCCCCAAGGACTAAAGCCTGACAGGCTCCTCTGTCCATGGGAGTTTTCAGGCAAGAATACTGGAGTGGGTTGCCATTTCCAGTCCTGGGGACACAGAATTAGCGGTCAGCAAATGTTATTTGCATGGCAAGTTGAATGAATTAATTAGGGTTTTCAAGTCCAGGAGAAGGCTGAGATGGAGCCCACAGGCCCAAGAGTTTAAAGCCCCACAGCTCAGGAGAATATCCCTGCCTAGCATAAAGTAGCATGAATGGCTCCTGCTCTCCCCCACCCCACCCCTTTGTCTACCGTTCTTTCCTTTTGGAGAATTCAGAAGCTAGATGGAGATCTTACACCTAAACTGCTAACACAGAGACAGACCTCAAGGATCAGACTGTCTCTGTTTATCGAGCACACACCAGGCACCAAGCTCCGGCTTAAGCATTTTCCTCATTTAACAGCCAGAACCACTCTGTGAGGTTGTTAATGTTGACCCATTTTGCACATGAATAAATTGAGTCTCAGAGTTAAAAAACTGACATGTTAGAAAATCTAAAAACATGACAAAATTATTCAGACACAGAACCAATATTTGAACTGTCAGGGAAGGGGAATCGTTATCTATAGAATCTGTCTTTTAAAATATTTCAGATAGTAAGGTCCACTAGACAGAGATCTTTTGTTGTGCTCTTTACTGTTTCCATATACCTAGCACAGGACCTGGTCCACAGTAGAAACTCAGGAAGCATGTGATGGGTGAATGAGGAGAGCAGAGCCCCATAATGTTGGGTTGGCCAAAAAGTTTGGGTTTTCAGTAAGATGTTACAGAAAAACCCGAACAAACTTTTACTTCAACCCAATATAAACTGTGGTACTGCCAACCTGGGTTGAACCCCAGCTCCCCTACTTCCTAGCTATGAGACTTCAAGCTCACACTTTGCACTGTTTTTTTATTTTCATGCTGTATGATACAATAGGGCTTCCCAGATGGTGAAGTGGTAAAGAATCTGCCTGCAATACAGGAGACATAAGAGACTCAGGTTTGATCCCTGGGTCAGGAAGATCCCCTGGAGGAGGGAAAGGCAACTTCCTCCAGCATTCTGGCCTGGAAAATTCCACAGACAGAGGAGACGTGGGTTACAGGCTACGGGGTCACAAGAATCAGACATGACGGAGCACACGTACACGAAACAAAAACCACATGAAAAATTAAAACCAATGCAGTCAATGAAAGCCATACTTGACGTAATCCCAGCGTTCAGTCCAAACCCCTCCCCAGAGATAATGGCTATTTTTGAACAGTTGGCTGTGCCTCCTTCTGGTTCTCTTTCTCTAAATTGACATATAGTACTGAATACAAACACATAGCTTTGTTTGGGTTATGGCTCTGTTTTGCTTGATGTGATAGGGCTGTATTGCACCAGCTTTGTGGGAAACTCCACTGTATGTCTGAGACATGTTCCCACAACAGCATCTGGAGATCTCTCATTATTTATAATAGCTCCCCAGGAGGACATGAGCCATGATTTATTTTGCCATTCTCCCCATAGGACTGGACATTGAAGTTGTTTCTATTTTTTCCACCAGTTTATAGATAGTGTTCCGGTGAACATCTTTGCACAAGCCTCTTCACGAACAGAGACAAATACTTCTTGAGGATAAATTCCCAGAAGTGGAATTGCAGGGCTGAGTAACACACGATTTACAACTGTAATTGCCATCCAAAAATGGGCCTCTTAATAGTATGTACCTGATGGAGGCCTGGGAAGTTGCGCTGTAAAGATGTGCTTCATTCAGGCCAGGCACGTAGTAGGCTCGTTAAGCACTTACCAAAGCAATTGTCAGTGGATCACTTCTCTGTTCTGCATTCCCAGCCCCTGATCTGAGCACGCCCTGGCTCTGCCGCCTGGAGCCAGGTTGAGGAATGAGAACTGGCCAGCAGACAGGGGAGGACTCAGCGACTGTGTCCCAGGTGCGCCCCCTGGTGGGCAAATGTCCCCGGACAGTAAGCCATCCCCCATCTTTGTAAGCCCTAAAGCAGATCACAGTCCTTCCTGCCCAGAACACTGGAAGCCCTCCTCTTCTTCTCAGACTCTGACCCAGACTTCATCTGCTGGGTGTTCTGGTGCCTGCCTTTCTTACCGTCCCTCGTGCCCCTCCCCTCTTCCCTTGTTGTGTTGCAACCACTTTCCTTTCTCTGGCTTTCTCAAGCACAGCCTTTCTAGCTCCTTCATCCTTTCTCAGTGACCTTCCCACCCTACAAGCTTGTCTTTAATACCAACTCATCCGCTGCCTCTTCACAGGGCCCTGTCGAATACATTCTGTCTCAAGGGCCACCTCTCTCCTCTCCACATACCTCCCCCCACCCCTTACTCTTTGTCAAATCAGCTTGTGTTTTGCCTCCATTAGCAAGTTCCCACCGAAATAAACCCAGGCATTTCCAAGTGTGGCAGAGTACAGCGTCACGAGAACAGGGACCATTTCTGTCTCACATGTGATCCCCGCCCCCCAACGCCTGCCCGGCGGTGGCAAGCACTCAGCAGGCGTTGACTGAATGGATGAATGAGTAACGGAGTGATACTCACGGGCAGGGACAGAAATGACTCTGAGAGCTCACGGGGCCAAGGCAGAATGTATTTCCCAAGGTTTCGGCTCTGTTTCTCTGCTAGATGCCCTCCTATGATCAGTAAGAAACAATTTCCCTGGGGTAAGCTTTAGCCAAAGGTGTCACCTTGAGTATAACGGGGTAGGGTGAAGGTGACAGAAGGCAGGGGTGGTTTCAACACCTTTTCCTCACTAACCTCGCCTTAGACTGCAAGGTAGGTCATATTTTCTAGATGAGCAAACTGAGACTCAGAGAGGACAGTGGGGTGTACAGCTGGCATCAGTTCAAAGGACAGTTTCTGGTAAGAGAAGGGCTAGGAAGCCATCGTTTCCTCTAATTCAGAAGGACACATGGTCTACAGGAAGTGTAGCCCACACTTATGGCATGGAGGCCCTTCTCAGTGGAGAGATCTACACCAGAATTAGGTGGTGGGCTCGTCCATTCAGCACACCCTTAAAATCATCGACTGTGTGCCAGGCAGCTCAACCATGATTAAGTGGTTAATTCAGCTTTCCAAAGCTTCACAGTCAAGAGATAAAATAGACCTTTGTTCTGTAGGATATCCAAGAGGTATGTTTGGAGCATGGACAAGCAGGGCAGCCACGTGGCCAGCTTGTGCATTCCTCAGAGCCAGGCATTGCCCTTCACAATGACCACCATGTGAATGATGCTCCTAGAGTTGAGCAGCAAACAACCTGAGCAATTGTATGTAGCTCCTCAAGGGGGTGAGTTAAGTCATTCGGCATGAGATGATTGGTCTCAGAAGAGAGAGTAGATCTCAGGGGAGCACCAGTATGTAGGAGTCTGTGGAAGAAGCAAAGGCCAGAGAGGCAGGAGGAAGAGCAGGCTGTGAGAGAAACCAGCAGAAGAGGAGTCGCGATGGAGAGGCAGCCGAGAGCACGGAAGCCTCTGAATAGCCAAACAGAGAAGGGCTCCCAAGTGACTGGCAGCAGGACCTGGCAGCCTTGGTAGGAGTGCTGACGACGGGAGTCCTGTTTGTTGAGAAGTCAGTGGGAGATGGGGAGAGCGTGAGAGTGTTCCGCTCTTTCTGGAGGTTGGGCTGTGAAAGGAGAGCGGGAGCAAGGGTGGTGAGGGCCTTTGGGACCGAAGGAGAGCTTTCTTTTATGGTTATCTTTGAGATGAGAGCCTCGTGCTTGTTTCAATGCTCTCGGGAAGGAGGCAGTCAAAAACTTTCGAGAGAGTGTCTTTCCCAGCATGATTGACAGAGGAAAATAGGAGAGGGGTTAGATTCGAAGTGGGTAAAGCTTCCAGATGATGGCTAGACAGGATTCCAGAAGGCTTCATGGAGGTGAGGTGGTGGGCCCTGTGTGTGTGTTAGTTGCTCAGTTGTGTCTGATTCTTTGCGACCCCCCATGGACGGTAGCTGCCAGGCTCCTCTGTCAATGGAATTCTCCAGGCAAGAACACTGGCATTCCCTTCTCTAGAGGATCTTCCTGACCTAGGTCTCCAGGTCTTCAGCATTGCAGGCATATTCTTTACTGTCTGAGCCACCAGGGAAGCTAGCCTTGGGCAAAAGGTACCTCTGCCCAATGCTTACTGCTTTAAAGAGCCCTGCCTACAATGCTCTCCACAATGCAAGAAAGAATTGTCGAAGAACCAAAGGAAAATGCGTAGCCAGGACTATTGTAGAGCATACTCTGCTGCTGCGGCTGCTAAGTCGCTTCAGTTGTGTCCGACTCTGTGCAACCCCATAGATGGCAGCCCACCAGGCTTCCCCGTCCCTGGGATTCTCCAGGCAAGAACACTAGAGTGGGTTGCCATTGCCTTCTCCAAGATCAAACCGTAAGTAGCCCAAATATCCAAATCACCTGCCAGGAGAACCCTGATAATCTTCCAGAGTCTTTTTGGGCCTTTTTCTCAGGATATCCTCTCAAGAACAGACCACACCTAAGGGGAAGCAGATTTATTTTTATGTTGCTAGCATCCCTCTAATAACACACCAGAAAAACTCATTATAAGAAAGCAACAGACTAATATAGATGTAAAATAAACATACATGTAAAAATTCTAGACAAAATCTTAGCAAATGGAATCTGACAACCTATAAAAAGAGTACTATTTCATGACTAAATAGGGTCTATCCTAGAAATGAAAGTTTTGTTTAGCCTTCCTGTAGTTGGTTAACTAACATAGTTCACTATATTAACAAACTTATAGATACACACACACATACCACATACATAGACACATACACAGACATATGAAATCATGGCAGGTGATACAGAAAAGGTATTTAAAAATCCAATGTCCATTCCTGCTTTTTTTAAAAATATACAGCAACTTAGGAAGAGCAGGAAACTTCTTCAACCTGATAGTGGGCATCTATAAAAGGCCTCCATCCAATATCAGACCCAAATGTCAAAGACTGAATAGTTTTCCCCCNAGCGGAGCAATGGCAGGGTGTGCAGAGACCGTTGCCTGGGGCAGCCACCCGCAGCCTGCTGGATATTCTCCTAAGGGTGGAGCTCAGTGGGCACACATGCTTGACGGGCTCCCAGGACTGTCCACTAACACGGAAGCCTGTCTTAGAAACAGTGTTGCGGTGTGTTCAACCCCAGGGCTTGCCACCAAACAGATGCCTCTTTTCTGAAAAAGATCACAGCCTGGAAGAAGAGACAGATGGGTCAACAGCTTCCCAGTAGATGGTGTGAAAAGTGACAATAACTGGAGAAGTGCTTACGGGTAGGCGCTTTAACTTCTGTGTTGCTTGCACTGAGCCCAGAGTCAGACTCAGAAAATGCGTCACTAAATGGTCAGATTCTTTGCATATAGTTAGTGCTCAAAGGCTCTTTCGATGTCCCCAGGGCCCGGTATAAGGCTGGTGATGAGTGATACTCATTGAGTGGCCTGAATGGAGTTCGGGACATGGAGAGACTTCATTGAAGAGGAGACACAGAGAAGGAGCTTTCGTTATTACCCTGTTTCATATTTGATGCTGCTTCAGTTCAGTTTACTTCAGTTGCTCAGTCGTGTCCGACTNGGAAAGGTGGAGCAAAGTCCCTCTGCAGCACCTTTCACCTCAACTAAGACTATGCAATGTGTGAGCAAAACAGGAAAAGCCTGTAAGGTATCACTTCATCACCAAGAGATGGAGATTTCCTCTGTCATAAAAGCCCCCAGAGGCTGCACACACAACGACAAGGGCCCTCCATCCCTACCTCCCCCAGCATCCACCTTGCAGCCCTTCCCCACTTCCCCATCACTCATCTGTCCTGTCGCCACAATGGCTTCGGTGGGTTGGGAAACTCTGAGATCAAAATTAACTGCTCAGTGTGTCATCAGAACCTTGTGAAACCTCGAGTAAGCTGAATTCAGAAAACATGCGACGACAGAGCCCCAGAAATACACCCCAGAGAAGGACATCCTCGGGGATGCTGATAGGCAGGGGAGCGGCTGTATGATTACGCTGCTCATTCTGGTAAATTACACACAGATATTTACTGTGATTTGTCTCCTCAAATACGCTTTGCTCTAGCTGCCTTAAAAATTCTTTACTTTCTGGAGAACTGGAAATGTGTTTTATTGTTCTCAAGAGTGTCCAGGTTGAAAAAGGGAATTTGGTGAGTGCTATTCACGACGTGTGGATAAGCGTACTCTAGGATTCCATGTGTAATTCCAATCATCTTTTGGTTAAAAAAAAAAAAATGCATTCCTACAAGAGCTCCTCCAACCTGAACACAAACAAGTAAAGGAGATGAGAGGTCAAAAGTTTGAGGAACTGGAAACTTGGATTTCAATTCGAATTCAAATACTGTGTACTCAGTACTGAAGACTGATTGTATTGTTAGAAAATGATGCTGGAGTGAAATCAAGAGGGCAACCTAGCAGATCAGTCATCTGTGGGCATGACAAAGAGTCAGTGAATAAGCGGCTCCAGGGAATGAAGAACCTGAAAATCTGTCCAGCCAACCAAGGGACAGATTGTCCCAGCCAAGCCACACTTCCTCACTTGCAGTGGTTAAAAGACTTGAAGACAAGACCCCAGCAAGCCCAAATCTTTTTAAAATAAGTTTAAAAAAAATATTTACTTTTTATTTGGCTGCGTTGGGTCTTAGTGGCAGCACGCAGGATCTTCATTGTGCCACACGGGGCCTTTCGCTGTGTCCTGCAGGCTCCAGAGTGCAAGGGCTCGCTGTTGTGGACTATCTCAGGCGTCTCTAGTCATGGAGCCCGGGCTCAGTTGCCCCACGGCAGACAGGATCTTAGTTCCCCGTTCAGTGATCGAATCTGCTTTCCATGCATCAAAAGGCAGATTCTTAACCACTGGATCACCAGGGAAGTCCCAAGTTCAAATCTCATTGGTTACAAAAAAATGGCTGAAACAAATCACACTGGTGATAAGTTACCTCAAAATGAAGTGTAACTCCTCCCAGGAGAAGGGGACGACAGAGGATGAGATGGTTGCATGGTATCACCAATTCGATGGACATGAGTTTGAGCAAGTTCCGAGAGTTGGTGATGGACAGGGAAGCCTGGTGTGCTGAAGTCCATGAAGTAGCAGAGTTGGACATGACTGAGTGACTGAACTGACTGACTGAAATGTAACTAGTCTTATTTAACTAGATGACGTTTACAGACTTTCCCTGCTCAGTCCTTCTCGATCTTTGAGGGACTTGATTTGTCCCTGCCTCTGTCACCAGGGCCACATGTTTCTGATGAGTCATCAGTCAAGATTCCCGACCACAGGGGTGGGTTTGTATCCCAGCCTTTAGCAACAGTGATCAGAATAAATGGATAAGGAGACCCAAGCAGGACAGATTTATTGTTAAGCGGATGCTGGGAGAAAACACTTTTACTTAAAAAAATTTTTTTTTCTGTTGAGATTGGTATAGAAGGACAAATGTAGAAGCCATGGTAGGAAGAGCTTTCTACAGAATGACTTGAGAGCACCAAAGACCAGAGGCTGCTGAATCGAGATCTAGGCAGGAGTTCCCAACCAGGAGGGCCAAGGATACCAACTGTTGGTTTAGAAGGACCACATCTGATCCCTGAGACCTTGATCCGGGTAGCTCTTCCTGGTCCCCAGCTGCCAGTGACTTTCCTTGTCTTGCTTCATTTAGTTTGAATAGCATTTCTGTCATTTGTGGCCAAAAGAAATTTTATCATTGTTCAGTCACTCAAACATGTCCAACTTTTGCGACCCCATGGACCACAACATGCCAGGCTTCCCTGTCCTTCACCATCTCCTGGAGTTTCCTCAAACTCATGCCCACTGAGTCAGTGATGCCATCCAACCATCGTATCCTCTGTTGTTCCCTTCTCCTCCTGCTTTCAACCTTTCCAAGAATCAGGGTTTTTTCCAATGAGTTGGCTCTTTGCAAAAGGTAGCCAAAGTATTGGGGCTTCAGCTTCAGCATCAGTCCTTCCAATAAAAATTCCAGGTTGATTTCTTTTAGAATTGACTGGTTTGATCTCCTTGCTATCCAAGGGACTCTCAAGAGTCCTCCAGTGCCACATTTCAAAAGCATTAATTCTTCAGCGCTCAACCTTTCTTTATTGTCCAACTCTCACATCCATACATGACTACTGGAAAAACCACAACTTTAACTATACGGACCTTTGTTGGCAAAGTAATGTCTCTGTTTTTTTAAATGCTGTCTAACTTTGTCATAGCTTTTCTTACATGGAAACTTACCAAAAAGCTATAAAGACTCTGTCATCCAAGTTCTCATTGATTCAGCACGAGTGATAGGTTAGACACTGTTCCAAGTGCTTGCTTTATAGTAACTCATTTAACTTAATTGTTATAACATTCCTGGAGTTAGAAAGCTATTATTGTTCCCATTTTACAAATGAAAAAATGAGACATCAAAAGATGAAGAGATCTGCCTGTATTTATACAGCTTGTAAGGGCTTCCCAGGTGACACTAGTGGTAAAGAATCTGCCTGCCAACGCAGGAGATGTGAGACCCAGGTTCAGTCCCTGTGTCGGGAAGATCCCGTGGAGGAGGATATGGCACCCACTCCAGTCTTCTTGCCTGGAGAATCCCATGCACAGAGGAGCCTGGCGGGCTACGGTCCACGGGGTTGCAAAGAGGCAGACTGAGGCAATTTAGCGCACGCACATACACACACACAGCTTGTAAAATCAGACTGGATTGTGAACCCAGAAACTTTCTTAACCACCTCACCTCAAAGTAGAATCAAGAAAGGAGGCCAGTTCTCTGCAAGAAGCCCAGAAAGGGGGTCTCTAGTGAGAATAGGAGTGCTTTTATCAGGAAGATGCTTTTGGCTATAACGGAAAACCCCAACCCCGTTGACTTGCACAATTATTTAACACATCAAGAGGAAAGGAAGTGGGGTGGCTCTGGGGTTGGCTGATTCAGGGCTCGTTTTAAGTCACCAGGTTCCCCACTTCTTCCCACCTCTCTGTTCTGTCTGCTCAGTGCATTGGCCTCTTCCTCTGGCTGGCTCTCTGGATGACAACAAGATGGTAGCCATCCCCAGGCATCATATCATCGTAGAACAACCACAGGCAGAGAAAGGCACTGATTATGCACCCGTGTTTCTTACTATCAGGTAATAGGAACACCTAGTGCCAAAGTCCACTCGGTAGCATTCCCCTGGTGTTTTATAACAGGACAGGGGGACGGGAGCATCAGAGTTCACTTGGATCTGCGCTTATCAACTGGGACACTGGAGCAATATGGGAAAAGGTGCGGTCTATTGTTTCGATGATTCAAGGAGGGCCATGACCAGTAGTGGCTAGAGATGTAAAGACAGGAGATGGTTAACGACCTACAATGCATGAGACACCTATTGTTGTGAACTTGATGAGTTTTGAACATTCATACAGGTGAAGAAACTGTTCAAAATAACAGAGCTAAAGCCTAACTCTTTTTTACTTATAAACCCATTTTTATAAAGCATTTTTTAAAATGCAGTGTATTTTCTAGGAAAGCAATTACTGGATACATCAAAGGAACACAGAGCTTTGTTTTGTTTAGAACTTTCCTAAGAGTTTGTTCTCCATTCTAGAAAATCACATTAGCAATGTCAGCACTACTTATGGAATTTTCATCTCTACTGCAGCAGACCTGTATGGGCCTGCACCGCTTGCTGCTACAGTCACAGTGATTCTGGGTATTGGGTACCTACAGTGTTGTTATTCATTTCTTCTACTGTACTCCTGCTGAGCATTTGTACAGTTGAAAGACTTGCTTTTTTATTGTAAATTATTTTCTTTTTAATTCTTTGTTCTTTAGTCAGTTCAGGCAGTTTAGGCAGTTTAGTCAGTTCAGACTTATCAACATGAGAAATTGATTTCTCACAATTCTAGAGGCTGGAAGTCCTGGTTATAGAGGGAGAGAGAGTTCCCTGGAGTCTCTGTTATAAGGGTACTAATCCAGACCATGAGGGCTCCACCCTCAGGCCCTAAGGATCTCCCAAAGACTTCCACCTCCTAAAACCATCACTGTGGGGGTTGGAGTTTCAACATATGAATTTTGGGGGGATACCAACCTTCAGTCAATAACACTTTGTAATATGGTTACTGAAGATTTTGAAAAGATATGTATATAACATATTACCTATAAAATTCATTTCAGTGTAGTAAAGGGGACATTATAAAAATACCTGTTATGAAAAGAGGGTGTTGGCCTTGGTAGGATGAGAGCCACTGTTCCCAGCCCCTGAGACAGGTGTCTAGTGGACGAGATGGACCTCAGCAAGCTCCTCTTAGGGGTGTGACATTTTTTTCCTTTGTGCTCTTCCTTTTCTATATATGAATGGGCTTTGTGTTACTTTAAGTGTTATTTAATTTTTTAATTGAAGGATAATTGCTTTAAAGTGGTGTGTTTGTTTCTGTTATATGACAACGTAGGGGAAAAGGTTATCTAAGTAAGTTAGTATAGTTTTTGAATAAATGTCCATGAAGAAAATAAAAATGTAAAAAGGAAATACCAGGTAAAGAAACATCTGCATGAACAGTAGACTTTGGACCCGGAGGAGGCCTTAGAAGGTGTGGTCAGAAAGTCAACACCAGCCGGTTCTGGAGGAGTGGATTCTGAGCTGTTATTGTCAAAGAAATCCTAAGAGAAAAAACTTTGCTGTTGGTTACACGAGTGGTATATCACTCATTCACTTAAACTATTCATTCAAGAAGCGCTTTTTTATGCTAGATTTTGGGAATACAGAGATGAGTAAATCACCATCCTGCCCTTAAGGACCCCGCATTCCTATTGAGGAGCAAACATGTGAACAGTTACAGATGTTAAAGGGGCCATAGGAGAATTTGTGAAAGGGGACAGTGGGCACTCCAGAGGAACGCAGGCCCTGTGTCCATCTGACCACCATTTTATCTTAGAGGAATGGTACCCACTTCTCTGCTCTTTTCCTCACACCTATTTTTGTTCACATGATTGACTCCACCATACTTAGGTCCTAACACATTAGGGTTGGAAAGATTCTACAAAGAAAAGCCCAAATAAACCACCTAAAGAAGATATCAAGGCAGAATTGATGTTATCATGCAAACTTAGTGCTTGATTTCATATGCTTTAGGGCCAGATGGAGCTAGCTGGTACCTTTCCATCACGACAAAGTCCCCTACCTCAAACCAAGTACTTAGCTTTCTTTGTGTTCCCAAAGGGTAGATTNGAGAGTGTTCCGCTCTTTCTGGAGGTTGGGCTGTGAAAGGAGAGCGGGAGCAAGGGTGGTGAGGGCCTTTGGGACCGAAGGAGAGCTTTGTTTTATGGTTATCTTTGAGATGAGAGCCTCGTGCTTGTTTCAATGCTCTCGGGAAGGAGGCAGTCAAAAACTTTCGAGAGAGTGTCTTTCCCAGCATGATTGACAGAGGAAAATAGGAGAGGGGTTAGATTCGAAGTGGGTAAAGCTTCCAGATGATGGCTAGACAGGATTCCAGAAGGCTTCATGGAGGTGAGGTGGTGGGCCCTGTGTGTGTGTTAGTTGCTCAGTTGTGTCTGATTCTTTGCGACCCCCCATGGACGGTAGCTGCCAGGCTCCTCTGTCAATGGAATTCTCCAGGCAAGAACACTGGCATTCCCTTCTCTAGAGGATCTTCCTGACCTAGGTCTCCAGGTCTTCAGCATTGCAGGCATATTCTTTACTGTCTGAGCCACCAGGGAAGCTAGCCTTGGGCAAAAGGTACCTCTGCCCAATGCTTACTGCTTTAAAGAGCCCTGCCTACAATGCTGTCCACAATGCAAGAAAGAATTGTCGAAGAACCAAAGGAAAATGCGTAGCCAGGACTATTGTAGAGCATACTCTGCTGCTGCGGCTGCTAAGTCGCTTCAGTTGTGTCCGACTCTGTGCAACCCCATAGATGGCAGCCCACCAGGCTTCCCCGTCCCTGGGATTCTCCAGGCAAGAACACTAGAGTGGGTTGCCATTGCCTTCTCCAAGATCAAACAGTAAGTAGCCCAAATATCCAAATCACCTGCCAGGAGAACCCTGATAATCTTCCAGAGTCTTTTTGGGCCTTTTTCTCAGGATATCCTCTCAAGAACAGACCACACCTAAGGGGAAGCAGATTTATTTTTATGTTGCTAGCATCCCTCTAATAACACACCAGAAAAACTCATTATAAGAAAGCAACAGACTAATATAGATGTAAAATAAACATACATGTAAAAATTCTAGACAAAATCTTAGCAAATGGAATCTGACAACCTATAAAAAGAGTACTATTTCATGACTAAATAGGGTCTATCCTAGAAATGAAAGTTTTGTTTAGCCTTCCTGTAGTTGGTTAACTAACATAGTTCACTATATTAACAAACTTATAGATACACACACACATACCACATACATAGACACATACACAGACATATGAAATCATGGCAGGTGATACAGAAAAGGTATTTAAAAATCCAATGTCCATTCCTGCTTTTTTTAAAAATATACAGCAACTTAGGAAGAGCAGGAAACTTCTTCAACCTGATAGTGGGCATCTATAAAAGGCCTCCATCCAATATCAGACCCAAATGTCAAAGACTGAATAGTTTTCCCCCTTTAAGATGAAGAACCAAGTTAGGGATGTCCACTTTTATCACTTTTATTGAACATTATACTGAAGGTTATATTTGATGTAATAAGTCAAGAAAAATAAGTTATCTAATTCAGAAAGAAATTAACCTCTTCTCATTGGCTAATGATATAATTGTCTATGTAGAAAATTTAATGGCATCTAAAAAATCTACTAGACTTAATAAGTGATTTGGACAAGATTACAAGATACAAGATCAGCATACGAAAAGCAATTGTATTTTCATTTATAGCAATCAACAGCTGACATTTTCAAAAATACTATTTACAACAGCAACAAAATTTATGAAATACTTCAGGGTTGATATAATAAAGTATGTGCAAGTTCCATAGACTTAAAACTGTAAGACAATGCTGAGACAAATAAAAGAAAACCTAAATAAATGGGAAAACCTACCTTGTCTATGGGTCAGAAGATCTACTGTTGTCATTCCTCTCCAAACTTTTCCAGAGATCTAGTATTCCCCCAGTCAAAATCCCAGCTGGCTTTTTTAGATAGCTTTTTTTTAGATTTGATAATCTGATTTTAAAATTCATATAGAAACAAAAGGAACTAGATTAGCCAAAACAACTTGATGGAGAAGAAAACCCGAGCACTAACACTACCTGATTTTAAGAATGCAATTGTCAAAACAGCATGATATTGGCATGAAGATGGTCAGGTCAATGAGACAGAATAGAGACTCCAAAAATAAACCCATGCATATATAAACAACTGATTCTTGATGAAGTTGCAAATGCAATTCAGTGAAGAAGTTTTTCCATAGGATGACGCTGAAGTAATTGGTTATTCATATACAAAAAAGTTTGAACCACTCTTCCCACCACATATAAAACTGATTTTTTAAAAATTAATGAATGATGAAGCATAGCTCTAAATGTAAAATCTGAAAACCATAAAACTTTTAGGAGAAACTATTTTTGACCTTGAGTTAAGCAAAGGTTCCTTAAATGTGAGATCAAAAAGCATAATTCATAAAAGAAAAAACTGATCAGTTGAATTTCATCATGATTTAAAGCTCTGCTCTTTGAAAGATGCTGTTAAGAGATTAAGAAAACAAGCCGTGGACTGAAAGAAAAATCTCTGTAAATCATACACCTGATAAAGGGCTTGTATACAGAATACAAAAGAACCCTGAAAACTCACTGGTAAGAAAATAAGCAGCTCATTTTATTTTAAATAGGCCAAAGATTTGGACAGTTCACCAAAGAAGATATGTGGATGGAAAATAATTGTATGGTAAAATAGTCTTTGTATATACGTTTTTGTGTGTGTGTGTGTGTGTGTTTTGTATTTACTTATTTTTGGCTGTACTGCATCTTTGTTGCTGCTCTGGTTTTGTCTAGTTGCAGTGGGCAGGGCCTGCTCTCTAGCTGTGGTGTGTAGGCTTCTCTTATTACAGAGCAGGGGCTCCATGGCCCACGGGCTTCAGCAGCTGTAGCATATGGCTCAGTCATGCAGGTCTCGGCCTCCAGAGCGCAGCTTCAGTAATGTGGTGCATGGACTTAATTGTTCTGTGGTCTTCCCATTGTCTATTGCATTGGCAGGTAGATTCTTCACCACTGAGCCATAGGGAAGCCCAAGCACATGGTAAAATATTTTTCACATAATTAATCTTTAGGAAAATGCAAATTAAAACTATGATAGAGTCCCTTTGACAGCAAGGAGATCGAGTCAGTCAATCTCAAAGGAAACCAACCCTGAATACTCAACGGAAGGATTGATGCTGAAGATAAAGCTCCAATACTTTGGCCACTTGATGGGAAGAGCCGACTCATTGGAAAAAGCCCTGATATTGGAAAAGATTGAAGGCAGAAGAAGAGGGTGACAGTGGATGAAATAGTTGGATGGCATCACCAATTCAATGGACATGAGTTTGAGCAAGCACTGGGAGATGGTGAAGGACAGGGAACGTGCTGCAGTCCATGGAGTTGCAAAGAGTCAAACATGACTGAGCAACTGAACAACAGGGTATTGCTACACGTTTACTAGAATGGTCGGAATGAAAAAGACTGACCATTCCAAGTGCTGGCAAGGAGGAAGGAACTGACACACTCATGTACTGCTGGGAGGAATGTGGAAAGGTGCAACCACTCTGGCAGGAAAAGAGTTAGACAGTCTCTTAAAAAAGGGAAACATACACATATATCATATGATCCAGGCATTCCGTTACTAGGTATTTATTCAAGAGAAAAGAAAGCATGTACAGAAACAAAATCTTGTACATGAATATTCCTGAAAATTTCATTTGAAATAGTCCCAAGTAAGAAACAACTCAAATGTTCACAAATAGGTTAATGAACAGTCTGTCATATCCATACAGTAGAACACTGCTCAGCAATAAAAGGAAATGGAATGCTGGTACCTGCATTAACATGGATGAATCTCAAAAATAATTATGCTTAGCTCAGTAAGCCAAACAAAAGAGGTGCATACTATATGGTTTTGTTTATGTAAAACTCTTAAAAAAAAATTAACCTCATTCAATAGAAAGCAAAACTGTAGTAGCCTGAAGGTTGTGGAAGTAGAGTGGGAGGTATAGGAGGCTGGAACTATGACAGGGGAGGTCTTTGGGGGAGTATTAGATGTTCTCACGATACAATTATGGTTTCATAGTGTATGCATATGTCAGAACCTGCCCTGTGGAGTTTTTTGTGCCCATTATACTTCAGTAAATCTGTTTACTATATAGGCCCATGGTATACAGACCTCCCTTCATACTCTGCATTTTGGCCCATGAATGTTAGGAACAAGGTTAATGATGGCCATCAATAGATAAGAGTGAAACATTTAGAAAGATGAGAAGCATACAGACTTTTCTAGGTGTGTATGTGTGAGTATGCTGCATCTGTAAGTAAGAGAAAGCAAAAGACATTTTTCTCAAATCCCCAAACAGCCAGTGGTTTCAAAAAGTCACTAAATATAACTTACAGCAAGTACGTATTTTTCTTATTGAACTATAGCTGATTTACAATGTTGTATTAATTTCTGCTGTATAGCAAAGTGACTCAGTTACAGACACACATATATATTCTTTTTCATATTCTTTTCCATTATGTTTTATCACAGGATATTGATGATAGTTCCCTGTAGGACCTTATTGTTTATCCATTCTCTCTGTAATAGCTTGCATCTGCTAATCCCAAACTTCCACTCCATCTTTCCTGTCCCCTTTGGCAACTACCAATCTGACAGCAACTATTTATTTAGCAACAACCGTAATGCCAGCCTTGAGCTGTTCTTCACAAATATATATATATATTTAGTAATCCTTTTGACCCTCCAAGCACTTACTTTGATGGTTTAGAAAACTGAGGTTCAGATACCTCAAGTCAGCTCTCCAAAACTGCACAGCAAAGAAGCAGTAAGGCCAGGACCGTGGGGCGCCACATGGCTGGACTGGCTCCCTCACTGTCTTTGCGGACCCCTCCCAGTTCCCAGTTGGGCGGCTGTGGCTTCTGACTGCACGTGGGCGGGTGTCAAGACAATAGACCAAGCCTGTCCAAGTGTTCAGCCCTCTTCCAAGGTTAGCTATTGTACGTGGAACTATGTATAGCCAACTGTAGGGAAGAAAGAGAAAATAAGATTTACTTTTTGGAGGCTGAGAGGAGTTAGACGGTTTGAAAGGTCCTGACAGCCTTTGCAGAGCCTTTGCAGAGCAGGGCTGAGAGGTCATTGGCTAAGCACACTTGGAGTGCGGTTTTTTGGCAAAGGAGGAGATGTCCTGGCCCAGGGAGGTGTGACATGTCTCTGCTCAAAATAGAGACCAGCCATTTCCTGAATGAGAGTCAGCTGGGGGTGGGAAGGCAGGCCCAGCCCTAAAGCCTCTGACCACTGGAGGGGTTCGCAGCCCTGGTGGAGAGTGGGAAATGGGTGAACATTGAGGGCCCTCGAGGGCCTCGGGCTGGGGCTGTTGTGCTGTGCTTCAGTGGTGTCCGACTCTGTACGACCCCAAGGACTGTAGCCCACAGGCTCCTCTGTCCTTGGGATTCTCCAGGCAGGAATACTGGAGTGGGTTGCCATACCTTTCTTCAGGGGATCTTCCCAACCCAGCGATAGAACCCATGTATCTTGTCTCCTGCATTGGCAGGCTTAGGCAGTGGCAGACAAGCGCAGTGAGGAGGCCGCTGCATTGCAGGTGGGCAGCGCAGGGTGTGGGGGAAGACTGGCTCCACCTGGGCCTGGTATGGGGGCTGGGGAGAGAGGGGCACTTAGTTTCCAAGGAGAGGCCAGTCCCTGCCAGAATGTGATGGTGGAGGTGTTGCTGAGGCTACAGGTCACTGGGCACGGAGGGAGATGACGTTTCCTGTGCAGGTAGTGATCAAAGAGGGTCCGGAGGAGCCAGAGGCTGGCTGATGACCCTAGCAGTGCCACTGAGCATTCAGAGGGCCTTTTCTAACAGGGTGAGAATCAGCAGTGCCCTTGGGTTAAGATCTTCTGCAAGATCTTACTCAGCAGTGGCTCCAGGGCTGACAGAGAGCTGATTTGCCATCCTAGGGGCTAAATGTAGAAATACTTCTGTACTGTTTGCTAACTAACCNTCAGCTCCTTCTCAACTTGAATGTCTATAGCATTACTCAGGAACCACATTCTGAATAATGAGGCTGAAACAGGTTAAGATTTCTAATCACCAAGGAAATAACTGTAGTTAATCCTCACGGAAGGTTAACTAAATTCCAGGCAGTACACTAGCCTATTTAATCTTCACAACGACCCTGTGTGATACGCACTTTTATTCTCACAACCCCATTTTATAGACGAGGAAACTTGAGGCACAGAGGGGTTTGGTAACCTATCCATAATCACCAAACTAGCATGGGGTAGAGCTGAGATTTGAACCAAGGCAGACTATCGGCATAAAAGCCACACACTAACCACTTTGCTACATGCTTTGCTTCTCAGAGAGGTTAACTGATTTCATGAGCCTGCAGCTATCAAGGCAGGAAACCAAACTGAGACTATGAGGATTATTCTTTTAAATAAGGAGTAAAACAAAATGGCTTCATGAAAAATTCAATGAATCGAGACACCCCATTCCCATCATAGTTTTAAAAGATTTTTCCTCTCAATTTAAGTAGTAAAAATACATATTCACTGTTGAAATTTGGGGCAATATAAAAAGTGTAACAAAAAAATAAAAATCACGTGGTTTCACTTAGCTGCTTCTTTTTACAAGCTAGTCAGAGTGAGATCAGTAGGCCAAAGATACCACAATCACCTGGAGCTCATCTTCAAAAACGTGGATTCCTAGGTGCTGTCTCAGACCTCCAAGAGCAGAGTCTCTGAGGGGCTGACCTCAGAACACCGACCGGCAGGCACACTTAGAGCTGGCAGCCCTGTCTCTGCAGAACTGATTCCGAGGAATCACATGTTCTCCCTAGACCCAGACACTGCAGCACCATCTGAAACTTTTGCTACAGGTCTATTTTGTTTCAAGGAGCTCAAAAGGGAATTAAAGGAGTATCTCTAATACTCTTTATAGTGTCCTAATAATGCAATAAAATTTGACCAATATTTTAAAACTTTTTGATTAAAATTTTAAATGAAATCAAACTTTAAAAGTAAACACTACAATTTTAGTCAAACTTAATGCCAGGTAGAGTTAGAGTATCATTGCCAGAGCCTTAAAAAGAGAGGTCCAGAACTCTTGAACCCAAAATTCACAACTCATACTCTTCCCTCCCACCTGCCTCCAGAACAGCTCCCCCATTCTTTTCTGAAACAAAGTTGACTTTAGGGGCAGTAAAAAAAATGAGGGAACTGAAGAAACCACATCTTGTTTGACAGTCAGGTTTGGGTGAGGGAATAGATTACTCAGTGGGTATGTTCAGCTGCAGGCTCTGTGCCCAGGGTCCAACAGCTAAATGCAGCTCCCAAGAGCCCCTGAGTGGGGTCGGTGTCCTCAGCTCTGAGCCAGATTCAGAGCCCTGCATCCAGCTTTTGCTTTTCCAGAAAGCAAAATGGCTTCTCTTCACTAACAACAGGCCCATACTCTAGCTGTTAGCCAAACAAAGGCTTTTCCAAATATGGACCCAAGAAAGCATGTGCACTTTGAAGGCCACAATGCATCTTAAATAGCTAAAACTTATTAAAAAGAAAGCCAACAATCGACGCCAAAAAGCATGAGTCTTAAAGAACAGAACAGTAAGACAAAAGCCAGAAAGAGGAACAAAAATATGCATTGTAGGGGAGGGGCGAGCAGGGAGGTGTAGATTTATATGGAAGAGTTGACATCATTGTTTCCCAATAATACTCAGCATGCAGGAAACAGATGGGAAAGCAGTGGTGGAAGGGGCTACTTATGGAACAGGCCATGCTCTCTGTTTAGAATCCTGCCATTTGGAACCTACATGTTTGACTTTGAAAAACTGGGGATGCCAGCAGTTTTAATAAAGTCGAACTAAATCCTACTGAACTTATCACCTTGACAGTGCATGGGTGACTCTGCATATCAGACAGATTTACTGCCAGCATAACTACAGCGGTTTGGGTCCAGAGGAGACAAAACCACGGAAAGGGATTGAATGTCGGGCAGACGTGGTTTGAGCTCTGGTTCTCCCAATTCCTAGCTTGGTGATGTTAGGCAAGTTGCTTCACTTCCCTGAGTTAGTCTTCATATATAAAATGGGGGAGGGTGAGTTTCCTGGTGGCCAAATGGTTAGGATTCCGAGCTTTCACTGCCATGGCCAGGGTTCAATGCCTGGTTGGGGAACCTAGATCCCACTAGCTGCATGGCTCAGCCAAAAAATAAAAAGATAAAATGGGGGGCTAAACAAGAACTTTGGCACACAGTGGGGAGAGACTGAGGTTGCACATTTATGCCCTACTGTTTGATTAAGCAGGAAACATAATTAGGGTGGTCAGTTAACATTATGAGTTTTCCCTTTAAACAGAATTTTCCATTCCCCTGCTCTTGGGCAGGGCACAGACACAGCCAAACCAGCTGCCACGCCTGTGATCAGCCATAGTGCCTTCTCCTGATGGTAGATCACTCGCTGCCACTGAAGACAGTTTGACACCCCACCCCAACCCCCCGCCAGGATCTCCCCTTACAAGCCTGGCCTTTAGAAGTCACTCTCAACTACCTTTCCCACAATTTCACCATCTTCTCCCCCAGGGCTCAGGAGGGTGTGACCAATTACAAGTATCAGGCAAAGCCATGTGGCTTCCTGTCTGCAGAAACCAACCGCTCTATCTCTCCCCACATCTCCGTCATTCCTCATCGGTCAGATGATGTTTATTGTTTTATTGATTTTTTTTCCCCTTACAAAAACCCACTCACAGTTTTCTTTCACTCAGCTGCCTTGCATGTTAACATCTCCTCTTGCACCTTCTGTAGAGCCCTCATTTCATTTTCAGTACATTTTCTTTTTTTGGTAAAAAAATTTTTTAATTTATTTTAATTGGAGGATAATTACTTTACAATATTGTGATAATTACATCAACATGAATCAGCCACAGGTATACACGTGTCCCCCCATTCTGTACCCCCCTCCCACTTCCCTCCCCACCCTATCCTTCTGGGTTGTCCTACAGTACCTGCTTTGGGTGCCTTGCTTCATGCATTGAACTTGGACTGATCATCTATTTTACATGTCATAATATACATGTTTCAATGCTATTCTCTCCAGTCATATCCCATTGAGTCCAAAAGTCTGTTCTTGGACTCCGTAATTTCCCTGTCTTACACAACCCACTAGGCAGAGAGCAACTTGAGAGCATCTTTGTGAACCCCAGAGCGTCTAGCATATTAGAGTTCCATTAAATATTTGTTGCATTGAATTGAAAACCCCATATAAGATGGCTTCTGAATAAAAACATGAAAAGAGCTAGGGAAATAAATATGCGTAATTACACAAATTAGCTCAATTCTTGAAAGCTACAGATTTGTAGTTTGCCAGACTGCTGCTTTATATGTCAAACAGTTTTCTGCTGTCTGTAAAGCAAGAGCTGGTATAAGCTGCTTTTGGGGAGGGTGACCTTCCCCCCCTCCCTCTAGGGGTAGTGGTGAGGGGGCCCCCAGAGGCATACTGGTCATGGGCATCATACTGGCCAGCATCAAGTCATAGGCATGGCCCCAAGGCCTGATATGCATCAGCCACGCTTGAATTAGAACAAAGAGTGCCTGAGACTTGATCCCACAAACTCAGTTGGTTCTGAGACCCCACCAAGAAAGTGGTTCATATCAATGAGTGACTGGCAAGGCATTAGGGAAAGGTGATGTTTCCGGGGCGCCCTGTGCAAAGCCTGGGTCTGTCTCTATCTGCGAGGAGCTTTGCACCCTTGTGGGGAACCTTGGACAGTCTTGAATTCCTTATATTCCAGCAGCACGGCAGCCGTGGCCCAGGTCCTGAGCTTCCTAGGAGGGCTCTCCCTCTGGCTTCCTGGGGAGGAAAGCAAACATCAGCGGTGTGCTGGCCTGGGGGAAGCCAGCGAGCTCCTGTCTGCATGAGCTGCCCGATGCCCCCACCTTTAGCAGAGCACACGGCCTTGTAAACACAAAGCTGGTGAGAAAACAGGGTAACGAGGAGAATGAGGACTCAACTGGGGTGCCTCTGAGTCTCAGGCAAGGGCTGTTCCAAGAAGGAAGGAGGACTGTGGCTGCAGTGGTCAGGGAGGGGCCTAGGAGGAAAAGGTGGGCCTGGCTGGACTTGAAAGCAAGTAGGTAGGGGTGAAGTGCTGTGCAAAAGTTAGCTGTTATTATTACTATTGCAGACCTAGGCTGGGGGAAGAACAATGCAAGCGAGAAAAGGCCACTTTTTGAAAGTTTTTTTTGGGGGGACAAAACTATGACATAAATGTCAAATTATGAAATATGCTATTTTGGGAAATTGTGTTTGTGCCTAAGACCATGCATGGCTTTGGGAGTCAGACAGATCTTGATTTAAATTCTGCTTTTATCTCAATAATCTTGGCAAGTGATTTAACCTCTCAGTTTTCTCTGCTATAAAAAGGGGGAAAATGTCCAAATTCGTATAGATTTCGAAAATATTACTTTGTATGTATCAAGTGACTGCCACATAGTAAACAAACAATGCAGATTGTAACTCTACTAATAAAAATAACAAGTAGCTGTGATTTGGGGCTCAGCTTTCATTTCTGGGTTCCTTCTCTCCTTCCTCCTCCTCCTTTTAGAAGCCTAACATTCTCATCTTTCTCTATCAAAAAGCTGCTCTTAAAAATCTAGCACCAGTATCTATTCTCTTCTGAATTGAAATCAGCATGTTTCCTCAGGGATCCTTTATTTTAAGCCTGACCTAAAATTGCATCGGGGGCGGGGGGCGGGGGTGCAGATTAGAGGGACAAGGTGGGGTGTGATTTAGATGGCCTAAGTTCTATCAGGCTGTGGCCCCACCTTAATTAGGACTCAAGGACGGTCCTTTGAGGGAGAAACACCAAAACTCGTTAAACTGACACGTGACAATTAACAGAAGATCAGGTGGGACATGCACCCGCAAGTAAAAAGAAAATTAACTGGAAGTGTGATGATGAGTTGGAAAGAAAATGCCACCTTGGCTTCAATACAGGACAAGCAATAAGCAAAAAAAAAAAAACAACAGAAAACCAAAAGAGCAAGCATAGCCATGTTCCTGGGCCTCGAGACTGGTGTGAAGGAACCAGAGGGAAGTGGCGTCCTGAGACCAGGGATGGGGTAGGGGGTACAACTCACCCTGAGCAGCCCGCTCTGGAGGAAGCCCCAGAGAGTCCCAACCTGAGGATGGGTTGTTCTGGAGGAAGCACCAAGGAGTCCCAAGCTGAGGGTCTATAGGTACTTTGTTCCAGACATTTTTAGCTGCAATATCTAATGAAGAGGAGTTGAGTGTCACCTCTCATCCCCAGATGAGTCCTGGGCCTCTAAGCCCTGTCTTCCTCTTGCACCCTCTGCCACAAAATCCCAGGAAACTTTCTGCAGTGAGGTGACTCCAGGGACAACTGGTCCTCAACAAGTGATTCAGAATTGCCTTGGTCGCCCAGCTTCTGGAACTTATGTTTTTCCCCAGGCCCCACTCCCACAGAAGAAAGTTTCCAGGACAGCCCACAGATGCCTACTGGACTAAGGGGGGAAAGAAAAAGAATGCATCAAAAACCACAGCTCTAATGGCACTGGGGAGATAATCCACCACCCACAGCATCATCTACGGGAAAATGTGTTTCTAGTTTCAACCTGTTTCCCTCTGCCCCAGCAGATGGTCCACTGGGCTCCAGGGCAGGTCTGGGGCAACAGGACCAAGGGTTTCCTTAACTGTCCAAAGGCCTGGGTCTCCTGAGGTTAGAAGGCACCTAGGCAGCTGCCAGTGGGGGTAATGGGGTGGAGGAAGGGCAAGGCTATGCCTGTGGTCAAGGGGCTCTTGGCAGAGGTCTGGAGAGTGGGCAGGAGGGAGGGATGTATGTAGGTGGAATGGCTGTTTCCATCCTCTGGGTGGGTTGTTTGCCACATCCAGACCATACACAGTTACAGTTTGGCTTCACGCTGTCAGTTAGTTTGCTTCAGGTTTAAAAGCCTTAATTCTCCTCTTCTAGTTCTTCCTGTTTCATTGTGAGAGCCCAGATTTGGGGATACCTCTCTAAACACAAGCCCAGGAGGTGGCTGTTCTGTCTCCACAAGCTCCACCTCCAGGACTGGACTTCTCTTTCAGTTCCCTGCAGGTCTGGGAGCGACAGGGTATCTTTCTCAGATCTTTCTCAGGGCCCTATAGTTTCAGGTTGACATTTTGCTCCCCCACCACTGTCTATTGATGCTCCACTCCCCAGTGGCTCTGGGAAATCCCTCTGTGAACTCTCCGGTTAGTGGGGCAACCAATCTGCTTCCTGTCCCTCTTGGTAATTAACTAACCCATGTGAAAGTGAAGTGAAAGTCGCTCAATCGTGTCTGACTCTTTGAGACCCCATGAACTATTCTCTAGGCCAGAATACTGGAGTGGGTAGCCTATCCCTCTTCCAGGGGATCTTCCTGACCCAGGAATTGAAGCGGGGTCTCCTGCATTGCAGACCACATCATTCGTTTGTTTCATGGGAGCCCTTATGCATTCATTCGGTCATGGCATAGATAGTATGTGGTTATCTTAGGGCACATTCACAATGTTATGATGACAATAGCTACACTTGTTGTTTAGTTGCTCAGTCGCGTCATGGATTGCAGCCTGCCAGGCTCCTTTGTCCATGGGATTTCCCAGGCAAGAATACTGGGGTGGGTCGCCATTTCCTTCTCCATGGTATCATCCTGACCCAGGGATCGAAACTGAGTCTCCTGCATTGGCAGGCAGATTCTCCACCACTGAGCCACCAGGGAAGCTACATTTAGAGCTTACCTTATGCTTTACTCGTAGTAACTCATTTCTCTTCACATCAGTCCCCTTATCCACATTTCACAAATGAGGAAAGGGAGAGCCAGAGAGGGTAAGTAGCCTGCTCCACAGTCACTCAGCTGGGAACAGGCAAAGTCTGGATTCTGCTCCAGGCAGCACGCTTCCAGAACTCCTAATGGAAGCCCCCAGCAGGGGGCACCTGACTTGGGAGGATCAAGGAAGGTTTCCAGAAGCAGCTGAGACCCAAAGGATGGACAGTCAGCTAGGGAAGGTGTGATAATGATGTGCCAGGCAAGAGGCTGGGAAGGAAACCACTAAGCCAATGGAATACCTTTGCCCTGGTTCTCCATTCAGTGTTAAATCTTCTATTGGATAGAAAAACATTCACCTTCCTTGCTCAGACTTTGTCCTGTTTATGTTTGAGTTTCTTGTCTCTTTAATTGAAGATAAGAGCTTTTGCATTTTCTCCTTCAGTTATAACAACTAACTTCAAAGCCATTGGTTTCTGAAAGTTTGTTCACATCCCTTAGACTGTAAATTTCTTGAGTCTGGGGTGTCTGTGTTTTTCTCTTCCACCATACCTCTACAGCACCTTATAGCTATTCGTTAAATAAGTGAATGAACAAAGTAAGAGAATGACTTAGCCTAAGAAGTACACTTAGAATAACTACACCTCAAAAGTTCTCATTGCCTTATCCTTGTTCTTTGAGGTACTAGGGCCATCTTACTCTCATCAAGCTTGAAAATTTTATTTCGTAATGGGTGTTTATTTATTCATTATGAACCTTCTAGAATTCCTCAAATCAAATACACACACATACATATTGTTGTTGTTTAGTCACTAAGTTGTGTCCGTCTCTTTGCAGCCCCATGGACTGCAGCACACCAGGCTTCCCTGTCTTTCACTATCTCCCGGAGTTTGTTCAAACTCACATCCATTAAATCAGTACATATTCTTTTTCAACGTGATAAGAACTTAAAAAAACCTTCATGAACAATGTTCTTATCAAACACTCAGAAGGCACCTTCTGAATAGTCAAGGCTGATTATCCAGAGACTAAATGATCTGTAAATCCCTGCACTATAAGCAGTGGTTCCCAACTTTTCCTGCATAAGAATCATCTAGGAAGCTTTTAAAACGTACCCATGCACCAAGAGACTATGATTTAATTGTTCTGAGAGGAGGCCCAACTTTTCTTAATGCTCCCCACATGGTTCTATTGTGCTGCCATCATGGCAAACCACCACCCCGACAGTGGCTACCCAGGAGTGAGTCAGATGGCAGAGACTGTTGGGGAGAGTGAGGAAGCCCTGCGCTCTGAGAGTGCAACCAGAACAGAGGCAGAAGACAGCTTTCCTGTAATGCTCTCTTACTGGTCCCTTGACTCCCGGCCCCAATGTTTCCAGGCACTGTGAGAAGACCCAAGGCACTCGGCCCAGAGGGGAGAGGTAGGAAATGCTCTTGGATGCGTGCTGGTCTCACAGGGCTTCACCCACAGCCTCCCAACTGCAGGCGATACAATGCTGCGGTTTTCATGACAGAGCTGCAAGCAAGGGTCTTCTTGGTCAGTAGTGAAAAAGAAGAAAAAGAAAACGACTATTTTCAGCATCAGCAGTGAGGAAGGGATGATCTTCTCCCTCTATTCCAGACAGGAAGAGAAAATTATCTGGTTCCCAGGGGAGAGCTGGGGGTTGGGGCAGCAGCCACTGTGCTGGAGGGTAGGTGAGAGAAAAGCTGGCCAGGTTGCTCAGGAGCAACTTTATCCCATCCTTGGGTGTTCTCACCAGGCTGGAGAAAAGTGGCCATAGAAGCAAAAGGGGGAAGTTGGCCATTTGCATCAGCTCTGTCTGCAGCTGGGGACAGTCAACAGCAGGATCTGAACCTGGCATCTGTGTGGATGCCCACAGAAACTGTATACAGGGCATTATATGTGTGTGTCTCTGCGTGTTTTCTAAGAAAAGGTTTCTGTTTTTCATCAGCCTCCTGAAGATTAAAGACGAAACTAGCCCCAAGCAACATCTGCTCAAAGATGAACACCTATTTGTCACCTAAACATCTTGCCCCATCAGATTTGTTTAACTGAATGCAAACGTGAATGACATTTTTCCTCTCTGCTCAGTCCAGGGGTGTAAATTCCCCATGTTCAGGTGACCTGAGAACATTTAATTGTCACCAACCAGATTTGTCTTGTACCCTGGCTCAGAGATTTCCCTCCCTCTCCCCCCAACACAAGGGTTTTCTTGGATCCCCCGCATCTTTGTTCTTCCCTTCTGCCCTGTGCACCCAGACCTGAATCCATTTTTTCTGTCTCACTCCATCCTTGACCTCCAAAGTTTGAGGAACTGTGATGTTAGTCTTGGGGCTCCCAGGTGGCGTTAAGTGCTAAAGAACCCACCTACCAGTGCAAGAGACAGAGAAGACTGGGGTTCAGTCCCTGGGTTGGGAAGAACCTCTGGAGGAGAGAATGGCAACCCACTCCAGTAATCTTACCTGAAGAATCCCATGGACAGAGGAGCCTGGCGGGCTATGACCATTGGTTCGCCCAGAGTCTGATACGACTGAAGTGACTTAGCACGCACAATGTCAGTTTCATGACAGCCTTCTAGATCCTAGTTACTCGTCACCCTCAGCATTCTGGGCTGAACTTCCAAGGTCATGGGCAAAGGAACACTGCCTAAGTCAGTTTTTCCTCCTTGGAGGCAGACCAATGCATGTTTCAGAACAGCTATGAGGAGGACACATTATTTTAGAGAAAACCATTAGCCTCAACGCTATTTATTGATGCTACCCTCTAAAGAAAATGACACAACTGCCTAACTAGTTCTAGATATGAGAGAGAAGAAATCCTAATTATTCTCATTTTACATAAGCGCTTATTAGGCAAGCCTAATTCCTACGTGGCACAATAATGGTGGGTCATTAAGTGGGTCAGTTTCCTTCTCTTTGAAAGCTGAACTTTATTCAGGTATGTCAGCCTTGAAAGCTTGCTGATTCTGGGGCAGGACTGTCTGCTTTCAATTTAGGGGAAAAAAAAATCATCAGAGGAGAATGTTGGCCTAGACAAGGAAGCCAAGGAGAGGAAAGGAGCCAAGTGGGCCAGAGACCTCTGCATCCTTCATGATTGACTATATGACCTTAGGCAGGTCAGTTTACCTCTCTGGGCTTTCCCCCTTCTCCCCAGGGCAGGATGTACTGGGTACTGGTTTTAACATTTTTTTCTTTAAGCAGTATCCTCCACTCTTTTTTTTTTCCCCACACAAAACATATATGAAAACTCAAAATATAAATCAAGTGAAAGAGGAAGTGTTTAAGGCTGCCTTTGAGGTGTCTTCACAGAAACCTGGGATTCTTTGCTTATCCTAGGATCTGTGACATGGTAAGAACAGGGCAGGGCTAAGAAGCACCTCCATGTACCTCTCAGCTTTGGAGCGAGGGCCCAGAGTTTAACATCCCCTTGGTGGGAACATTCATAAGTGAACCCGGACAAGACCCTGAAGTCTAAAAAACAGGTGGAGGAAAACATTTCATTCTGAACGCCTGATGGTAGTGGTTAAGATGCATACTTGGAGTTCTCAAAAAAAAAAAAAAAAAAATTCAAGGATGTTATTTCAAATCTACCTCTCTAGATTGCTGGATGGGATTAAATGAATTGACTCTGTTGTGTCCCAATTTTAAAAGAGGCAGTTTTGAAACCTGTGGTCCCTCAAGCTGTAAAATACTAAGCCATTCATTTGTTCAAAAGACACGGCAGCCTCTGGCCTCAAGAACACCACAGGAATATCACACCACTGCAAATTACTAGGTGGTGCTGAGGCTAAAAAAAAAAAAAGAAATAGAAACAAAAGCACTGCTCTGTTTTTGAGATGCACATTTGATATGAGCTAATCAAATAGTTTTTGAGATTACTTTCCTAGAGGCAGAATTATTCTGCCCAGCTAGCCCTTTAGTTTCCCCCCTTTGTTGTATCTATCTATGTATAAACACAAGGCCCATATAGTGGATTTTTTTCTTCTCTCACTGAAGTTTCTGAAGACAAGGCCTTTTTGTCATGGATAAATGCAGGGCCAGTCAACCTTACAAAAGGAGTCATTTAATGCTCAATTTCCCCAACTTTCCTATGATTAAAAACTTCTAACCTCAAATGCCATTACTCTGTTCTAGATTGTTTTCTTTCACCCTCCCGCCAGCAAATATTTAAATTGTCTCTACTCTGGAGGATTCCTTTTTCTCCAATCTGACCTTGAAAACAGAGAGGCTCTCCTATTCTCTTACATACCCTAAACTATTTTAAAATCAGGGCCCTCTGACCTTTTCACAACACTCTTCTTGTCTGACACACCAAATGCTCCTCTGAAAGCCCACAGGAGGTAAAGGGTCTGAAGGGTTGGGAAGGGGGAGGGAGGGATGTACTATATATTTGGCATCAGTTCAGAAATTCAGAAAATGTTTGTGCAACCACTCCCCCAGCCAGGATCCACCGCACCCCCTGCCTTCCAGCACATTAATAAAAAAAGATGTGAGCGGACGAAATTGGAGAGCCCTGGAGGGACACCTAAGGCGGTCATAATTATGTGCCCAGAGAAACCCACCGAACAGCATCCCTCAGGTCCAGCCCTCATCCTTCCCCTCCGGCATCCAAGTTTTGGGAGCAGGACCTCTCACGCCCTCACCCGCACCCCCCAGAGTAGCCGGTCAGACGTGTGGCAGCACCGCCCATTAACGGCTAGTGGGACACCAACGGAAGGAGTGACACAACCTCTGCACGTCGGGGTGGCAGCGTTATGCACCTTCAGAATCATATATGTTTTTTGTTTAAAAAAAGTACCACGAGCGCACAGGCCTGGAATACATTAACTTGTGAAATGAATGCAACACGCCCTGCGAGAGTCTCCCTCTCCCGCTCCGAAACAAAAAGAAGCGGTGGGGGGTGGGGGGGAAGGGGGAGAAGGCACTTTACCATCCTGTCCTGAGCTCTCCAGATACTCCGTCAGGTCACAGCCGAAGGCGCTGGCGGCTCCCTTTCGTTTCAGCTTCTGCTTGGCACCCTTGTTCTTCATGAGTTAGTCCCAAAGAGGTTGCCCCTCCGTCTCGCCCTCCCCTCTCTGCTTGGCACCGCGCCTACGATGGTCTCCGGGGGGAGGTTAGATCAGTGGCTGCGGCGCGGCGCTGGGGGGCCGCATGGGCGTGGGGAAGAGCCTGGGCCCCGGGGCGGCGCGCATGGAGCCCGCGGGGCGCGGAGCCCGGCGCGGGCGCGGAGCCTGCACTCCACGGCGCGCTCCTCCAGGGCCGCGGTGCCGCAGGCCGTGCGGAGCGGGCAGCGGCGGCGGGCCGGCGCGCTGGGAGTGCCACTTCCTCACTTGGAGTCCCCGGGACTTTCACGGCCTCCCGCGGTGTCTCCTTCGGGTGTTTTCCTCTCCTTCGGAGGGAGGGCGAGCTCTCCGGAGTCCGCCTTCTCGAAGCCCGGGGAGTGGCCGAGAGCGCAGGGCAGCCGGCGGCGGCGAGGGGCGCGGAGACCGCCCGGGGGGGCTGCCGTGGGTCCTCCGCCCGGCGCGCGCTGTCCAGTCTTCAGACGGCTTGGGTAGGACGAAAGTCCAGCATCCTGTCTCTCTCGCCCGCCCTCACGCCTTCTTTTTTCCTGTCTTACAAATCCTAGGATCATCCAGCTCAGGAAATGCTGGAAGGAAGTTAGCTAGGGAGGGGGGCGGAGGGTGGAAATTTTTGGCAGCTCCGCTCTGGTGTGTGTTTGGAGCCGGAGGAAGTAGGTGGGTGGGTTGAGGAGGACCGGGTGGGGGAGAGAACGCGCTCTTAGGAGAGCTGCTCGGCGGCTCTGGAGATAACTGGGCGGCTCGGAGGAAATCGCCGCGCTCCCGGGAGCACCCGCAGCCCGAACCGCCCGCTTCCTGCCCCACCGACGGCTCTTTGAAGACGCCAGAGGAGGCGCGCTGGCTTTCTGGTTGGATGGGGCTAGGTGGGACTGAAAAAAAATGTCCTGCCTTGTTTTTATCTTCATTGTCATCATCTCTTTGACACTTTCTATTTCGGTGCCTGTCTCCTCCTACATAAACACTTCAAGAGTAATGACAGAAACAAAGACAGGGATTCCAGCGGAGAAACCTGACGGAAAGCGGTTTTCCGCCTGCCACTCCCAGCCTCCTCTGCCGGCGCCCAGGTACCCCCAACCCAGCTAAGTCCCTCCCAAGCGGAGGGAGGCATGGAGGCTATCGCTTTGCAACCACTGCTGAGGAAATCAGATTTCTGGTTAGAGATTCAAGCATACCACACACACACACACACACACACACACACACACACAGGCGTTATTGCAAAGGTTCCTAAATGGAAGTGATTTTGGGGGGCAGTCTTGGATTTAAGGTGACTCAGATATTCTAACCTAATATGGAGAAAGCAGTCTCCCAGGTTATTTCATAATTTGTCTCACGGTTTCGGGAGGGCATGTGTTTTCTTCTCTATTTAATTTGAAATTCTTTGACCTCTGTGTACTCAGCACACAGTAAGCACTCAAATTCTTATTATTTAACCATGTGATGATTAGATTAGATTTCCTGTGTAAATTCAAATCCATATATAGACTTGAAGGGTAGGGACATTCATACAGCTCAGAAGGCTGGAAAAGTATTTTAGTTACTGGATCCCTTTACAGTCTCTTATCTTCCTATGTATCACCAAGACAGTTTATGAACTTTGACCCTTGACCTTCTCTCTTTGTCAGAGCTTACAATTGATAGATAGCCTGCCTGCCAAATCTGGCCCACAGATGTGTTTGGTTTAGCACATGCCATGTTTTAAAGTTTTAAAAAATTAATTGCCAACATTAAAGAGTTAACATTTTTCNCTTTGACCCTTGACCTTCTCTCTTTGTCAGAGCTTACAATTGATAGATAGCCTGCCTGCCAAATCTGGCCCACAGATGTGTTTGGTTTAGCACATGCCATGTTTTAAAGTTTTAAAAAATTAATTGCCAACATTAAAGAGTTAACATTTTTCACATATGAGATCTGGATTTCTGGCTTCCCCTGCAGAAATCGAAGGTCTGGTAACATCAAAAGTGCATTCCCACATAGCAAGGACTGCTGATGCCAAGCTCTATCAACCCCCATGGACCACCACCTTGTATAGAGACATCAGTTGTCCAGTTTGAAAGCCGCCACGGCCTGTTGTCCCCACTTTGCACCTGCCTGGCCTCTGGAGCCCCTGGAGTTTGCGCCCCAAGCTCTGTGTGTGATCTTTCCTTCCATTTTTCATCAGCCTCTCAGTGACACCAGCATTGCGCCAGTCATCTGGATGAGACATCTTCAAGTAACCACTGACTCATTTCTCTCTGCCCCCACCTCCAGTCTAATCCCGGCCCAGACTGATGAGTGCTTCAAAATGCCTGTCCTCTGGGCTTCTTCCTTCCAGGCCCATTCAGTGAGGACCATTCACTCCTAAATTGTTAGAATAACTCCTAGTGGGGTTTGCTGAGTGTGGTCTCTTTCCACTTCATCCTGTGCAGTAAAGGCCTGTTGAATCTTCCTGAACTGTTGGTGTTGTCCTTTGCCTGCTTTGCTCAAAATTTTTCAGTGATTCCCTGTTTTCTTTTTCTAGGACAGCAGTTTCTACGCTTCTTGTAAGCTACTTGGAGAATATTTGGTAGGGAATTTAGTATTTATAGAGAAGCATCTCCACGTGAGACTATAATTTTACTATTAATATTTATTTAGGAGTTTACTGTATCAAAGACCTCTATATCTGACCTACAGTGCATTTTATCATCTTGGCAGCAAAGGAGAGATGCTGAGGTGTTGTTCTTTTCCTGAGTCCAGCCCCTAAACACAAATTTTGGAATAAATTGTCAAGTCCTGTGAATTATCTTTCTAAAGGTTTTAAAATACTCTTTTTAACTTTTTATGTTGAAATAATTTCAACTTACAAAAAATTCTACAAGAAAATAGTTAAAGAATTCTTATATACCTTCATTCAACTTTCCTAAATATTAGTGTCATACAACCAGAGTGTAAAATTAGGAAATTTATATTGATACAGTAATATTGACTAATCAGTGGAACTTAATCAATATCAATTAATTGCATAATATTTTT
>SJYV01016910.1:0-31260 GCA_006410875.1 Neotragus pygmaeus | reverse complement strand
AGGCAAAGAAGAGGCACAGGCTGTAGGCTGTTCCCTGCTTGTTTGTTTTCTTTTGATTCCATCCCTTCTGAGAGACTCAGGTATTTAATTACACTCAGCAGTGCTCACAGACAGACACTGGAGACCTTGGTTGGAATCCAGTGCCTTCACAACTAGACGGAGGCCGAGTTCTGAGCAAAGGCCTTTCTGAGCACACAGTGGAATGTGTGATCCGAGCCTTCTATCTTAGCTTCCCTCCCTCCCTGCCACAAATATTCATGAACCCCCTGTTGCCTGCCAAGCCTTTAGAAATGGTGAGGACACGTGGATAACCAGTCATCCCTTTCCTGTGATGATTAACCGAATCTCCAGTTCCCTTGTGGGTACTTACAGAATTCTGGAATTGATCAGGACTCAGATGTCACCTGCAGGTAGATCCGAGAATCTCTTGCCTAAAGTTTGAATGTCCCCAGGATGGGGCCTTTCTGCTTCCAAATAAGCTCAAGGATGAGAATTTCCCTTTATGTAAAGCTAAAATTCCCTCCCCGTGGATTTCACCCCCTTCTTCTTGACTGGACTACTGGGACTTTGCCGGCGAAATGTGACTTTTCTTTTATACAACAGTGCTTCACATATTTGGGAAATACTATGTTTGCCTTGAGGCGTCACCTCTTTTAGGTGGATAAAACCAACTTCTATGTGGTTCTGAGAACTTTCTCTATCTAGATAATAATGATATTTTTGTGTGTTTCTCTTATGAGGGGCCCAGGACTAAACTCAATTGTCTCCGTATAGTTTGACTAGAACAGAACTGACTGGGACCATTGCTTTCCTCATGTGAAACTACATTTATAGATGGAAAGAGCATCAGAACTAGAAGAGGTCTTAGAGACTGTCCTCCAACAGCACCATCGAGCAGTTGCAAAGGCAGGGAGGAGGCGCTCAGTTAGTGGAGGCGCAAGAAAAAGACTTGGGTCTCCCAAACCCCCACTTCTCCAAGGTCTGAGCACTTTCCACCGCTCTCCACCACATCCGTGTGTCTCTCTAGCCTGCTCTTAATTCAGGTTCGTGTTTTTGTCTGCTACCTGTGCTGTTAACTAAGGGTCACTGGCTCCAGCCAGGAGTCCTCAGTTATTCCAGAGCTTCTACTGCAACCTCTGTTTCTGTCATCGTTTACTCTTCCGGTTGGCTTTTTGGATCCGGATCCGTGATCTGACACTTACACAGACATCTCTCCCCGTTTTCCTCGGGTGCATCTGGGGATACAGCCACTGGACGAAGTCATAGCAGTGGGAACACAGCTGCGCGTCCTTTCCCTCTCACTTCCCGCAAGTCACCAGAACCTGGCTTCTGGTGTGACGCGCGAGTGATGTCGCGTGGTCTCTCAGGAGGGACTGCATAGCTTCTGGTGTGACGCGCGAGTGATGTCGCGTGGTCTCTCAGGAGGGACTGCATAGCTTCTGGTGTGACGCGCGAGTGATGTCGCCTGGTCACTCAGGAGGGACTGCAGGTGCCCTCTGCTTCCACCTGGTAGGAGTTCCCGTTTTCCTTCCTTGGTGCCTGCTGTCACTGACCATGTGGTTCCCCAGTTGGGTCCCCCACCCTGCTGAGCTGTGGATCTTCTTCTCTGCCAAAGCGCCAGTGCTGCTCGGTCCACAACACTGACAGTGAGAGGTGGAAGCTCTGGGCTTTGCTCCAGTGTGAGCGAAATGCCCGACTCCCACCTGGGTTATACCCTGGTACCAGGGCAGAACAGGATCACATCATGTTGCCAGAAATAGAGCATTTTCATTTGGCTTGCTTTTTAAATTCTTTTTTTTTTTTTTTTTTTTTTTCTGAGCAGTTCTGCTTTATTGTTGCAAGCTCCCAACTTATATAGACAAGCAGGGGGGTTTTAGGAGGGACTTTCCATAGTTGCACCAATCACGTTAAAGGTCAAATCGTCATGCGCCTTCGTTATAACAGGAGTCTATGGTGATCACGCACTGTTTACGTGCACGGAAATCAAGAAAGCCAATCAAACACTTTGACAAACAACATGGACCACGCCCCCATCTCTTCCACCAGGCGCCATCTTAGTTTCCGAACACAAACCTAGCCCCTTTCTTTTTAAGGTTTCCCATTTAGGGCCCCACATCTCCCCCTTATTTAAGCCCTCGAGACATTTGTATTGATTTTCTGTAGAGCAAGGCGTAAAGCTGTAGGCGGCCAACCTCCAGCCTCGCCAGCCCCTCTCGCTGTGTCTTAGGTTGCCCTCCTCTGAGGGTCTTACCCGTCAATGGCTAACCAGCCTAGCCACCCCAGCCTCCTGGGGGCTAGGCGGAGTCTCTCTAGATGATAGGCATCTAGAACTCTTATTTGTCTGTCTCGGTTAATCTCTTGAAAGGCTAAATTAATCCAGGGGTTTTGTGGGTGCCCAATTCTTAAACCTTGGTGCTCTTAGTTTAGGCTAGAAGATACCTCGTATGCTATACTCTTCTCTCCTGCTTTTTCACAGAATCTCACCCTATCCTAAAGTTCCTAGACAAAACTTGTGCTTGGCAAGCATCTGTATATGGAGAAACTATATTTCTACCATTTTTTGCCTTTACAACTGGCTTTTGGGACCCTACTCCATGACTAGCAGTAGGGAAAACACTTTGACACTGGGGTGCAGCTTCTTGATACTTAAGGAGGGCGGTTGTTCCCTGACTACTTGGCGACCTTGACCCTGGAAAACACTGTGTGTCCCTGATCCATTCTCACCTGGGCAGCTCCTGTGGCCTTACAAGTAAATGTCAGCATTTATGCTTTCATCTGCTTGGATACAGTTTTGACCAAATTACACTCTTAGATTTATTTTTGGTTATTTGATTGTCAGATATGTGATTTGCAAATATTTCCTTCCGCTCTGTGGGTTGCCTTTGTGCTTTCTTGATGGTGTCCTTTGCACAGAGGTTTTCATTTTGATAAAATCCAGTGTTTCTGATTTTTTTTTCTTTCGCTGCTTGCACTTTTGCCGTATTTAAGGATGGTGATCTTTAATCTACCCATTGGTCGGTTATGGTTATTATAGTTATTAGCACCTTTGCCTCAAGTCATGCATGCATTTGATCAACATGTCATCAATTTGAGGGTGTTCTGACCCATTGAATCATTCCTTCACATTCTATCATGTAATAACAGTGCATGCTCTGGAAATAGCTCCCTCCTTCCACCACTTCAGAAACTTACAGGAAAGCTTCCTGAATCTGCTGGAATCAGAGCGAATGTGCTGAAAGTGCTGAATTAAGAGCAAGACATGTAGCTCATAAAATCACAACTTTATTATGGATAGGGTACTCGGAAACACTGTTGTGTGAATTTCACCCACTGAATGCTTCTTATTCCCATGAGCAGAAGGAGACGTGGGAAACGGTTATGAAAATCTGTTAACTTTTCTGGGGTACTGCTGCTAGCTGGAGCCAAGATTGTCCCTGGGTGGAGTGACGGTCAGCACTGCTCTCCAGGGGAGGCTCCCGAGTGTTATCCGAGCCTGGGATGGGGCAGGGGGTGCATGGTTTTGAGCAGAGGCTACCTGACCTGGCAGCATCTTGTCATCCGCTCCCCTGACACCACATCTATGACGATGCTCTGGCATCCCAAAGCTGATGCTCATCCCATGTTTAGCACAGACTTGATGCTCACAGTCAGCTTGGCCCTGGAGACTTGGCTGTTTCTAATCTCCAGGCTTAGAAGCTGAGTATGAAGCTTGGGGAAGGGAAGGGAAGGATCTCGCATGAGGTCACAGGCTGACCTTTCCACAGCCAGCCCGGCTGAAAATAGCACCCGGGAGGGACTTCAGTCTCCAGGAGTTCTAGCCCACGTTGCCCCTTCGGCTGGCTGCTTCCTCGAGACCCTGAAACCAGCTGAGACAGAGAAACAGAGGAGTGTGCAGATCAGGCCTGACTGACGGGAAGTACATACATACTCTGGAATTAATGGGAGAGATTCCGGGAGAATGAAAACCAATTCTAGTTCCCCATACTTTTTTTCCCCTATTTTTTTATTGGAATATAATTGCTTTATGATGTTAGTTTCTGCTGCACAAGGCAGTGAATCAGCTCTGTGTATACCTGTGTCCCCTCCCTTTTGGGCCTCCCCCCAACCCCCATCCTGCTCCTTAGGTTGTCACAGGGCGTCGAGCTGAGCTCCCCGTGTGATCAGAAGTCTCCCACCAGCGATTTGTTCTCCACACGGTAGTGTAAATATGTCCATCCCAGTCTCCCACACTGGTATGCTGCTTTGTGGCTAACAACAGTGTGTTGTACGCATTAGGCCACCAATGCTTGTACTAACAGAGCTTAAATGAGGCTCAGAACGGCTGACTCTCTCACATGACATAGCTACTGAGCTTACATCCAAGTCTTACGAGGTGTCCCCTCAGCACCCCACAGCTGCCCCTTTGGGAACCCCACTGAGAACAAGGAGCAGCTGGGCCAGTTCCACCTTTTTTATCTCAGCTCTTTCTTCACTGAGATGAAAGACGTGAGTCTCACAAAAGCTCTCTTGCTCAAACTCTTATTGTTAGCAGTAGTCTGAGTTCACTGACCTCGGAGCCACATGTCGGGAACTGAAGGCCGATTAACCCTAGAGGAGGACCAGTTCTCTGCTTTGGGGAGATGTCTATGTTGGCCACTTGCGCTGTGCCCAATCCAAGGGAGGAGAGTTGACCAGAGTGCCCTGGTGCTCTGGAAGCTCAGCAGAACCAGTATGTCTTGTTTTTCTGTGTTTGGATCAGTCAGAATAATGACATCGTTGACGATGCTATTAAGAGGTAAGCTTTATCGAACACTTACTAAACACCAGGAACTCCTAATGGCTCATTTAATCCTTACAGCACTCTGAGATGGGACTATCATCATTATTCCCATTTTACAGAAATGAAGATGGAGGCATAAGACAGTGGTAAGTTGTTTCCTTCAAATCAACTAGCAGGTGACGGAGCTCGAATTCATAGACTCCAACTGCAGGTACTCAGACCCACCCTATGCCAGAACCCGGGGTATAGGCAGTTTTCAGGGCTTGGCACTTTCTTCCCTCTGAATTGACTCTTTGCTCCTGTTTCTGCCCCTTCAAGGGGCTGAAGATGTGGGGAGCTGTGAGGGAGAGCAGAGTGATGGAGACCCTCGGGTGAAAACAGGCAAGAGAGATGTGCTTTTCACATTCCCTCAGCTGCTCACTCTTCCTGTGACTTTGCGAACTTCCAAGCACCCATTAACTTCTGAGCTTCAGTTTCCTCATCTGCAAAATGGAGATGATGCTGTCTCCTTGGCAGGGTGGTTGTGAGACTTAGATGTTATGTCTGTGAAACCCTGAGAGGGGGCCAGACACAGAGTAATGAGCGAATGGAGTTACTGATCACTGAGCAAAAAGTTATCTGACCTCATGCTCTCTTTCAAAAAGAAATACAGCACCCATGAAGTATGAGAAGGTGGCCTGGCCCCAGGCAGCCTGACTCCACAGCCTTCTCCTCTTGTTATGAAATGGCAGGCATCATTCACTTATTCATACCATTGGCCTTTGAGATATATAACAGTGCCCCCAAAGAGAGTTTCTCCATACCTTCCTCTGAGTCTGTCTTCCTCTGAGTTTATCACCCCTCCCTCCCTGGCTACACGTTCAGTAGAGATGGAGGTCGTGAATGGTGGGGATGGAGAGACAGGAGGCCCAGGAAGAGGGTCGTGGGGCCAGCAGGGACAGAACCTGAGAAGGATGCCCTCCTTCTGCCCCACCTGGAGGCTTCTGTGAGGTCACCACCTTGCAAGGCTTACTCAGCTGCACCTCTCCCCTTTTAAATCAGGCTTCTTGCAGAGCAGTTATCTCATTATTTAAATAACCTCCAGTCGAATGTTCTCACATTCATAACTTAATGGCCCTAATTATGCATATTAGTGAGAAAAGTACTTGGCATTGCTTTGCCATTGCCTGCTAACATTCCCAGGTTCCTTAGAGGCTGTGAGTTGGGTTTATGGGTGCGTGTTTCCAGGTATGGAAAGAGATCAGAGAACAGGAGATGTGCTGGGGTGCTACAGGCTTCTCCAAGCTGACCGCAGCTCACTGTCCTCAGGCTGGGCATCTTGGCTCAGCTGTCTCCCTCTTAGGGGTAGAGATGAGAAGAGAGCAGTGTTTGTGGTGGGGCTCTGTCTGCCCCCAAGGAGTTCTGCTTGTCTGTGCCTCTCTGATTCATTCACCACCTGGAGACAGGAAAAAGCACCCCGTCTCTCCTTTCCTGAGAGAGGCAAATGCTTGGCGTGAATTTGAGATCTATTCTGTCACTTTGCTCCAGAACTTCCCAGCAAGGTCTTCAGTGGGAAAAGCCTCAAGGGTTGACTTGTGTATGTTCCTCTAAACAGGAGGTAAGCAGAAGCTTAATCTCTTGGTTATGGCCTCACATTGTTTCTAAACTTGCATTGAAAGCCTACTGTGTGCAAAGACACATCATAGGTATTTCCACATACCAAACAGACCTTTTTTCTCTCTCAGCCTGCATATCAGTGACAGCTTTTTTGCTATTTGCGGATGTAATGAAAGACCTAGTGGGTCTACCCCCCATGCTTAGGGTGGACGGTGGGAATATTGCTGAGCTATCCAAGTAAAGACAAATCTATTTGCCTAAATTGTGCTTCTGGAGGCTTGACATGGTCCTGTGGTGCCATCAGCCCTTGCTACATCCTCCCAGGGAGACTGCCTATTTATTGCCTGTGACTGATGAGAATATTTCATTTATTTGATTGCTTAATCAAAAGATAACTAGAAGCTGAGAATAAATAAAACAAATAAAATTTGCAAAGCGGTGACAGTAGAAGGGGGAACAGACAATTTAAATGCAGGTGAGAAGTCGAATGATTGGAGTTTTATGGGATGGTATGGGTAGAGATTACCTAAGCCAGTTTTAGGGCTCAAGGAGCAATGGATTTACTGTCACCTACAGGCCAGCTTGACTTAACCAGGTGAAAAACAAGCGATGGAGGCAGTCTAAAGAAGAGAGCATTTGCAGAGAATGAAGTGAGTTCACATAGCTGAAATGTGGTGGGAAAGAACTCAAGTAGCAAACCCCAAGGCTCCAGCAGAAAGTAGGGTCAATAGAAAGGGCTTTAAGTGCCAAGGAGTTCGCACTTTGGGCTGAAGGCAGGAGGGACTCTCCAAAGATATTCAGCCGGGAATTTTACGGTCAGAGAATCGAACGGAGGGCAACAGTACTAGAGGCAGAAGCAGCAGGGTGTTCTGTACTGTTTCAGTGGAGAAATGTGGATGATCTGAGCTAAGGCCGTGGTAGTGAGGATGAGGGGAGGCGGAGAGTTTCTGAAATACTAAGAAAGCAGCTGGACAGCTCTTGGCCGTGGGCTGGGGACAGACTGTGCTGCTGCCTTCCTTTCCGCAGGCTTCCTTCCTAGCCAGGCAGGTAAAGCACATTTTCACAGTGCCCGGATGTCTCTCCCTGGAGGCTCAGCTGGGAAAGAATCTGCCTGCAATGCAGGAGACCTGGGTTCAATCCCTGGGTTGAGAAGATCCCCTGGAGAAGGGAACAGCTACCTACTCTAGTATTCTGGCCTGGAGAATTCCGTGGACTGTATGATCCATAGGGTCACAAAGAGTTGGACACGACTGAGCGACTTTCACTTGGCTTCACTGGAAGTCTCTTCCAGCCATATGGAGGGTCTGTGGGTGGCCGGGCAGTGACAGTGGGGAACAGCCGGTGGCCAGCCAGCAGCAAGGATGGATGAGCGCGCTCCCGAAACCGAGACTTCCCTCTTGGCCCCCTGCCCACAGCCCCCATGTGCAAGGGCCGGGGAGGGGGGCGGGCAGCCGGCGGGTGGAGAGACGCCACTGTCAACAGCACAACAGCATATTTATTTGTTCTTTCTCCAGCAGCGCCCTTTGCTTGAGCTTCTCTGGGCAAAACTGAAGAAATTCTCTGTCTTTTGGGGATTATTTGACTAAAGGAATCGTTGGTCAGATCCTAAGACTCACTCTGCAGCCCAGCACCACATGAGGATCCTTGTTCCTGGTGAGGGGCCCATCCGCGGGGAGGGCGTCCTCTCCCCGCTGCGCTCGCCCCTTGCTGGCTCCTGTGCTCACAGCTGATGTTTCTTCAGGTTCCGTTCATCACGGTCTCCCCCAGGCCCCCACACACCTCTGGGCCACTCACCTGTGCACCTTGGAAGGTGCCCACCCCTGTGGGGTCACCAGCCCTCAGCTCCAGCTGAGAGGTGGTAGCTGGGAGAGGGAAGGTGCCCCCTGTCCTCCAGATGCCGGAGGTTGGGAGGTCTGAGATGTTTGTTGTTGTTTTTTTTAATTGGAGTATGATCTTCCCTGGTGGCTCAGAGGTTAAAGCGTCTGCCTGCAATGCGGGAGACCTGGGTTCGATCCCTGGGTTGGGAAGATAACCCTGGAGAAGAAAATGGCAACCCGCTCCAGTACTCTTGCCTAGAGAATCCCATGGACGGAGGAGCCTGGTGGGCTATAGTCCACGGGGTTGCAAAGAGTCGGACATGACTGAGCGACTCCACTTCACTTCATAGTTGCTTTACAATGTCGTGTTAGTTTCTGTCATACAGCATAGTGAATCCGACACATACATATATCTGCTCTGTTTTGGATTTCCTTCCCATCTAGGTGGCCAGAGAGCATGGAGTAGAGTCCCATGTGCTCAACAGAGGGTTCTCATTAGTTATCTGTCTTATTCATAGTTGTGTACAAGCAGAAAGAGAGATACAGACATAGAGAACAAGCGAATGAGAGCCAAGGCGGGAAGGAGGTGGGTGGGATGGATCGGGAGGTGTTTGTTCTTCTGATTTTCTCCTTTGGGGCCCTAGGCCTTTGTTGCAAGGCTGCAGGCCCCGGGATCCAGGCTCACCCACGCTTGTACTGCTCACTGACCTCGGGTCCCTCCTCCCGCCTGTGGGAGTGACCACACTCAGAACCCACCGGTCTCCAAGCTCTGCACCTTCCTTCTGGCTCTCTGCCCTTCTTTCCCACGGCTCTCTGGGCCTTCAGTTCTGAGCTGCAGAAGTGTTTCCAGCAACTTTGCTGGGTTGTGAAGGAGAGATTTTTGGCTCCCGTCAGCCGGACTTTGGGCCCGTGCTTTGCTCTGAGCTGAAGGTGGCACTAGGGCAGTTGCCTGTGAAGTCAGAGACCCTGCCAGGGTCTCAGCCTCACAGAGTCCCCCGAGGTCTCAGCCTCTCACCGGGGACCCTGTCCCGGTAGTGTCCAGATCCCAGTCTCTGAAACCAGCCAGGGCCCTTGACCCTTTGTTAGTTATGGAATAAGACTCCTGCTTTCTGATCTCCTTTATCCGCTGCAGGGTTGACTGCTGCCGATGTGGAGAGAAGCACCCTAGACGCAGTCTTCCTAAAACTCACGTGCCCTCTACCTACCGCACCTCAGCCATGATGCCCCAAGCTGCCCTCCTTGAAATCCCTGGGCACAGAGAGGTTGGGTCGGATTCGGGATCGTTCCTTCTAGCGTCAGGAGAAGCGACCGGTGCGTCACTGCTGCTCCTGTTCAGCTTGGCTGCCTTTGCAGCACTTCAAGACCTGGGAACCCGCAGTGGTTGGGAAGGGCTGCTTAGGTCTGTCCCTGTGGCGTCCATGCTGCTGAGACCCCGTTGCAGCAGCCAGGCAGGAGTGGAGGCACCCTCTGGCCTGACCGTGCGCTCCTAGAGGTGGGAACAGTAGCCCCAGAAGGCCCAGTGTGGCGCCCTGGGCCTCAGGCTGCAGACATTCTGCTCTCTCCTTTTTTGGTGTTTCTTCTTTCCCATGTGCTCACTGATGTTTGTCTTGGAGTTGGTTCCACCAACTTGCGTAGGAAGGTGAACACCATTCTCTCTGAGGACTGGGGCTGAGTGGGGGTGCAGGGAGAGGACGCTGGCTCTGAGCGCTTCGCTCCTGCTCCGTGCATCCACCCAGCTGCCGGTGTCGTCAGCAGGGGCGACACGAACATGACTCATCAGCCTGCGATGTGCTCCTTCCCACTGTCTCTATTTGCATAATACTATCGTTTATCTTCATCTGGTGGCATTGTCTCCACACTGCCATTACTCAGGTTTTATTATTTTTTAAAAAATACTTATTTATTTTTTGGCTGGGTCAAGTCTTGGTTGCAGCACACAGGATCTCTGTTGCAGTGCTCGAGTTCAGTTGCCCAGCGGCATGTGGGATCTTAGTTGCCTCTGTGTGTGCATGCTAAGTTGCTTCGGTCCTGTCCAACTCTTTGCGACCCTATGGACTAAATAGCTCACCAGGTTCCTCTGTCCACGGGATTCTCCAGGCAAGAATACTGGAGTGGGTTGCCATGTCCTTCAGAGGATTTTCTCTGACCCAGGGATCGAACCCACATCTCTCAGGTCTCCTGCACTGGCAGGTGGGTTCTTTACCGCTAGTGCCGCCTGAGAAGCCCCAGACTAGGGATCAACCCGTGTCCCCTCATTGGAAGGCAGATTTTTAACCACTGGACCGCCAGGGAAGTCCCTCACTCAGGTTTTAAAATCCACACAGAGCGGTCAGGTTTTCCTCATTTCTTCGTTGATCACATGTGTGTGGAGTCCTGCATTCCAGGGCTGAGTCACACTGTAGGGATCCTGGGGATGAATCACTCTCAGAGGCAGCCCTCAAGGATCCCATCATCCAGTGGTCAGCAAATCATTCTCAAAGTGGGTGTGATAAATGCCGTGAAAAGGTCTTTGGAGAAAGGGCTACAGGAGCTTAGAAACTGAGAAATGACTTTGAGGAAGAAATGCCTTCTGCAGCTACGAGAGCAGGCCTGGGAGAGGGCTGTGTTAATGGAAAGGAGCTTTTCAGAGGTTTGGTATTGTCATTCCTGGAGAAGCAGGGTTGGCTGTGTTGTGCACATGTAGTGTTGATGTGGGTGTTGAAGGTTCCATATAATTTGGATGGGGGGTGGGCCCTTCTCTATCCATCTGGATGAACACTAGCCTTTAAGCAGCCAGAAGGGGCAGAGTCAGGGGTCCTGCCTGCTTGGGGAAGCCCATGTAGTGGGCTTAGAAGACATTCAAGCAAACAACCAGCTGTGGGTCACTCACAGCTGAGGAATGCCAGTGTGAGGGACACGTGGGTCCAGCCTGGGCTGCAGTGATGTCATGTGTGAAGCTGCAGAACCAGCAGGGAGAGGTCTTTTAGTTTCTTATTGGGTTGGCCAAAAAGTTAGTTCTGGTTTTTGTTACTGTCCTACAGAAAAACCCAGACTAACTTTTTGGCCAACTCAACATTTTGAAAAGAAGCGATGTTAGGGGTGCCAAGTATTAGGAGATAGGGTCCTGGCCCCAAGTGGCTCATCATCCAAGTGACTATTAGCTCCTGACATAAAACACATACACGGGGCAGTGGTTACTATGTGAAGCTGTTCTCTACCATCCCAGGGTCCATGGGGTTGACCTGAATCTGCAACCTGAAAGCCACTCTTCCTTCTGATTTTTTCAGCTAATAGCAGCAGTACTCCCAGCTTCCAAGCCCCCACCTCCGCCTCTGGCCTTTCCCCTCCCTTCTTGTGTCATCTCCTCCCCGGAAAGCCTATCGAGTCACCTCTGTAAGAACTTGGTGTCCACCCACTCTGTACCCTGATCCTGGCCCCATCATGGGAGTACCTCAAGAGCCTCCTGATTTGAGCCCTGCGTCTTGCTTTTTTCCTCTTCTCGACCTGACTCCCCTCTGCCAGTTGGAAGTTGCACTAGAGACTGCGGGTAGGATAGGCAGAGTCCTGAAAGGTGGGGAGTGCAGTTCCGGGGGAGAGGCCGGGGGGCTCTGGTGGTGGCAACGGACATGGGGAGAAGTGGGAAGAGCCTGGATAGGTGTTCCTGGTGGAACCAACAGGACCAGGTAATGGATTGCCTGGGCTTCCCTGATAGCTCAGTTGGTAAAGAATCTGCCTGCAACACAGGAGACCCTGATTCGATTCCCGGATCAGAAAATGCATTGTCCTCTGTGAAAGGGTTGGGGGATCCGGTTGTGAGACTAGTGGTTGACAGGGTCGGTGGAGGTGGTCCGGGTATGGACGTGAGAGTGGGAGCCCTTTTTAGGGTTTTGTGAGCCTGGGTCTGGATACGTGGCGTTTGAGTTACCCGAGAGATGTCATAGAACACTGACTTGTGGCGCCGGGGCTAGGGAGAGAGGTTTGACCCAGAGGTAGAAATCTGAGCATCGCTAGCATGCGGCTCCCAGTTGGGTCAGGAGTTAGCAGGGGATGCGCTGGTGAGTGCAGCTTCCCTCCTGAAGGCCTTGGAGGCGGCGTGCGGGGCTTATTTTTACTCAGGTGGTGTGAGCGGTGCATGACTGTGACAGGGAATGAGGCTGGCCTCTTTCTGTCTGGCTAGGCTGAGGAAGAGGGTGGGAATAATGGAGAACAAAGAACCATCCGTGGTTTAAAAAGAAAAAGCCCATCAGTGAGGGAACTCTGCTGTCCTTTAATCAACGTCTGTGGCAGTGACCACGGCCCTCCTGTCAGCCCCGCGGAGAGGCCGTTTTTGTGAGCCGTTCACACCCTCTCCTCGCCCCGTCGTGACCTCGACCCAGTGTTTGCACACCGCGGCGAGGAGTGCGGCTAATTGCAGCAACCCACCTCGGTGCCACCCACCGGCCTGGGTATTATTCCTGCTTCTGCCCGCAGCTTTGTTCCAGAAATTCTCTCTTCAGAGCAAACATGCCCACGTGCTTCACACCTCCCCCGGCCTTTCCAAGCCCACCAGGCTTCACAAAACATATTTGTCCTTTCAGAGCAAACAGGAAGCTTGGCTGATCTGGAGGCAGTAGTCCAGGGGTGGCTGTGGCTGAAAAATCATCAAGGAGCTGTGAAATACATTTCTGCTCAGGTGCACTATGTGAACAGCCCCAGCTCAGGTCTGACGGGAGCTCAGGGATGATTTGTGCCATGTGACTCTGTCTTCCCAGCTCTCAGTACACTGGCAGGGACTGTGCTGAGCAAACTCCAGTCCCATCCAGACATTGCTTTATGTTTGTATAATTATCTGTTTGGGCTTCCCTAGTGGCTCAGATGGTGAAGAGTCTACCTGCCAGTGCAGGAGACCCAGGTTCAATCCCTGGGTCAGGAAGATCCCCTGGAGAAGGAAATGGCAACCCACTCCAGTATTCTTACCTAGAGAATCCTATAGACAGAGGAGCCTGGTGGGCTACAGTCCGTGGGGTCACAAAGAGTTGGATGTGACTAAGTGACTAACCAACCAACTAATTATCTGTTTAAGGTCTGTCCTTCCCTCTGTAAGCTCCTTAAAAGGAAAGGAAAAGGTCTCGTCTTGTTTACTGATGAATTTAGGAAGCTTTCCCCATGGCTCAGACAGTAAAGAATCCGCCTCCCAATGCAGGAAATGCAGGTTCGATCCCTGGGTCAGGAAGATCCCCTGGAGAAGGGAATGGCAAGCCACTCCAGTATTCTTGCCTTGGAAATCTCACAGATGGAGGAGCCTGGTGTGCTGCAGTCCTTGGGGTGGCAAAGAGAGGGACACGACTGAGCAACTAACAAGACTGACACTAACATCCTCTGGGCCTAAGACAGTGCCTGGCAGGTAACAGATATTAAGGGTTAACGAATTATACTAATTTACTACCCCTTTATCCTAAGCACCTTCCTTCACAGTGGATCTTCTCTACTTCCACTGTTATAGGTACGGCTTTTTAAAAACCTGACTTTAGTATGTATGCCACTGCAGGGTTAAAAAAAAATCAATCCTACCCACTCCAGCACTCTGACCTGGAGAATTCCGTGGACTGTATAGTCCATGGGGTCACAAAGAGTCAGACACAACTGAGCAACTTTCACTTCATGCAGGATTGATTTTTTTAACAGGAAGATAGTGGTTAACAGCCTGGGCCTTAGCATTTGACAGGGCTGATCTTGAGCCCTATTCTGCTCACCTGACAGCTGTATGACCCTGGGCAAGCGGCTCGACCTCTGTGTTTCCTTTCCCTCATCTGCAAAATGGGGACAGGTTCATACCTTAAAGTGCTATTGCAATGATCAAATGAGATTCAAATATACAACGCCTAGTACAGGGCCTGGCCCACCAATTAGTGGTAAACACAAATATATTTTGAATGTGACTTTACCATTGTTTTATTTAGATTAGTGATTCTCCAACATTTTGGTCTCAAGACCCATTTATCATCGTAACAATCCCAGAATCTCAAGGAGCTTTTGTTTGTATGAGTTCTATCTATGAATAATTACTGTTTTAGAAGTTAAAAATAAGAATAATAAGGCCATTGCATTTGACCATAGCTATATTTTCCAAAGCAAAAAGATATAGTATCAAGAGTGGTATCGTTTCGATCCTGCCTTAATAGGTGACAGCTGAAGTCTCAGCTCTGCCTCTGCGGTCAGCCCATAGCTCTGTCACATACCATGCAGCCTCCGGAAACTCCACTCACTGTGCTGAGAGAGAATGAGAGTGGAAAGGAAAGTCATGTCTCAGAATTACTCTGAAAATAATTTTGAAAGGGTCTTGGAAACTCTCAGGGATCCCTGATCACATTTTTTTTTAAATTCATCTTACTAAAGTAGAGCTGGTTTACAATATTGGGTTAATTTCTGCTATACAGCCAAGTGATTCAGTTGTACATATATAGACATTCCTTTTCGTATTCTTTTCCATTATGGTTTGTCACAGGATATTGGACATAGTTCCCTGTGCTCTACAGTAAGACTTTGTTGTTTATGGTTCTGTGTTTAACAGTTTGCATCTGCTAATCCCAAACTCCTAATCTGTCCCCCCTTTCCCCTCCCTCCTCCTTGGTAAGCACAAGTCTGTTCTTTCTCTGTGCGTCTGTTTCCATCTCATAGGTAAGTTCATTTGTGGCATGTTTTAGTTTCCGCGTATAAGTGACATCAGATGATGTCATCTTTCTCTGTCTGACTTACTTCACTTACTATGATAATCTCTAGGTCCATCCATGTTTCTGCAAATGGCATTATTCCACTCTTCTTTAAGGCTGGGTAACAATCCACTGTGTGTGTGACACCTCTTCATCCATTCGTCTGTCGATGGACGTATAGGTTGTTTCCATGTCTTGGCTATGGTGAATAGTGCTGAAATGAACATAGGGATGCATGTATCTTTCTAAATGATAGTTTTGTCCAGATGTATGCCCAGGAGGGATTGCTGGATCATATAACTTTAATTTTTTGCATAATGACCATACTGTTTTCCTTAGTCGTTCAGTCCCTCAGTCATGTCTGACTCTTTGTGACCCCGATGACTGCAGCATGCCTGGCTTCCCTGTCCTTCACCATCTCCCAGAGCTTTCTCAAACTCATGTCCACTGGGTCAGCGATGCCATCCAACCATCTCATCTTCTGTTGTCCCCTTCTCCTTCTGCCTTCAACCATTCCTAGCATCAGGGTCTTTTCCAATGAGTGTGCTCTTTCCATCAGGTGGCCAAAGTATTGGAGTTTCAGCATCAGTCCTTCCAATGAACAATCAGGTTTGATTTCTTTTAGGATTGACTGGTTTGATCTCCTTTCAGCCCCAGGGACTCTCAAGAGTCTTCTCCAACACCACAGTTCAAAAGCATCAATTCTTTGGTGCTCAACCTTCTTTATGGTCCAACTCACCCAGCCATATATGACTACTGGGAAAATCATAGCTTTGACTGCATGAACCTTTGTCAGCAAAGTAATGTCTCTGCTTTTTAATACACTGTCTAGGTTTGTCATATCTTTTCTTCCAAGAAGCAAGCATCTTTTAATTTCATGGCTGCAGTCACCGTCTGCAGTGATATATTTTTTCCCATAGTGGCTGCACCGATTTACTGCTACCAACAGTGAAAGACTATTTGCTCTTCTCCACACCCTCTCCAGCATTTGTTATTTGCAGTTTTTTAATCATGGCCATTCTGCCTGGTCACATTTTTGAGAATAGCTATTCTAGATATTGGGTTTCCAAAACTAGAATCATAGTTGGATATTTGGGGCTAATCTGAGCGAGGAAATCAATGAAACTGATAGAAATGCCTTGTGTGCTGAGCCCCATGAGGCACTGCATGAATCTCAAAGCCTAAGCATCTTCAAGTCAATCTTTCCTCCTCCTCTGGGCATCTGGTCAGTTCGGTAGCTCTCTAAAGAGTCTTCTGGCACCGTTATTTTCTCCATTCTTTCTGTCTCCACCTGAGTCCAGGCTCTAATTACCCACCTCCTGACCTTTCCAAGAGTCTCTCTGGAGCATGACACTGTGACGTAGGAGAACAAGCATGAACTTTGGAGTCATCCAGACCTGGCTACACAGTCTAGCTCCATTTTCCATGAGGCGTTGGTTGCCCATCTGTAAAAGGGGGTTGGTGGGACTCTTTTCAGGGCTCCTGTAGTTCTAATGAGATCAAAGCTGCACACCTGCACACAGCCTGGTTCACAGTGGTTACCATATCCTCTGAATTCTACCAGCTCACTCCTGGGCATCACCAAATGCTCCTCCTCTGAACCCCTATGGTACCTAAAGTCAATACCATTTGTTTCAATGCTTCCCTGCAGGCTGTGTTGTTTCTTCTTCTTCTGTTTAAAATATTTATGTATTTATTTGGCTGTGCCAGGTCTTGGTTGCGGCACGTGGGCTCTAGTTCTTGAGCAGCGATCAAACCCAGGCCCTCTGCATCGGGAGCATGGCGTCTTAGCCACTGGACCAGCAGGGAAGTCCCTATGTTGTTTCTTAGTAAGTTTCTCAGGATGGTAAGACACAGGAGGCAAAACCATGCCTCTTAATGTTTCTGTACCTTCCGTGGGGCTGAAGCTTATAAATATGTGTTGTTTTGTGCATCCTCTGACCTTGCTGGATGAACAGTTCAGTGGATGACATATTCTATTTGTACAAGGAAATAGTATTGTCCTTAGAAAGTGGTATTATCAACAAGTGACAATCAGCAGGCAGGTCAGCTCCATGGACAAAAGATGGCTTGTGCAAACACATCTGTTTAACAAAGGAAATTTCTAAGCCTTTGCCAATGGTGGGCATAGTTTGAGTATTTTTAAAAATAGCACAATTCACAGAGAGGAAGAAAAGGGTGCGGTGGCTTGGTTATTTAGAAAGGTGTTAGACTAAGCCAGGTGTTACTGGAAGAGGCATCTGAAAAGTGGGCCTGGCCACTCACTAAGCAGCCACTCCCCCCAGGGGCATCCTCATCACCCCCCTTTAAGGAAACCCTGTCTTCTTTGAGCCTGCAGTCTGGTATGGCCTTCCAGTCTTGGAACAGGGGCTTTCTGCTTCTACCTGCTCCTCACTCTGTGACTTGATCCCCTGAAAGTCCTCAGAATGGCAGAAAACAGAAGCCCAGGAAAGGCATTGGGAGGTCGGATTTGCTTCTTGCTCATCTAAGTGCACCACCCTTCCTGCCGCGTGTCTTCAAAGGCAGGTGTGCATGCAAAGCCTTTACCTGCTTGGAGCAAGGGAGAGAAAACCAGAGGCATGCAATATCCAAATGAATAGCTCAGTAAATGACCCTGTCTTGTTAGAAGATCATAGGTGGGGTCTTCTCTGATTTCCTATTCCACGGGAGTCTGCTAGAGTCCTAGATGGAGACCATCATCACTTGTCTGGGAGAGGACAATTGATCTGCTTGGGTCCTCGTGCAGGGCACTGCAGAGTATTTGAGATGGAGGCAGATCCTAAAATGGACCCCCTCTAATCTCCTGTGTCCTGATGAGATTATAACCAACCCAGACAGAATGGGTAAGTATTTGTCTTGGGTTTAAAGATTTTTAGGCTTCCCTGGTGGCTCAGATGGTAAAGAATCTGCCTGCAATGCAAGAGACCCAGTTTCAATCCCTTGTGGGGGAAGATCCTCTAGAAAGGGAAATGGCTACCCACTCCAGTGTTCTTGCCTGGAGAATTCCATGGGCAGAGGAGTCTGGTGGGATACAGTCCATGGGGGGTCATGAAGAATCAGACACGACTGAGCAACTTTTACTAAAGATTTTTAAGCCAGACACTCTACCGTCTTCTCACCTGCCCAGTTTTGTGTTCAGTTCACATAGCTTCCTCTGCTGCCAGATAAGAGGACTCCACTTCTCTTTTCTGCTGAAGGAAACACAACTTGCTGACCTCTTTCTCTTACTGGACCTTCACTGGCTTGAAGACAACCCCTGTCTGTCCTCTTGATCTCTGTGGTCAAGTTGCCTTTGAATCATCTCGGTGTTAGTCATCATGGTACTGGCTTGGCCAGAGCTCATTTCTGATTTGATTGTGATGGTACAAACCCTGAGGCATGGAATGCTTCTTCCTGAAGAAGATCATTGCCGTGAAAGATGTAGACTGGTTATGAGCAAGGCTGTGTCTGCCAAAACCAGATACGCTTGTTTGAAAATAATGCAAGAACATGCACGCAGGGGAATACTATTCTACTACTTGTTAGAAGAACCCAGAAAAAGATGTGATTTTACTGTTGTGCTGTTTATCCACAACCCTCTCCATGGAGTAATAGGAATAGGAAAGAAAAGTCTGTCGTCTTCCCTTTCTTCTTTTCCTTTCTCTTCCTCTCATTCACGTTGTTTCCTCCTCCCTACTTCCCTGATTTGTCATTCCATTCCATTCTTCCTTCTTACCTTCTTTCTTTGTGTATCAGATCAGCATGAATTCTCCTAGAGAAAGCTGAACTTGAGCCTGGGATACTGGAAGCAGGAACCTGAAATGTCTTCATATCAGGTTGCTAGGCAGGTTCAGCTGAGCTTTCTGGAAGAGGTGTTCATTTTTATCCATAGATTTTTGGTTCATATATAAAATAAACTCTGTTCTTCAGAGATTTAGCTGAGGTTCTAGGACCCAGGACTCTAGTCTTCCCTTATTCTATCTTCTTACTGACCAAATTCTGCTCCTCAGCCAGTCTATCCAAGGTGGAGACAGGTAAATTGAAAGAAGAAAAATCTGATCTTTTGGGGGGAAGGCTGTGAGCTTATGTCTATCACAACTTTTACCCTAGATGTGCTTAAGGATTTGAAGGCAACTGCCAGCAGCCTGGTTACTGGTTAGGTTTTTTCTGTGGCCTCTGATTTTGATGGCAGGAGTTTGTCAACATTTTAAAAAGACCCCATGCATTAATGACACCAATTTCATCAGTTACCTATGACAGGGGGTGCATGCTTTCACTTCAGCTGTTCCAACTCTTTGTGACCCTATGGACTGTACCCCGCCAGGTTCCTCTGTCCATGGGATTCTCCAGGCAAGAATACTGGAGTGGGTTTCCATGCCCTCCTCCAGGGGATCTTCTCGACCTAGGGATCTAATCTAAGTCTCCTGCATTGCAGGTGGGTTCTTTTACTGCTAAGCCACTGGTGAAGCCCCATGATAGGGGGTAGTTGAGCCTAAGATCTTAGAATTAAGGACTGGGGAAACTACTTGTAGACTGTGTCATTTAATCATTTTGGATTGTTGTTCCTGTATGTAAAATGAGGGAGCGTGGTCCTATCTTAACTAAGGTCCAGGAGTGGAGCAGACTCAAAGAGATCATTAGTATAAAACTCCTTGTATAGCTCACATTAAGTTTCTTCTCACACACCCTACTCATGATAAGCGGAACCAGTAACAGTTGATGACATGCTGTATTACCTGGATATCTGGTAGCTGTCTGCAGTATTGCCATAGGATTTCTTTTCTGGTGATCTGTCTATATTAATCTCAGTTGCACAGTGAAGTTTAGGAAGGGTGTGGGCATGCGTGCATGAGCCTGCATGTGATTGGGCTCTCTTGGAAATAAAACACAGAGGTAGTCCTGCTAAGTTAGAGGAGTGTGAGAACCAGGGAGGAATATGAAGCCGAGCAATGAGGCACCCCTCCCTCTTCCTTTTTAGCAACCTCCTCCAAAGAGCCTATTTCTTTGCTTTGGACCATAACTCTTCTCTGATACCATCAGTACCCTGTATTCTGCTCTCAACTTCCCTATGTTTGGGGGTCCTGGTGTCTTTGACTCCAGATCTCGTTTGGTAATGAGCGTGTGGGGAGATGATTATAAGCCAGAGAGGCCTTCTGTTGCATTCTACATGCAGATGAAATATGGACCTTATCTCTCATCTTCCTTCCCTACCTAAATACCATATCAGTTTCTGATGCCTTGTTAGGGGGGTATTACAAGACTCCATGTGTCATAGATAAACAGAGGGCCTATAATATCTTTCAACCCTGAGGTGCTGTAAGTGTCCTATGCATCACCCTTGCCACCCCATATTGTAGTCAAAGCAAGGGCAAAGGCGGTCTACATCTATGACACTGCATGAACCTTTGCAAATTATTGTGCCAGATATGTGTGAAGATATGAAGATGAATAAAGCACAGGCCCTATCTTTAAGGAGCTCAGAGTCAGTGGGATAATGGACATATATATCGAGTGTTACTAAACAGTGTGATTGGCTGGGTCAAGATTGAGTAACAGGCTGGATTGACCTTCTTTCCTGAAAAGATAAATAAATAAAAGCAAAATCCAAGCAAAACATATGAAGCAATACTTTTCAAGATACTGGGCATCAAGCAATGGAGGACAGTGATCCTTGAGACCTAAACAATGAATGAGGTTAACTCTGTGATTCTCCCAGCTTACTGCCTTGGGGGAAATTTCTGGGCTGTGGGTACAGGCAGAGGAAACCCAGGTAGAGGCAGAGCCTGAGAGTTGGAGCTGAGAGTCTGGGGCAAGCCAAGTCAGTGAGATCTCACAGAAAAGAGTATCCAACAGAAGAAGACTGCACAGAGAAGAACTCTGGAGATTTGCGGGGTCTCTCTCGAATCTTCAGTAGACCATATCAATGAAATAATGACTCAAGACTAGGAAAATGACTACCCAAAAACGTAAAGAAAATAGTGCTTGGTGCTCACAACAGGGCTGAGAATAGTGACTATTCCCATCAGGCAGACTGAATTCATAGGCTTTGAGTTGAGTTTGCAGGAGGGTTCTCCGCAGAGATGAGCTTTAAACTAAATACTGCTCTGGTCCAATCTAGCAAATCTCAAAAGCAAGACCTGTAAGAATCAAACTGTCTCCTGGTAACTAAACTAAGTCCCAGAACAAGTCTCAAGAGCATGTTCTAGGAATACAAAAATATCCTGCATCCAAACAACTCAAATTCATAAAGTTTTGTTATTCAGTCACTCGATCATGTCTGACTCTTTGTGACCCCATAGACTGCAGCACACCAGTCTTCAAGGATAGGCTTGAAAGGATAGGCTTCTTTCCCAGAATTTGCTCAAACTCATGTCCATTGAGTCTGTGATGCCATCCAACCTTCTCATCCTCCTGGCTTCAAGCTTTCCCAGCATCAAGGTCTTTTCAAATAAGTCATTTCTTTGCATCAGGTAGCCAAAGTATTGGAGCATTGACTGCAGCATCAATGCTTCCAGTGAACATTTAGACTTCATTTCTTTTAGGATTGACTGGCTGGATCTCCCTGTAGTCCATGGGACTCACAGGAGTCTACTCCAACACTACAGTTCAAAAGCATCAGTTCTTCGGCACTCAGCTTTCTTTATGGTCCAACTCTCACATCTGTACATTACTACTGTAAAAACCATAACTTTGACTATATGGACCTTTGTTAGCAAAATAATGTCTCTGCTTTTTAATACACTGTCTAGATTGGTCATAGCTTTTCTTCCAAGGAGCAAGTGTCTTAATTTGGTGGCTCCAGTCACCATCTGCAATGATTTTGGAGCCCAAGAAAAGAAAGTCTGTCACTGTAAGTGATGGGACTGGATGCCATAATCTTTGTTTTTTGAATGTTGAGTTTTAAGCCAGCTTTTTCACTCTCTTCTTTCACCTTTCTCAAGAGGCTCTTTAGTTCCTCTTCACTTTCTCCCATAAGGGTGGTGTCAAAACATCTACTTTTGCTTTATTGACTGTGCCAAAGCCATTGACTATGTGGATCACAACAAACTGTGGAAAATTCTTAAAGAGATTGAAATAGCAGACCATTTGACCTGCCTCCTGAGAAATCTGTTTGCAGGTCAGGAAGTAACAGTTAGAACTTGACATGGAACAACAGACTGGTTCCAAATTGGGAAAGGAGTACATCAAGCCTGTATATTGTCACCCTGCTTATTTAACTTATACGCATAGTATATAATGAGAAATACTGAACTGGATGAAGCACAGGCTGGGATCAAGATTGCTGGGAGAAATATTTATAACCTCAGATATGCAGATGACACCACGCTTATGGCAGAAAGCAAAGAAGAACTAAAGAGCCTCTTGATGAAAGTGAAAGAGGAGAGTGAAAAAGCTGGCTTAAAACTCAACATTCACAAAACGAAGATCATGGCATCTGGTCCCATCACTTCATGGCAAATAGATGGGGAGACAGTGGAAAATGTGACAGACTTTATTTTGGGGGCTCCAAAATCACTGCAGATGGTGACTGTGGCCATGAAATTAAAAGATGCTTGCTCCTTGGAGGAAAAGTTATGACCAACCTAGACAGTGTATTAAAAAGCAGAGACATGACTTTGCTGACAAAGGTCCATATAGTCAAAGTTATGGTTTTTACAGTAGTCATGTATGGATGAGAGTTGAACTCTAAAGAAAGCTGAGCGCTGAAGAACTGATGCTTTTGAACTGTGGTGTTGGAGAAGACTCTTGAGAGTCCTTTGGACTGCAAGGAGATCCAAGTCCATCCTAAAGGAAATGAGTCCTGAATATTCATTGGAAGGACTGATGCTGAAGAACCGACTCATTAGAAAAGACCCTGATGCTGGGAAAGTTTGAAGGCAGGAGAAGAAGGGATGACAGAGGTTGAGATGATTGGATAGCCTCACTGACTCAATGGACATGAGTCTGAGTAGACTCTGGGAGTTGGTGATGAACAGGGAGGCCTGGCATGCTTCAGTCCATGCGGTTGCAAAGAGTTGGACACAACTGAGTTATTGAACTGAACTGAACTCTGCATGTAAGTTAAATAAGCAGGGTGACAATATATAGTCTTGACATAACTCCTTTCCCAATCTCGAACCAGTCCATTGTTCCATGCCTGATTCTAACTGTTGCTTCTTGACCTGCATATAGGTTTCTCAGGAGGTGTAGATAAGGTGGTCTGGTATTCCCATCTCTTAAAGAATTCTCCACAGTTTGTTGTGATCTACACAGTGAAGGCTTTAGCATAGTCAATGAAGCAGAAGTAGATGTTTTTCTGGAATTCTCCTACTTTTTCATAAAGCCAGTATTGAATAAAAAATTAAGAAAGTAGAATTCATGATGAGAAGAAAAATCAATTAATCAAACCTGACCCAGATCTGATACAGATGCTAGAATTGGTAGACAAAGACACTAAATTAGCTATTCTAATTATATCACATAAGCTACAAAAGTTGAGACATGGAAGATTTTCTTTTTTTGATCTGGATCAAGCTCCTAGAATTGAAAAGTACAATGTCTGATGTTTAAAAATGCAGTGGATCAGAGTAATGGTACAAGTAGACACTAGAAACTATGGAAGAAAACATTAATGAACTTTAAGACATGGCAACAAAAGCTATCAAATTCGGAGCTTTAAAAAAATGAACAAAACAGCAATGAGCTATGGCACAACATCAAGGGGCTAATATGCACATAATTGGAGTCCTTGAAAGGAAGGGACAGAGGCAGTATTTGAAGAAATAATGGCTTAAAAGTTTCCAAACTTGATGAAAACTGGGAATTCACAGATCCAAGAGCCCAGGAAGTCCCAAGTACCAGAAATATGAGGGGAAATGACCTAGACCAAGGTACGATCAAATTGCTCAAAATCAGTTATGAAGGAAACTCAAATTCAGCCATAGAGAAAAACATGTTGCATATCAGGGAATGAAGATCAGATTTCTCACTGGAAACAATACAAGTAGGAGACAATAGAGAGGCATAGAGCCAAGACTACTATAAAGCAATAAAAAGGAGGGTCGGAAAGGAGAGGGGAAGGAAGCAAGTCCTACCAGCCTAGAATTCTGCATCCAGCAAAAGTGGCTTTCAAAAATAAAGGTGAAATGAAGACATTTAAGATACATAAAATCTGAAAGAAAGTCATTACCTATAGACCAGCACTATAAAAAGTGTAAACAGAAGCCCTTCAGACCAAAAAAAAAAAAAAAGGTTCTAGGTAGAAATATGGGTCCACATAAAGGAATGAACAGCACTGGAAATAATTGTCTCTGGGCCTGAATAGGCAGAAAGTGGAGAAAGTCTGTACCTGGCAGGTGGGTGGTGATTTAGTCCCTCAGTCATGTCCTACTCTTGTGTCCAGTCTCGTGACTACAGCCCGCTAGACTCCTGTGTCTGTGGGATTTTCCAGGCAAGAATACCAGAGTAGGTTGCCATTTCCTTCTCCAAGGGATCCTCCTGACCCAGGGATCTAACCCAGGTCTCCTGCACTGCAGGCAGATTTGTTTACTGACTGAGCCAGCAGGGAAGCCCGTACCTGGCAGAGGGAACTGCATTTGCAGAAGCAGTGAGTCTGGTTTGCCGATGAGTTCCGGGCCTCAGGGAATGATCAAGTGTGAGTGGGAGAAGGGGACAGGGGCTAATGATGAGCATTTATCCTTGACGTCAGCCTTGGTCTATGTTCAATAGTGCCTCCTGAAGGCAAAAAGGAAATAAGGTTGGCTTCAGATACTTAATTAAACTGAGAAATTGCCCTTCAGAGATTTCAGTAACAGTCTGGGGCCAAGTAAGAGAAGTTTTGCCTTTGCCATAGGTACCATGTTGTTGGGCTTGATGCTATCAAAGCTGAAGGTGGCCAGGTGTGGTCCTTAGCTGGCATTAGAGCAAGCTTTCTTTCTTTGCAAAGGGTGATGGCCCTGGCTCAGAGTGTGCGTGTGCTGTGGGTGCCACACTTTCTCTGTCTTCTCTTTGTTGCTGCCCAGTTGTCGTTGCTGTTTTTGTGGGGTTTTTTTTTTTTGGTCTATAACCCTCCCTAGATGTGATGTAGGCATCCAAGGGCACAGCTTAGAGCTGTTAGTGGCAGCAGAACTGAAGAGGCTGATGGATCATTGTCCAGAGCCTGGGCTGGGATGAAGATGTTTAAACCTTTGAACCTTGTCCAGTTAATCATTCATCAGTTCAGTAAAGTTCTCTTGCATTTTTTTATTTTAGATTCTGTACTAGATCCTGTTTCCTTTTTCTGAATTGTCCAAATTTTACCAGATTTGCTTGGAATTGATGAAACTTGGATGGCCAAGACAGAATTATCATAAGCCCATGAATTTTTATAGCTCTTTCTTTATACACTATAATGCTTTCTCATGGCTGCCTTTAATACTCTCAATGACACCATAAAGTATGCAATGTAATTTATGTGCACTTTGAAGACAAGCTGGCTGGAATGAAAAGAGATTAAGCAGCTTGCTCAAGGTTGCGCAGCTAGTAAGAGATGGGCTCTGGATTCAACCCTGTCTTCTGATTCTAGAATCCTAGTGCCATTCGTAACAGGATATATTGTACCTCATCCATTAGTTTGTTTGTTGCTCAGTCAGTAGCTTAGTTTTGTCCGATTCTTTGTGACCCCATGGACTGTAGCCCACCCAGCTCCTCTGTTCATGGAATTCTCCAGGCAAGAATCCCAGTGAAAGTGAAAGTCACTCAGTCATGCCCAACTCTTTGCGACCCCATGGATTCTCCAGGCCAGAATACTGGAGTGGGATCTTATTCAGGAGATCTTCCCAACCCAGGGATCGAACCTAGGTCTCCCGCATTCCAGGTGGATTCTTTACCAGCTAGGCCACAAGGGAAGCCTAAGAATAGTTGAAGTAGGTGACCATTCCCTTCTACAGGGAATCTTCCTGACCCAGGGATTGAACCCGGGTCTCGGTCTCCTGCATTGCAGGCAGATTCTTGCCCATCTGAGCCACCAGGGAAGTCCCACTTTGTGTTGTTCCCAGGTCACAAGTGGGTTTGTAGAGAGACTCCTTCATTCTAAGATTTGGTCTGGTCTCTCTGGAGGTCAAGTCCCAGCATGCAGCTGACTTGGTTAGCCTCCCACATATCAGCCAGGAAAGCAGAGCTTTTCTCTGTACAAAGCAAAGAAGCAAATCCCTGATGGCATCCTTTTTCTTCATTAGCACACATTCACTGCACTAAAGTGCTGAACTTACCACCTATGACTGGATTAATTTACACTGATTTCTCTGTAAAGGCCTAGACTCTGATTCAAAGTTTTTCTACATGTTTCCTCCCCAGCTACCTCATACCTAGCACTTGTTTCTGGTCTATTGGATTTGTAATTTAGGGAGAAAATTAAGTGACTCTGATTTGGGGGGCAGTATTTATTCGTTTTAACCCCTCGCCACTGCTACCTGGGTTTATTACTCATTCCTGCTAAATGTTAGTGGCTGCATGCTTCACAGTGTTTTTCACAGTTTCTGTGTTTTACTGGGTATTAATGACTCCATTTTGTAGAGTGATAATGTGGTGATGGTTTTTCTTTTCAGAGCTGAAAAGCTTTAGAAATTCTGCCTGTTGTGGCTTCTAATTAGGCTAGAGTTTAGATACAAGCATCGATTTCTTCCTTCTGAACAAAGAGAAACACCTCAGCAATTCCCCAGCAAGTACATGCAGCCTGAAATGGAACTGATTCCCCCTCCTACTCCTCATCCTCCTTATGTTTGTGTTTTCTTCCCCATCTTCCCTGCTCACAAGTACACTGAAAGCGTCTCTGACATAGCAAAGGAGACAACAGTTTCCCCTGCTAACCCTGCTTCATACTTTGGAGTAATGGAGAGGCCGCTGGGTTTACCATGTGAGTCCAGTCTCTGCAAGCCCAGGTCTCGTCACTCAGGATTTTTGAGGGTGAGTTTGATCTTGCAGTCTGAGGAACTGGGTCAGGTGTGTTCTTGGGTGGTGGTGTCAGATGATTCCTTCCAGAACTAACTCTCTGAATATATCCTTTGGTCTTCCTCATTAGAATTTGACTTCTTTCTTTCATATTCACATGAAGATGGGCTTTGCCCAATTACTGTTTTGTTAGAAGATCACTTACTTGCCTGATGAAGTGTGTCCATGATTCCACATAGCAAGGAAAACCACCCTTTGGGGTACTGCTTTGTTTTTTTTTTTTTTTAATAAAACCATCTAAAGGAGTTATTTTATCTAAAGATTCTATAATGTCCAAAGATCCCAACATACAGAAATAACTGAAAATACAATATTGAATTCATATACCAAATTTATAATTCAGAATCAGAACTAAGTGACTTCAATATTTATGCATTTAAGTAGTTTTCGGTTACATTTGTATGTTTGGCTTATATTGTCAATGACAGGAGGAAAGGGAGTATGCATTCACTTATTCATTTGGTACCACCTGTCTTCCAGGCAGTCTCTTATCAGGAATACAGTGATAAGAAAGGTAGACAACGTCCATGTCATCCTGCTGGAGAAACAGGATGAAGTAACTGGAGGGAAGAGGTCAGGATAGCAGAGTAGGAGAATGTGGGTCTCACCTTCCCCCTATGAACACATTGGAAACACATCTATATGTGGAAAAATTCTCCCTGAAAATTAACTGGAAGCTGACAGAGGCATTCCTGTACAACCAAGACTATAGAAAAGATCCACAGAATCAGATGGGAAGGGAAGAGATGCGGTTATGTTGGGACCGCTGCCCCTAGGAGGGGACTCAAGAGAAAAGGAGGTTACATGGAGTGAGTGGTTCTAACCACACAGTGGGCGTTCAACCTGCCCTGCAGCACAGCTCCAAACCAGGGCAGGGGGGCAGGGGCCAAGAGGAGAGCTCAGCTGATACTTTGAGTGTCAGTGGAGTAAATGCTCCAGTCAAAAGATGCAAGGTGACTGATTGGATTAAAATATGGGACTCATCTAGTTACTGCTTGTGAGACACTTATTTTGGAGCTAGAGACACATAGACTGAAAGTGAAGGGATGGGAAAAGATGTTTCATGCAAACAAATGATAAATAATCAAAGTAGTAATACTCACATAGAACAAAATTATTATGATAAAGGGATCAATACAAGAAGAAAATAAAGACCTAAATATAAGATCAGAAATAATGAACCTCCCAGAAGAGAGCATAGGCATACTGCTCTTTAATGTAAATTGTAACAGTTTTTTTTTAAATCTGTCTCCTAAAGAAAATAAAAGCAAAAACAAAGAGAAACAACAAAAAAAACAAATAAGACCTAATTAAACTTAAAAGCTTTTGTGCAGCCAAAGAAACCATCAACAAAATGAAAGACAATATACAGATTGAGAGAAAATATTTGCAATGACGTGATCAATAAGAGGTTAATATCCAGAGTACATAAATGGCTCATACAATTCAATACCAAATAAAAAAATCAATTAAAAATGGTCAGAAGACCCAAATAGGCATTTTTCCAAAGAAGACACACAGATGGCCCACAGGCACTTGAAAAGATAGAACTGCTATCATCAAAAGACCACAAATAACAAATGTCGGCAAGGGTGTGGCTAGGGGGAATCCTCTTACACTGTTTTGGTTGGATTGGAGATTTGTATAGTCACTATGGGAAAATATATGGAAGTTCCTAAGAAACTTGAGATAGAAGTACTATATGATCTAACAGTTCTATTATTGAGTATTTATCTGAAGAAAATGAAAACATTATTATATTATTTTAAAATGATACATGCACTCCAGTGTTAAGAGCAGCATTATTTACAATTGCCAACATCTGTCAACAGACGAGTGGATAAAGAAGTTGTGGTATATGCAGTGGAATATTATTTAACCCTAAAAAATGAAGTGCATTTGCAACATTAGGTTCCTATGGGTGAACCTATAGAAGATCATGCTAAGTGAAATAAGTCAGACAGAGAAAGACAAATACTGTAGGTTATCCCTCATATGTGGAGTCTAAAAAATAATGTATTTAAAATAAAATAGAAACAGACTCACAGATACACTGGTTACCAGTGGGGAGAGGGAAGCAGGAAGAGGCAAGATAGGGGTATTAGATTAAGAGATACAAACTACTATGAATAAAATAGATAAGCAGCAAGTGTATTTTGTGTAGCGTATACACTGTTTAGTATTTCATATAGTGTGCATCACCGACTTGATGGACATGAGTTTGAGTGAACTCTGGGAGTTGGTGATGGACAGGGAGGCCTGGCGTGCTGCGATTCTTGAGGTCGCAAAGAGTCGGACACGACTGAGCAACTGAACTGATACACTGTTTGTAATAACTTTACGTGGATAATCTATAAAAATACTGAAGAATCACTGTTGTGTGTGTGCTGTGCTTAGTCGCTCAGTCGCATCTGACTCTTGACCCCGTGGACTAGAGCCCACCAGGCTCCTCTGTCCGTGGGGATTCTCCAGGCAAGAATATTGGAGTGGGTTGCCATGCCCTCCTCCAGGGGATTTTCCCAACCCAGGGATCGAACCCAGGTCTCTTGCATTACAGGCAGATTCTTTACCATCTGAGCCACCAGGGAAGCCCAAGAATGCTGGAGTGGGTAGCCTATTCCTTCTCTAGGGGATCTTCCCAACTCAGGACTCAAACCCTGTGGGGTCTCCTATATTGCAGGCAGATTCTTTACCGGCTGAGCTACCAGGAAAGCCCACTATGTGTTATACCTGGAACTAAATAATACTTAAATCAACTAGAATATGCTTGTGTGCTCAGTCATGTCCAACTCATTGTGACCCCAGGGACTAGCCCCACAGGCTCCTCTGTCCTTGGAATTTCTCAGGTAAGATTACTGGAGTGGATTGCCATTTCCTCCTCCACAGGAACTTCCCGACCCAGGGACTGAATCCCCATCTCCTACATTGGCAGGCAGATTCTTTATCACTTGAGCTATTGGGGAAGTCTGATACCTTGTCTATGTTTCTCAGAAGGCAGTATAGCAATAGGTATGTAGAAGTTGCTTATTTATTTGCAGAACAAATAAATAACTTGCATGCAATAGTGCAGTGGGCAAATGGGCACAGACTGGGGAGGAGCTTTTGAGGGATCACGGGGGCTGTCGTTGTCAGTTACTGTTGCCAGTGAAGCTGGTGGGTGTTGATGCAGGTGTGGAAAATCGGACATCTTGCATCCTGCTAGCTACAGATTTTGACAGCCTGTTCACTTCCTGAGGTTGCAGTTTCATCCACAGCCCCATGGGAGCTAGGCTTCAGAACCGCTTTTTCCCTTTGATTTCGGAACAGATGAGACGTTCTGTGTCACTGCACTGAGCGCCCTGCTTCAGATTCTGCAGCCCCATCTTTTTCCTCTTGCTGTGCACCTGCACTCGCTCCCTTCTCTCTCCTTTTTTCACACAAATGAGCAGATCACTTACACCTTTAATTAGGAATGGCATAGCTGAAATTCTGAAAAGCATCTTTCTGCCTCCAGTAGCAAATCCTGGAGCAAGTCATTTATTCTCACTGGTGAGCTGTGGAAGTCAGGCTTGGTGGTATTAGCCTTTTTTTTTTTTTTTCAGTCTGAGGGAAAGCTGCACCCTCAATTGACTTATAATTTCCCTGGAGAAAGACGAATCACCAAATTATTTGAGAACTGGTTAACTCTAGCTGAGAGCAAGGGTTAAGTGCTAGGGAAGGAGGGATGGAGAGGGCAAGCCTGTGCACTTAATCCACTTTGAGTTGATTTTTAATGTGACCTGCCAGCGNGGTGGTATTAGCCTTTTTTTTTTTTTTTTCAGTCTGGGGGAAAGCTGCACCCTCAATTGACTTATAATTTCCCTGGAGAAAGACGAATCATCAAATTATTTGAGAACTGGTTAACTCTAGCTGAGAGCAAGGGTTAAGTGCTAGGGAAGGAGGGGTGGAGAGGGCAAGCCTGTGCACTTAATCCACTTTGAGTTGATTTTTAATGTGACCTGCCAGAGGCAGAGCTAATACGCCTGTGTTTGACCAGCACTTGGAAAGGGTATCAGTTCAGTTCAGTCACTCAGTCGTGTCTGACTTTTTGCGACCCCATGAACCACAGCATGCCAGGCCTCCCTGTCCGTCACCAACTGCTGGAGTCTACCCAAATCCATGTCCATTGAGTCGGTGATGCCATCCAACCATCTCATCCTCTGTTGTCCCCTTCTCCTGCCTTCAATCTTCCCCAGTATCAGGGTCTTTTCAAATGAGTCAGCTCTTCGCAGCAGGTGCCCAAAGTATTGGAGTTTCAGCTTCAACATCAGTCTTTCCATTGAACACCCAGGACTGATCTCCTTTTGGATGGACTGGTTGGATCTCCTTGCAGTCCAAGGGATGCTTACTCCTTTGAAGGAAAGTTATGACTAGCCTAGACAGCATATTGACAGAACATGGTCCACTGGAGAAGGGAATGGCAAGCCACTTCAGTATTCTTGCCTTGAGAACCCCA
>SJYV01016905.1:41454-52561 GCA_006410875.1 Neotragus pygmaeus | reverse complement strand
CTCCATCCCCACCCCATTCCTCCAGGTTGTCACAGAGCACCCATTTTGGGTTCCCTGTGTCATAGATCACATTCCCACTGGCTATCTGTTTTACCTATGGTAATGTATATGTTTCAATGCCATTTTCTCAAATCATCCCACCCTCTCCTTCTCCCACTGTGTCCTTTATGTTTGTGTCTCCTTTGTTGTCCTGCACATAGGATCATCAGTACCATCTTTCTAGATTCTGTACATACGTATTAACATACGATATTCAAACAAGTACAGTTTTGCTTTAAGAAGGTTTGATGTGCTGGAAAGAAAAAAAGATATTGAAAGTGAATTTTGAATCAGTTTATAGCACTTGTTATATTGTGAGATAGTTAATGGACGTGTTATAAATATTACATTGAATTAATAAGCACATCAATTAATTAGTTTAAACAATTCCTTTATAGAGCCTCTTATTTTTGATCATTTTGAATCTTTGTTTTTGAAGTTTTTGGTAAGTAAAAGTAGTTGCTTAATCAAAGTAAATATTTGTAGTGGGGCTACTTTAGGCAGCTGAATTTAGAAATAAAGCTCTCAGTTTTTGGCATCTCTTTATTTCTTGGCTCTGCTTCTTGCTGTGTTTGACTCATCTCTAGTTCTGCATAGTAACAACATGGCACCCTACATCCTCTTAGAATTCAGTCCAAAGGTAAATACATGCTTTCCTTTCCCAGAATCTACAGCAAAAGATTCATGGTGTACTTTTAGTTCTTAGAGGGTGACTACGTATAATGAACCAATCGCTGTGGTTAAGAAACTGGTAGCCCTGTTCAAAGTATAAGTAGATTCCACCAAATGTATTGAATTAAAAGTGAGGACAAATATTTCCCCATAGAGGAAAATTGGGATATGGTCTTATGAAGAATGAAAAGATGCTCCTTGATAAAAGCAATTGTCATCTACTGAGCTTTTAAGAAGAGTATATATGACTATATTAGTTTAGGGATCATAATGTTAACTTTTAAAATGCTTAATTCTTCTTAGTGCTAGGAAAATAGGTCTTCATATGAAAGAGAAAAATTTGATCTTAAAATGCCATCAGTTTGGTAAATCAATAATTTATATAGACTCAACAAGTTATACAGACTACCATACTTTGATAAGGTATAAATAATCATAACTTATTTTGATGTCCTAGCTTAATGAATGATGTGCAGTGTCTACATCTAATTCACTGTTATTTCTGTACCTCTTGTGATCATGATTTTGTTATCTTGTTATTTAGTACATAGTTATTTCTATATCGATTTATAGTGAGCACCAGGATATGAGCTTGGGGGAACTCAGTGAAATAGATGTCGATCAGTTTAATTTTTTTTAAGCATTTCTGTCTGGCTTTAATAATGTACAAGTAATGTAAAAAGCCATTTAGTTTTTATCAGTTAGTCAGAATCTGTTGGCCTAGTTTCAAAAGTTGGTCTCCTGGGCATAATGGACATAATTGAAACTCCTGTTAAGTTTTTCCATTTTAATGAAAATATTAAATGACTTGAGGAGTAGCATGGTGAATTTGCTGCCCAGATCTCAGAGGGCTAAGCTCTGAATTAATTCTGCTGTCTTCTACTATTTTATTTTCAACATTTATGAAGTTTATTAAAATGATTTGTCCTCTAACTCTGTTTTGAGATCATTGCTTTCAAGGATGACTTGAGTTTTTATTTTCTTTTCATAATTTTCTCTTTATAATTGAAGGCTACAAAAGGGAACAATAGAGAATGGAAAATAAAAATGCAGTGATTAATTCTATGACTTTGCTTTTCTGAACTATGAATTGATTAAAGCAATATTTGGGTGATAGGCTTAGAACTACAAAGAATTTTGGCTTTTAAAAATTATTAGTTTCAAAATATTACTAACTGCAATTTTAAAGTAGTTTTAATGTTTCTTGATAGAGAAAAAATAAAGCACAATTTAAAGTACAATTTTAACATTTAGGATGTTCATCTAGAATAAAATGATAGTTACTAAATATACTCCATTTACTTGGAAATTTCAAAGGTTTTTACTTGGGCTATTGGAATTGTATATCTCCTTGACATTATTTTCAATATTTTGTGCCTCTCTGCTAATTGCTTTCATATATAAAAAATACAAGAGGGCACAGAATAGGAAGCAATGATGAAATTAAATATAATCAGAAAATAAATGTTTTAATTCTGCATTTCTGTATCAGTATTTACCTGTTTCACTGCATCATTGTGAGTCAGCTTAAAATACAGTTATTGAAACATTTAATTAAATAGAGTAATCTGAAGATATATGATTTTGAGAGAGTGAAAATGCCATAAACTTTATGACAATTGAAATTATGAATATAATCATTTTTGAAAGAGAAAGTTTAGTCGCTCAGTCATGTCCGACTCTTTGCGACCCCATTGACTGTAGCCTACCAGTCGCCTCTATCCATGGGATTTTCCAGGCAAGAATATTGGAGTGGGCTTCTATTTCCTTCTCCAGAGGATCTTCCTGACCCAGGAATCAAACCCAGATCTTCCACATTGTAGGCAGACACTTTTACCATCTGAGCCACCGGTGAAGTCCTATTCACTTTTATCAGTTAATAAATCTAATGTTCATTGTATCCCTGAGATCAAATACCATTCTAAGTAACTTCTAAACAGTGTCTTATTGAATGTGCACAATATCCTTACAAGGTTGGTAACAGTGTCAAATTTTACAGGATAAGGTACAAAATGTACCTTATTAGTACTATCTATACTAAAATGCACCTATTTTACAGAGTCAGTTTTCCAGTAAGTAGCTTGCCTAAGGTCACATAGCATTGGAGTCAAAATTCAAAGTTATGATATGAAATCTAAAGCCTGCTTTTAAATAAGTATTGAACGGTGTTATTGCCAAATGTCTCTAAAATCTAAATTGCTAACCTTTTTTTATGAAAAATACATATATAAGCTTAATATTGTAGGTATCACACATATTTATAAAGAAAAATATAATTTGTAATGGATAATATTAGTAATAACCTTATTATTAGAAGGAAAAAGACTAACAAATACTTACTCTTGTAATATTTTAAATACAATATAAAGCCACAACTATTCTGAGAAATTCAATATGAACTATCTATTCAATATCAAGATTTTTTATTCTTAATTTCAAGGTTTATTATTTTTGCAGTGAGAGAAAAATAATGACACAAAGAAAAATGTAACAGAAATAATGAAAACTGCTGAGGGTTAGCTGTGTCAAGTACCACTCTTAATAGTTCACATGTATTGACACAATATTCACAGCAACATCATAGAATGGTTAATATTATTATATTTATGCAACATCATAGAATGGTTAATATTATTATATTCATTTTCAGAGAAAGAACCTCAAACTTGCAGAGGTTTACTAATTCAAATGAATAAGGCCCTACTGTTAAGTGAGTAGCAGGGCTAGAATTTATACCTAGGCAGCCTCATATACTGGAGAAGGAAATGGCAACCCACTCCAGTATTCTTGCCTAGAGAATCCTGTGGACAGAGGAGCTGCTGGGCTTCTGTCCATAGGGTCACACAGAGTCAGACATGACTGAAGCGACTTAGCATGCATGCATGCATTGGAGAAGGAAATGGCAACCCACTCCAGTATTCTTGCCTGGAGAATCCCAGGGACAGAAGAGCCTGGTGGGTTGCCGTCTATGGGGTTGCACAGAGTCAGACAAGGCTGAAGCAACTTAGCAGCAGAAGCAGCAGCCTCATATACTAACCTCTTACCTTATACTGCTCTGTTCAAAGAGTAAGTGCTAATATCTTGAAAAGTCACCAAAATATAAGGATTAAAATACTATTTTTATCACAGTGTTAAGAATATTGAAATTTCAGAGGTCATGCCATGTCTATAATCAATTCAATACTAATTTTTATTTATTTTGCTTCTAGGATGTCATGCTCCTCCATTTTGTCCCCATAAAAACAAAATGAAAGAGATAGATTACTCAACATGTCATTCTGTGATAATGACTTAGTTCTGTTGTTCTCATATTCCAAAAAGAATTATGAGAGGATAGATTTCTACATATATAATTATTAAAAGTGATTTCATATCTTCATCTAATATGTATCAATTATATATAAATTACATTTTATTTCCAGACATAGTTATTCATACTTTCTGTGCACCTTTCCCCACTGATAAGTGCATTTTTATTTTCATTCATTCTATTCGACTTGCATACACAGAAATTGTGTGATCCATGCTTTTCCTTAGGTATATTCAAGTTGTCATTCAAACCTCTTGGCTAATTTACTACTTGACACCCCAGTGTTTTAGAACCTAACAAAAGTCACAGGTGGTACTGATTTTAGAATTAGTTAACATCTTGTAAAATACTGCATTTAAAATATGTAACATGTATAATATCATATATGAAATGAATTGCCAGTCCAGGTTTGGTGCAGGATACTGGATGCTTGGGGCTGGTGCACTGGGATGACCCAGAGGGATGGTATGGGGAGCGAGGGGGGTTCAGGATGGGGAACACGTGTATACCCGTGCAGATTCATGTTGATGTATGACAAAACCAATACAATATTATAAAGTAATTAACCTCCAGTTAAAATAAATAAATTTGTATTTAAAAAAAGAAAATATGTTACAAATATTTGCTATTGTCTATCTGATAGTAGAAACCCTACAATAATAATAAAGATTAACCCTATTTTTTATCTTGCCAAAATTCTTATGAACATTTCCTTGTCTTCCGTTTTAGCATATGAGCAAATACTTAGAACATAGTATGTGTTCAATAAACATTTTTTAAAACCTTAGATTGTATTTAACTTTATGATTTAAAAACCTTTCCTCATTAACCGAAATAATATTCCACTTTATCTGCTTAACAGCTCTTTCTGCTCTAGCATAATTTTTTCTCTTTGCTTAGAAAATTAGTAAAAATAATAATAATAATAATTCTTGTGTCAGAGCAGTCTTTGGCAAATACAGTGAAAATAAACCAAATACATGATGATTTAACATTTTATAAAATGTGTTTTGCACAGATAAAGTAAATCCTTGGCTGCATTTATCTCTATGCCATTATGTCCCAAGTGTAGAATCTTGGATTATAGCAGAGATGATTGTAGCTGTTGTGAAATTAAGGGATATTGATTACAGAGGGAAACTCTAATATCCCTGAACAATACCTAATATCTCTTCTGATTGTTCATGATTTCCTCTGATAAGGTTTTTACTATGGAGATGATGTGTCTTTTTCATTTTAACACATCCAGTCTCCTTCTTTCACAAAGGGAGAAGAGGCACTAGACTAAAGACATTTACTAGACAACATTGCTTAGCTAAATTTTGATAATACTGTGTCTTATGATATTTATGTTTTATGATTACGGTCTACTTATGGTGAAATCCTCTGGTTTTCCACTTATGATTGTGAAATAAGATTTCATATGGATTAAAATGTGGTTTATTTAAGATTTAAAAGTAAATAATAGTTCAATGATATGATATTTGAAGGTAATATAGCAAAGAATGAAATTTGGTAGACTCGACCATATATCAGTAAAATTGTTGTTCAGTCACTCAGTCATGTCCGACACATTATGACCCCACGAACTGCAGCACACCAGGCTTCCCTGTCCTTCAGTATCTCTAGGAGCTTGAACAAACTTATGTGCAATGAGTAATGATGCCATTCAACCACCTCATCTTCTGTCACTCCATTCTCCTGTTGCCCTCAGTCTTTCCCAACATAGGGGTCTTTTCTGATGAATCAAGTCTTTGCATCAGGTAGGCAAAGTATTGGAGCTTCAGCTTCAGCACCAGTCCTTCCAGTGAATATTCAGGGTTGATTTCCTTTAGGATTGACTTGTTTGATATTCTTGCTATCCAAGGGACTCTCAAGAGTCTTCTCCAGCACCACAGTTCAAAAGCATCAGTTCTTTGTTGCTAAGCCTTCTTTATGGTTCTGCTCTTACATCCATACATGACTAGTGGAAAAACCATAGCTTTGACTGTACAGACCTTTGTCAGCAAAGTGTTGTCTCTGCTTTTTAATATGCTGTCTAGGTTTGTCATAGCTTTCTCCCAAGGGACAAGAGTCTTTTAATTTCATGGCTGCAGTCACTGTCTGCAGTGATTTTGGAGCCCAAGAAAATAGAACCTGACACTGTTTCCGCTTTTCCCCCCATCATGAAGTGATGGGACTGGATGCCATGATCTTAGTTTTTTGAATGTTGAGTTTTAAGCCAGCTTTTTCACTCTCCTCTTTTACCTTCATCAAAAGGCTCTCAAATTCCTCTTCACTTTATGCCATGGACTTCCTTGTTGGCTCAGAAGGTAAAGAATCTGCCTGTAATACAGGAGATCTGGGTTCAATCCCAGAGTCAGGAAGATCCCCTGAAGAATGGCAATCCACTCCAGTATTGCTGCCTGGAGAATTCCATGGACAGAGGAGCCTGGTGGTCTACAGTCCATGGAGTTGCAAAGAGATGGATACAACTGAGTGACTAACTCACTTAGCACTTTCACTTTCTACCATTAAAGTGGTATCATCTGCACATCTATGGTTGTTGATATTCCTCCTGGCAATCTTGATTCCAGCTTGTAAATCATCCAGCCCAAGATTTTTCATGATGTACTCTGCACATAATAAGTTAAATAAGTAGGGTGACAGTGTACTTATCAGTAAGAAAATCAGCATAATAAGTATGCAATATAAAATATCTACATTCTATGGAGAAGGAAATGGCAGCACACTCCAGTACCCTTGCCTGGAAATCCCATGGACAGAGGAGTCTGGTGGGCTACAGTCCATGGGGTTGCAAAGAGTCGGACATGACTGAGCAACATCACTTTCCTCACCTCCTACTCTTCTCTGTCCATAAAAGAAATTGGCATTCAGACCCAGATAAGATGATATACTGGGGCACTAGCCTGCCATCTTCTAGAATGCCTAGCTTTCCAAATAAAGTTGTATTCCTTGCTTCAAGATAAATAAATAAGTAAAATATCTACATTCTAGACGTAATAATATATAATGATTTTATTCAATTATTGAGGAAAGAAAAAGTAATAGCAATGTAATAGTATGTATGTGATAATGGACATAATTTGTAAGTGGTGTTGATTACTGGAAATGTCTCCATCCCATTGAATGGAAAAAAAATTACTGGAAAAATAGTGAAATATTTTCAGTACTTGTAAAATTTTTCATACGATTAAAATTTTGTTTGCTTTTGTTTGCTTTTTAATCACAAATGTGAGAGTCCACAAAGGAAAACAAGAGAGGAAAAAAGAAATTTCATTTTAAGAGACACTAAATCAGATTTAGATTTTCTTGAGTTACAGTATAACTGCTACTTGGAGAAAACTACATTAAGCTTTTTTTTTATATATACTTGGGGAAAAGCTATCCAATTTTCAGCACCATTTATTGAAGAGACTTTTCTCCATTGGGCCTTCATAGTCATAGATTAATTGACCATAGGTGTGTGGGTTTATTTCTGAACTTTCCTGTTCCATTGATATATATATCTGTTTTTGTGCCAGTGCCATACAGTTTTGATTGCTCTAGCTTTGTAGTATCATCTGAAGTCAGGGAACCTGATTCCTCCAGCTCTGATCTTCATTCTCAAAATTACTTTGGCTATTCAGGGTCTTTTTAGATTCCATACAAATTCTAAAATGATTTATTCTAGTTTTATAAAAATGCCATTAGAAATTAGCATTGAATTGCATTGAATTTGTAGATTGCTTTGGTAGTATGGTCATTTTATCAATATTGATTCTTCCAGTCCAAGATCATGGTATATCTTTCCATTGGTATTGTCTTCAGATTCCTTCATTAGCATCTTATAGTTTTCAGAGTATATGTCTTTTGCCTCCTTAGATAGATTTATTATACATATTTTATTCTTTTTATGTGACGGTAAATGGGATTGTTTCCTTAATTTATTTTTCTAATATTTTATTGTTAATGTGTAGAAATGTGACAGATTCATGTGTTTTAATTTTGTATCTAGCTACTTAACTGAATTCATTGATGAGCTCTAATAATTTTATGGTAATATCTATGTATAATTTTACAATTATATGTATAATCTATGTATAATTGATGAGTGCTGATAATTTTATAATTTTCTATCTATGGCATTATGTCATCTGTAAACAGTGACAGTTTTACTTCTTTCCCGCTTTGTATTCCTTTTATTTCTTTTTCTTCTCTGATTGCTGTGGGATTCTAAGATTTATAGTTGGCTATGCTATGTATTTGATGTGTGAGAAAGACACTGTATGCTGAGACTGCAAAATGAGCATACCAATGCCATATTTCTTCCAGATTTGTTCTGATAAACAGATGAGTGTGTGCATGCTAAGTTGCTCAGTCGTGTTCAACTCTTTGTGATCCTATGGGCTGTAGCCCGCCAGGCCTGCTGTCCATGGGATTCTCCAGGTGAGAATATTGGACATTTCCTTCTCCTGGGGATCTTCTCAACTCAGAGATTGAACCCTGGTCTTTTACATCTCCTGCATTGGCAGGCAGGATCTTTACCAACAGTGACACCTGGGAAGCCCTAAACAAATGAGTAAATGAATGTGTAGAATATAAAAATCATTTTAATATATTTAAATTCAGTATACATTAAGATAACTCTTTTTAAGCACTATTCATGTTAAGTTCTGAGGGTGAAAATGGAAATGGTTTAGAGACCAATCCTCAAGCAGCATGAATAAATAAATGAATGAGATTGGGGTCTATGTACCTGTGCAGAATACTAATTAACGCAATTTTGGAACATAGATTTGAAAAACCTGGAGAGTTCCTGCTGTGAAGACCAGCATTCATTCACACATCATTTCAAAGAAATATTTATTGATCTAAGTACTTCAGTAGACAAATTTTCAACTCTCATGGGCCTTACAGTCTAGCAGTGGGATGCAGAAAACAAACAATTAAATGAATAAATATATACTATATCAGTGGGTGAAAAATTATAGTCAAAAATAAAGCATGATCAGAGGATTTGGGGTTTTTATATTATAAAGGTAGGGAAGGCCTTTGTGAGCAGTGATCTGTAGAAACTGATGGAGTAAGCCATAAATATATTCAGGGTAAGGGTAAGAGAATCTCAGGGTTTATATGATATTAGTTGTATACTTGACTAGCATGAACTCATGAAAGAGCCTGTTATGCATGTCATTAAAACAAATCCAAACTTGGTTTCAGACCTTCATTGTATCAATCCTAGATTATGCCTTCGGTTCCCAAGAGATCTTTATTTGCTTAATATGCCCTCTCTTTTTTGTTCTCAAATTCTATTTTTCCAACTAATTTTTTATTCAGGGGTTATTTCCTCCAAGAAGCCAGTGTAGATAAAATATTATCTTTTATACCCCAAAACATATTTCTGTCATAATGCTATAGAGCTGAGTCTATAAAGTCCTTGAAGATAAGGACTTATGGTTTATCTCTAGAAAAATGACTTACTTTCAATAAAATTTTGTTGAGTTGAATTAGAAGTTATCTGGATTGACTGAAAAAGGATATGTATAGGTGAGAAAATGACAAAAAATATGAGGAAGAGAAGACATAAAATATGATGGTGCCAAAAATAATTAAGAAAACAAACTGGTGAAACAGCTGATTCAGTAACTAAACTAACTTGTCAATGAATGAATCAAACATGAGGAGTAGGTCGCTGCTTCTTTTATTGTGCCTTCTATTTCCCCTCTTTTCTTGCTATCTTTAAGTAAAACTGTATAAGTATAGCACATAGCAGTATCCAACAGATATTTAGGATTCAATAAAATATCCAAATTTAGGATTAGCTTCAGAAAAGAACATTTGAAAAATACTCACAGCATGTTTCTGATTAAAGGAGGCAATGAATCCTTTAAAGAAATTAATTTAGATTTATGCACATGTGCGTGCTTTGCTCAGAATCTTACTCCTATAGTCAGTTCAAATGACAGAAGTAGTTTTTGTTTTGTTTTGTTTTTTAGGATAGATATTATTTCCTCCCTCCTTAATTTAGGAACAAATGATTTTTTAGTTTGGTTATCATATGACTTTGTGTGAAGACAGAGATATTGTAAATAAGATTATTAGCATGGTTCATTGATCCCAGTATTTAGTCTATTGCATTAATCATACCTTACAGTCTCCTTGATGTCTCAGCACATTTTGATAGAGTATTAACATATTTTACATTTAACCATGGATTCAAGGATACACATGACCTTTTCACAGAGTATATTATTGTAAGAACTTAACAAGAACTGAATCATTTTAGTGTAGAGATGTTAACTACTACAGTCAACTTCAAAACAGCTCTTACTATTAAAGCTTGGAGTAGTTACACTTTAGTTTGTATTTCTAACTTTGAAACACCATTGTTTAGTGGTAAATTTTCTTCAGCTTGAAATGCAAAAGTCAGCTTCATTTATATTTGGGATACAAGAATTCTATCATTATTTTAAACTAAATTTAGAAAAATTTTTCACTGGAAATGCACACTCACTTTAAAATTTTAATACTATAAGTAAAATGTTATTATTATGTAATAGCTTAGTAACTAAATGCATTCTTCCCAATGCTATTGTTTATTTTACTAGCAAGACAATGTCACTGGTATTGACAGCCTGTAGGAATTCCCCCTAAAAAAAATTTTACTGTCTACCCAAAGAGAAAAATTCCTAACTATATGATGTTATATAAAGAATTAATTCTTATATTTAGTCTAGAAAGATAATTTTAATAGATTTCTGAGTTAATATCTTTAAATATTTTGTTATATCTTTCTTCTAGTATGGAAGATCCATAATTCAAGTTATTAATGTATTGTTACCTGTTCTTTGTCAAATAAATTAATTATTTTTTATTATTAGTTACGTTTCCCTCAAAATTTTAAGATAAGATATTCATCATAAAGTTGTGAATACAGTCGTAACTATCACCGTTAACTCTATTTTTTGTCCAGTGTATCTTCCTTAAGAATCAATATTGTACTATAAGACTCCACACTTCCACTGCAGGGGGCACAGGTTCTACCCTTGGTTGGGGAACTTAAGATCCTACATGATGCACAGTGTAACCAAAAAAAAAAAAAAA
>SJYV01016905.1:0-41317 GCA_006410875.1 Neotragus pygmaeus | reverse complement strand
AAAAAAAAAAAAAAATCAAATTTGGGTACATATATAGAGAAGACATTAATGTTACTCTCAGTCTTAGAAAAGTAATCTGCCAGCTAAAGTAAAATTGAACCTGGTATCTAAAATATATCAGACAAAGGGTAAATAATATCTTTGGGGAAAATATTAACTAGTTTAGCCAACTTTCATCAGATTATATTCTTGTTTGTGACAAGTTTAGGTAGCATTGTATTTCTCTTTCTAACAGACTTTAAAGAATATTAGCATTTTAGATGTTTGAGAGAAGTTTTCAATGTTGTTTATGTATTGTTGGGCATTGATTGGGGGAACATTGCTGTAGCTTATATATAGGCTAATCTAAGGTAAGCAGTAAATATATACATGTATGCATGTATTTATCCATTTAACCATCCACACACAAAAAAAACTTTTCATTTTCTGACCCTGCAGACTGATAGGTGAATTCAAGACAAAGCTATGTTTTGCTAATTGCTTCATAATACAATGAATAACTTATAGCAATGTCCCATACATATGTGTTTAATTGTTAATGAATAGAGAGGAGGGGGAGAAAAAGAGGTTGATTTGCTATCAGATTAGATATTGAATGGTTAAGTTCTGGTCTTTGACACTGCCTCCTCATGACATTCATTTTGTTTTGTTTGTTCTCAGTAAGGTCTTAAGAGTGTGTACCTCTCTAGCAAATTTATCATGAACTATTTTTATTTCCCTATCTAGAATGATGTTTAACAATATATCAATGCTTGTATTTTTCACAGCCCACTATACACTGTAGATGATATTTTACATGAAAGTAATTGTTTAGAGACTGCCTTGATAAACCAATAATACCATCACTGTGGTTTGGTTCAGTTGAGTAGAATCAGACTCTTCAAAATTAGCTGAATTCATAATGTATACATTTACTAAACAAACTTACAATTTAGTAACTCATAAGGAATTATTAATTTGATAAGATATTTATTTTACATAGTTAATTTATTCTTTACTTAATTCACACACACACACACACACACACACACACAAAACCATTTATAGAGTACAAGCATACCATATACCAGTAACTTTGCATAGGGCCACTTTGTGATGGAGAAGAAGGGGAGCTTCATGAGCCTAAAAATACAACCAACATGGGGAATTAATACTCTGAAGGCAGGTCCGTATTTAGACATGAGTACACCACGCAGTGTGTAACACAGGCTAGCCCATGAAAGTTCCCAGTGGATGTACAAATGGTATAAGTAGTATAACTAATGTAAAATCAGGGATAAATATGGCTATACTTTTCCACTCTTTTTTGTATGCATGATTTATCTCTTTATTAGTATGGATAGGTATAGATGTTTTCAGTTCATTTGGTGCTGTTCATGCACAGGATGCTGAGTATTTTTGCAAAAGCTTTAAATATGTTCCATGTCTGTCATTTATTGGCAACTGATTATTTCATCAATATTTTATATTAAAAATTTCAAATATATACAAAAGATAGAATGACTAGTATGATAAATTTCCATTATGTGTCCCCTGGCTACCATCTTATTATAAATATTTACTGTATATCTCTAAAAATAAGATTATTTTTAAAAATATAATATCATTATCAAAGAATATTTAACCATAGTTTTTTTAATATCACCAAATATTAAGTCACTGAGTTGGCATCACAAACTCAATGGACATGAGTTTGAGCAAGCTCCAGGAGATGGTGAGGACAGGGAAGCCTGGCATGCTGCAGTCCATGGGATCACAAAGTCCTTGGGATTGCAGTCCATGGGATCACAAAGAGTCAGACACGGCTGAGCAACTGAACAACAAAAATATTCAGTCAGGATACACATTCCTCAAAAACTTTGTTCTTTCGATAGTGCATTTGAACCAGAATCCAGGGTCAATTAAAATTGGTTGATGTGTCCTAATAAACTCATCAGGAGTTGAAAATATCTTAAGTTAAAAATGTATTTAATACACCTATCCTTCCAAACATTAAAATTTAGCATAGTTTACTTCAGGGCTTCCCTGGTGGCTCAGACCGTAAAGCATCTGCCTGCAGTGCAGAAGACCTGGGTTCAATCCCTGGGTCAGGAAGATCCCTTGGAGAAGGAAATGGCAACCCACTCCAGTATTCTTGCCTGGAAAATTCCATAGACTGAGGAGACTGGTAGGCTACAGTCCATGGGTTCGCAAAGAGTAGGATGCGACTGAGCGATTTCACTTTCACTTCACTTCACTTAGTTTACCTTAAACGTGATCAGAACAATTATATTAGTCAACAGCTAGATAAAATCATCTAGCACCCAGCCTATTTTATAATAAACTATTGAAATTTCATGTAATTTATTGAATACCATCATGAAAGTGAGAATGGCTGTGTTGAACATGAGTACAGAATGATTGTTTACCCTCATGATTGCATGGCTGACTGAGAAGGCATCTCACTGCCACTCTCCAGCATCACTGGAGATATTGTATTGCATATAGTTAGACCAGGAAAAGACAAAATTTATAAAACAAAGTATGACTCTATCATATGCATATCACTTTTGCACCATTGTAAAGCTGAAAAGTTGTATTAATTAGTTGAGCCATCATAAATACGGAACTGTATATATATACGGCATCATGAGTTCATACTGATTCATTCAATTCAAATTTGAACTAGAGGGTTTTAACATAATCTTTTTGAACTTATACATTCATCTTCTTTCTATTATGCTGAATATACTGGTTCTTAATCTTTAATGATTTGTGTATCATTAAGTTTTCCATTTGGTTTATCTCATACTATATAAAATTCAGTTTCAGTATTCATGATCAGTACCACATAAACAATATGATTAATACAAATACAGTTTGATTTTTTGTTTGCATTTGCATCATGCTATAACTTGTCAATTGTCAGTAATCATAATTAGAGAAATAAAAATATAGACCATATATATTAATTACAATCTTTAGTTGCTAAGAATGAGATTCATAGAAGTTTCCTAGTAAAAGGCAGATTTTTTGTGTGTGTAAGACACAAGCGTCCTGGCAATAGAACTGAAAATTAAGCAATTCTTGAGATTGTTATTTCTTTGATTCTCTGTGTAGTCATTTTTCTGGAATCTTCACTTCTCTTTTCATATTTGTTGTCTTCTCTCTTTGCCAGTGGACTTTTCCTTCTAGTCACCGTTTCTCCCCATCTTATGATGTTGTCTTATACAGAGAATATTATAGCCACTCTCACACATTACTATGGAATGGATTTTCATCTTTCCCTCCCACTACCAGTGGCTTCCCACTCTCAATATTATCTGGTCATTATCTTTGGGTTATTAATTACCTTATGTGTTGGATGTCCTTGAAACACATGTATTCCATTAAGCCCACATATTATCCTGGAGGATATCTTTTGGAACTGGTTCTTAAGTAGTTATGAATTTTATACAGAGCTCTGTGGACAGAAAATATTCTAAAGCAAGACCTGGCGAGTCTAACATGATTGCAGGAAATGTTTTGAATAGTCAACATGTCTTACTTAGTTTGAATGACTTTTATTCTTAGCCTCTGTTATTCTATAAAATATATGGGAATAAATGCAGTATGTACAATTTTATTGTGTGGATAGTTGGTAAAAATAATGATATATTTTCCTATGAGTAGTTGCATTTTAAAGAAATAATTTCTTAACTTGTATGAAGTAATTTTGTTTCATAGCTGTTATTCCCTTCTATTTTCTTCCTAGGGGGCCAGATGAGATAACTAGAACTCTTATGACAAGCATGTGGTCAGATCTATAACTTACATTGAGTTTTGTTCTTGTTCAATAGCAGCTAATATTAAGTTCAATGTTCTCAAATATTTACTCACAGTAATATGCACCATTTGGTCTACACTGTGATTTTCTGGCTCCTACTTAATAATAGTTCTATGCCCTTTAGCAAATATAACAGCAGGAAAACCATAATGTTCAAAACAACAGACTTGTTTAATATGTAGTATATTTTTTCTTTCCTGTTTGCCTTTACCAGTTTAATATTGCTTCTGGAATTCTTGGCAGACTTACGTACTTTTTTTTACTGCTTAAAAGTATGCATTTTAGTTGTTTCCCTTTTTAGAACATGTACGATCTATGTCATAGGATCAACTTTCATAATGATTCATTTTGATGGGGGGAACTTAATTCAGCTACCCATTGTCTCCAGGCTTCAGAATTGCCATACACTTTTACTGATTAAGAATTTGCATTTAAAATATTTTTTTCCCAGTGGTAATTTCATTCCTTTAATTGGTCTTATTCTGGAGGGAAGAAAGAAAAAGAGAATGACTATGAAGCTCAAAATGTTTTCCTTGTATTAAGTGTAAAATTGATTCCTATTCTTTCAGAATTAATGAGTTTACTCTATTGTGGGACCAGTCAATTTGTCAATATAGTACAAAAATGGAATCAACTAGAAATAAAAAGGAAATATGAAGAGGTGCCATGGATAAGAAGATTACTCCTGAATCCTGCCATAGTGGGAAAACACAGAATTCCTCTGCTTTATTGTTTTCAGCAATATTCTCTCTTTCTATAAGAGCATTCTAAATCCTCTTTCATTGCCTTGTGACTTTCTGTGTATCCAATAGGCAAAGTGTTTCTCACTGTCCCTTTGATTTTGCTTTAGGCTTTGTAACACATGTTGGCCAATGGGGTGTAAATGGGTGTAATTTATGTCACGTCTCAGCCAGTTAAATAGACATTGCTGATTTCTGCCAGTTATTTTGCTTCTTTCCCTCTGCCATGAAAATGACATATCCCAAAAAGGACTGCTCCTTCAGCCTGGGCAATAGAACAAGATCAGAGATCCAGCAGACATCTAATATGAAAGAGAAATACTAGTTGTGGTAAGCCACTGAGATTTGGGGGGTATTTTACTACACCAAAGCTAAATAATATAATTCTTCATTTGTGCAATATGTAGAAATTTTTGAGCAATTCCTTTTTTGCTATCATTGTCTCCAGAATAATAGCTTCAGGTTTAAGTTGCTTGAAATTCTTTATATTTCTTTCTCCTGTGTATCTTCCACAATGTAATTTGTTAATAATTGTTTGAAGAGTTAATATTTTAATGACTAGATGGATGACTAATCATCAGTTAGACAAACTTTTTTTCAATTAGACATTATTCAAGTCAAAAGTACTTCATACTGTCTCAATCAGTAGCTTTTGAATTTTGGATTGCTGAAATGTTACTTCAAAATATAGTTATTGTATTCTTAAAATTGATATGAAGTTACTTAATTCCATATGTATGTAGACCATGTGCTCTGCAAGTACCTATTAAAAATGCTAATCAATTTGGGATAGAAAATGATAAATATCCAAGTCCTACTACAGAATATGTTCATATTTACAAATTTTGAATGAGAAAAAACTATGTTCTAGTTATTAAATATTTAATTACATAGCATTTCATAGATAATACATAAATTGCCAACATTCAAGGAATTAGCATAAAGAAAAATACATGTTTTACTTTAAGTATGCTCTAAAGCAGACTAGAATATGTAATTGAAAAATATAGCAACCAAAGCTCAAAGGGTGTCAAACCTAAATGTATCATTTTGTATAACAGAGTTAGTAATTCCCATTCTTGACAATCTCTAATTCCAAGCATTTACAGACTCTAGTAGTCTCAGATTATGAAATCTCTTCTGTACATTAAAGATCTCTTCTACCTGTGACTAGCACCGTAAAACTTATCACCTTAAGGGCTAAGGCTACACCTTTCTGTTACCAATAGTTTTTAAAAGAAAAGAAGAGAGATGGGACATAAGAAGGTTAGGACAAACTTTAGAAACATTCCAGATTCTGCTTTATAAGGATGAGCTGTAATTTTGCCCTCAAAGTGATGCAGGCTTACTTGTATCCACTAAGTTTTCTATTGGGTTGGTCAAAAATTTCATCTGGGTTGTCCAATAAGATGTTATAGAAAAAGCCCAGTGAACATTTTTGTCAACACAGTACTATAAACCAAGATACATTTAAATTTGCCTTTAACATATTTCTATATGTATCTATGTATCTGTATAGCATTTGATCACTTGTGTGTGTGTTACTGGATCACTCGTTCAGTTGTGTCCAACTCTTTGTGAACCCTTGGACTGTAGCCCGCCAGGCCGCTCTGTCCATGGAATTCTCCAGGCAAGAATACTGGAGTGGGTTTCCATTCCCTTCTCCAGGGGAATCTTCCCAACCCAGGAATTGAACCTACATCTCCAGCATCTCCTACATTGGCAGGCAAGTTCTTTACCACTAGCGCCACATGGGAAGACCACGTGGGCTTGATCACTTGAGCCATTGATTAAAAGTATAACCAGGCCTCTACATATGTTGAGAACTTGGTTCTTCTACAAAACAAGATTTAGCATCCCTTCTTATCACACTACTGAGACTTGGAAAGATGATAACCACCATGTACTAAAGGCTTATTTTTCTAATCTCCTAAAATGCAGTGTATACAGTTTTAACCACAGCTAAGATAACCTCATGCCATAGTAATCAGAACATCCAATGATTTCTCTCTCCAATTATCCGTATCATATAAGCTCATCTCACTATAGACAAAAATAGTTCTAAAATCCAAGTACGGTTTAGCTTCTTTTACCTTTACTAGTGATATATTGCAAATGCAGTTTTTCTCCTGGTTCTGTATCTCATTTCCTCTTTCTCAGTTTCGATGTTCTTTTAAAAAGAAACTTGGTGTTACTTTATTAATATTTTAATTCTCAAAATACATATCTTATGAAAGCAACAGAATCAGTGATCATGCAAAAAATTATAGGAGTTACATCTTATATGACTAACATTCAAAAACTGTATTTAAATTCACTTTGTTTCCCTCAATGGCCCAATAAGCATAACACAGATAAAGAAGATAATTAAGTCCTCTGCATGAAATGGAATGGATTCTCATGAATAGCAACTTCTAAAACTGAATCTATATACTCTGAATGAGAGAACCCATTTCAGGCGTGATTGTAAGGTAATAGTAAGGCCAATTGTCAAGCTGAAGCCATGGAATGCTGAGTATTTCAGAAATTCTTCCTATTACTTTGGAATTCAAGTATAATAATGAAACAGGATTTGAGTTTTCAGGTAAAATAAAATAATTATGTTAAAGTTCAGGTAAGACAATTGGGGAAAGTATCAGTTTGTCTTGCTGGCCTGCAGGTACAAACATTGAAGCCTTTTGTGCTTTTGTTTTAAGATTTGTATTATTTACCTTTTGAAACTTTATATATATTCACATTGTGAAAAATAGGATTATGTGTGGTTGAGTGTGTGTGTGTGTGTGTGTGTGTGTGTGTGTGCGTGCGTGCGTGCAAATAGGGAAGAAAATGTTGTAGGCCACCTCCTCCTAGTGCCCATACATTTAGTTCTGTTACAGATGATGTCATATTCACTTATTGTGCATAAGCACTTTGGCCAATTAGATGGTAATTGTGTGTTGAATTTTATCAAGATATTCTCAACCTGAGGTACCCCTCTAATTAATTCTTCAAGCTCCCTTAACCATTTCTAGCTCTCTCAACATTAGAGCAGATTCTTTGAATTTATTATTCTATCTAAATAAATTTAACTGGAGTTATTCTATGATGTTAATAATAGTGAAACTTTAAAAGGTTCAAGACAAATGGTTCAATTTTATGTTTTAGAACCAACTACAGCTGTTTTTACACTACAACTGCAGAGTTAAGACAGAAACCATATGGCTCGCAAGGCCTAAAACATTTACTCTCTTGTTCCGAGTAGAAGAAAGTTTTCTAATCCCCATTATACTTTATATGGTCATACGTGAAAGTGGGAAACAAGATTAAAATACAGAAAGAGAAGATAAAGGAGCAGAGCCTGAATTCTCTCTTCGTGTTACACTGTAAGGAATTGTTGCCATCTTGAGGAACAGACAGCTATTAGGCCCAGCAGGGTGATTTTCACTTTTCTAAATCACAAATAGTACAAATGTCTGTAATGGATCTTAATATTAGACTCAATTTTAAAATCCCCAACTGCTGTAGGAAGATTATGGATGGTCGGTGAGGAAACATGCAGTTTTCGTTAAAGAACCAGCTTTGGCACACAGTGGGTAATCCATTCCTGTTCTAGTTGCTGTAGCTAAAGTAAAATTTTTTGTTCATATTCCAACTGCTGTGCAATGGATATTTGCCCTAAATATTGCTGGTTAATTTACTCCTCTTTTGTGGGAGAGGATCCCAATGAGTCATAGTAAATAAATGATAGTGAACTGGAACTTTACTAGAACATGGAAAAAGTAGCACCTAGGTGATGGACAGGGAGGCCTGGCGTGCTGCGATTCATGGGGTTGCAAAGAGTCTGACATGACTGAGGGACTGAACTGAATTGAAGGTCTATTAAAAAACTATTTGTAGTTTGGCTGAGTGACGTCATGGTTAGTGGAAATGTACTTCAGGCAACATACCTTACTTTTTGGAAAACTGTTACAGTGACTTCTGCTTAAAATTCAGGAAATAATTAGAATATTTAATGAAACATTCAAATAAGTGTTTCTGTTTTATATTTTATGAGATTAAAATGCATTATGATATCAGGGTATATTTTTCAAATGTATTACTGAAATGCTTTTAAATGATCAATTTTTTAAAAAACAAATGCTATTAGGATAACAAATTATAATTTAGTGTAAGATAAAGTTAGATACATTCCTCACACCATATACGAATGTAAATTCAAAATGATTCAGAGAACGAAATGTAAACATTGAAATTTTAAGTTCTAGAAGAAAATAAGGACATATTCCTATGTAAGCTAGGTATAAGGAAATGTCTTCTAAATTGATTCAATATTCAGACACAATAAAATTAAAGGCTAAATTTCACTAGATGGGAATAAAAACTTTCACATGACAAAAAGCACCCTAAGTAACATCAAATACTAAAATTTGGAGAAAATATTTATCAAAGATAAACATAGACAATTTCCCTAAGTGGCTCTGAAATATGTGAAAAGATATCATTTTTATTCATGATAAGACCAATGAGAAATAATGCTACACTAAAATACCCATGATACTGGCAAAATTTAAAACAACTTAAAAATACGCTCTGTTGGCAAAATGGTGGGTAAACAGGCATTCTTATACATTCCAGTTCGTAATGAAAATTGACCCTAAGGAAGCATTTTGCCATATCTAAGAAAATTACTCAGAAATTTATCTTCAAATGAAGAAATCCTAATTTTAGGAGTTTATCGTGAAGATCAGTTCAGTTCAGATACTCAGTCGTGTCCGACTCTTTGCAACCCCATGAATCACAGCACACCAGGCTTACCTGTCCATCACCAACTCCTGGAGTTCACTCAAACTCATGTCCATAGAGTTGGTGATGCCATCCAGCCATCTCATCCTCCGCTGTCCCCTTATCCTACTGCCCCCAATCCCTGCCAGTATCAGAGTCTTTTCCAATGAGTCAGCTCTTCGCATGAGGTGGCTAAAGTATTGGGGTTTCAGCTTTAGCATCAGTCGTTCCAATGAACACCCAGGACAGATTTCCTTTAGAATGGACTTGTTGGATCTCCTTGCAGTCCAAGGGACTCTCAAGAGTCTTCTCCAACACCACAGTTCAAAAGCATCAATTCTTCAGTGCTCAGCCCTCTTCACAGTCCAACTCTCACATCCATACATGACCACAGGAAAAACCATAGCCTTGACTAGACGGACCTTAGTTGGCAAAGTAATGTCTCTGCTTTTGAATATGCTGTCTAGATTGGTCATAACTTTCCTTCCAAGGGTAAGCATCTTTCTAATTTCATGGCTGCAGTCACCATCTGCAGTGATTTTGGAGCCCAAAAAAGTCTGCCACTGTTTCCACTGTTTCCCCATCTATTTCCCATGAAGTGATGGGACCAGTTACCATGATCTTAGTTTTCTGAATGTTGAGCTTTAAGCCAGCCAACTGTTTCACTCTGCACTTTCACTTTCATCAAGAGGCTTTTTAGTTCCTCTTCACTTTCTGCCATAAGGGTGNTGGACTGCAAGGAGATCCAACCAGTGCATCCCAAAGGAAATCAGTCCCGAGTATTCATTAGAAGAACTGATGCTGAAGTTTTGACTACCTGATGCGAAAAATTGACTCATTGGAAAAGACCCTGATGCTGGGAAAGATTGAAGGCAGGAGGAGAAGGGGATGATAGAGGGTGAGATGATTGGATGGCATCAACGACTCAATGGACATGAGTTTGAGTAAACTCTAGGAGTTGATTATGGTCAGGGAAGCCTGAACTGATAATTCAGAGATGAGTTATAAAAGGAAAGGAAAAAAAAACAAAAACAATAGAATGAAATAGAGGTAACTCCAACTTTCTTTACATGCAAAGTTACTTCAACATTTATAGGAAGTGAGAGGAAATTTTAAGAGTGCATCACTGTGCATTATACCTGTATAACAGTTCGGTTTCACCCCTGTCTTTTCATCTGTCTCCAGCGAGGTACTTGGCTTCTAACCACTGAGCTTTTCATGTGCTTCTAGTCTGCTTCCTGCCACTCATTCCGCCAGCCCAGGTTCCGAGTTTAGGTTTCTCTGACCTGCTAAGTCAGATAACACTTGTCTACCAGATTTAGCCCCAACATTTTTGATATTTCCTATTTGTTTTGATTTTCCCCTCCAATTCCCTTTCCTTCTCTAGCCTTGTTTTTGTTCCTCAGTATTTTAGTGGAGTTTGGGGAGAGTGCAAGTATAAACATGTGCTCACACCCTGCATTTGCCTACAAGTCCAAAACTGTCATGTGAAGTAAATATATACTCATGCTGAAATAGCAGTGCTGCCTTTTTTTAGTGATGAGTCATTTCCGTTTCCTCTTAAATTCTAACTCTTTTTTTCTGAAGTGCATTTTCATTATTTCCTATTTTTATAAAATAAATAGGTAGAATGTAGATAGTTCTGAAATCTACATTTACCTGCTTCTCTTTGTCTGATTCTGAGTAATATGATTTGGTTTTTCTTCCCTTGTGTAAGACACTGATTTAAGCCTCTGCCTTTTTCCCCCATCATGGTAGGACTACAGTTTATGTCTCTCTAGTAATATGCAACTGTTATTACTTATTATCTTTGCAATGTTTTTTACCCTTTCAAAAAGTGAGTTTATAACAAAGGATTACTTATTGTCTTCTCTTTCTCAGACTAAATAATCTTTCAGTTTTCCTTTAAATCTCCCCCGCCTTTTTTTTTTTTGCTGATCTCACTAATTTCTATTTCTCTATCTTTAAAAAGTACTAAATTTAAATAGCGTTAAGAATAATTCAGATTCAGAGCATCACATTTCTTTCCTTTAATATCTTTTTTTTTAATGAAATGAACTCACTTGGTAGACTTCTAAGCAATTATGCTCTTCATTGTGTTCTCATCAATTCTTCTTTGCTATATCCAATAGACTACCTAAAATATCTGTATCCTGTAGACCATTTATCATAGAGTCCACATCATTTTGAGTAATAATTTGTTCTTAAAATAGCAAGCCATTCATTTGTATTTCATGTCAACTATGAGCAAATGATAATACTCACGAAGAGAAGCTGAAAATATAATTGTGCTTTGTCTCTGGAATATTAATACCACTTCTGGTATCTTGGTATTCCCTGTCCGAAAGCATAACTGCAAGTCATGAACCTTATAGAATTTCTGTAGTCATCATCTATATAACATACTTGAAGAACTAGAAAAGTAAAATGTCAGCTCCTTATGAAGTACATATTTCAGATCTATTCCAAAATTCAATTATACAGTGCTTAATTTCTGAGTAAGTCCAGTGTTGCACTTTCCCATCCCTGAATCACCCATTTGGTTTCTTTGTGGCATATGAAAAAAGGGAGAAGCAGCACACCATTGTGATACAGACTGTTAATGTTCACGCCACTGTCAACATCATATCATCCAACTGAAAGCAAATTTGAAGACATCCTTCCAAAAGGATGGGTGATTCCAGAAGAACTTTGGATTCCAAAATCCAAATCCAACTTTGGGATTCCACAAGAACTTCCAAAAGTTCCAAAAAACTATTTAAGTTACTTGAAGTTATAATTACCACTGCTTGAACTATGGTGAGATAAACAAAGGGAAGTAAAGAAGGAGGGAGAAAATTAATAGTTGGAGAGAAATTATTTTGATCCAGGCATGGTGCTACCTGTTTTATGTGTGTTACCTCAGTTAATATGCATGTTCTTCCTCATAAATACCCATTTCTTTGTTTTTATTTGATTCTCAAAGACATGAAATCTTAGTATGTATTTAATACCCAATACAGTTTAATAATCTAAATTATTAAACTGTTCTAAGATGTATTTGTACATATATTCTTATCCTATAACAGATCTATGAGTGGTAGATGGAATTATTGACATAGAAAATAAATGAGGAAATGCCACTAAATGTAACATGTCCAAATGAATAAGTTTAGTAAGTCACATAGATAGGTCTCTCTTATGCCAAAACTAGCGCTGCTTCCACTATACCATACTGTTTTCTCACACTCTGGTTAACTTATCTTTTTTTCCTTTACCTGAAATTTGCTATTTTTATTACTAGCTACTTACTAAATTCTGTCAGTATTTTGTCTGACCTTTGTTGCTAAATATTTCATCACCATTGTGACTGATCATTTTGTAAGTAAGCAGTTCCACAAATTTACTCTAGTAATAATAATATAGTAGTTATAGTATATTCTGTAAGGATGTACCATTTGAATGTGTTCAATATAGCTTACAGTGTATTCATAATTCTGTTCCTGGTACATAAATGAATGTCTTTGATTTATAGTTGCAATGATAATATCTTCATCATTGTGTATCATTTAGTGTAAATAAAATATTCTGCTTGTATTATGTTGTTTTGCATCTTTTAACTCTTTGAACTATGTAGATAATATTTGAAGCACTATAGAGCATAGCACAGATTTCCCAGTCCTGAAATTTTTTATTCATATTCTTATTTTCCGCAGAATTAATAATGAAAAAACAACCTTTGTTTATTTGTATATCCTTACAATATGGCACTTTGAAGATGTCTTTTATTTCATACTCACATTTCGTAGCTAATGTTGCAAAGCAGACATTCCTCACTGTAACTGTTATTTATTGATGCTTAAAGATTCAATGAATTATTCAGCCCCTTTACCCTTCTTGCTTTGCTGCACACCTATTGAGTTTTCAGAGCAGCTTCATATCAATAAATTTGTTCTTGCTTTGCAGCTCCAATTTCATGGTTGGCCTTTTCTAAGCAACATACAAGAAAAATAAATAACCAGAAGGAATAAAATGTGTATACAAATTGCTTTAAATATAACTCAATATTCAAGTCCAAGTTCCCATGGATTTAAAAAATTAAGACATGAAAGCATGATTTCAGAAACAGTCTACATTCAAATGTAATCAGCAAAAAACTTGTTAACATGCAGTCTGTATAGAGTGACATGCTTTCATAGGCATGTTGTACTCAGAATTGAAAGCACTCTTAACAAGTAAGCCCCTAAGTGTTCGACTCACTGCCACTTTGCACCTATGTTGTCACATACTCACAAAAACATAGACAACGAAACAGTGAATGGCTTATCTGATCAGAATGAACAGTTAAGGGAAGAAGTCAAGAACTTCAATATTTCTGGTTTCCTATGAAAAGGAAACCACCCATGTTTATACCTACTTCAAGTTACAAACTATCAAATCTAGAAATTTTATTTTCATTATAAGACGGTTACATCATATTCTTTTCATCATAAAAAATAAAGTGATTTTAATACAGGGAAAGCCATTCATGTTATTGAAAACATGTATGTCAAATTACAAGAGTAAAAATTTGTTCTATTTTCAGCTAAAATTCCATTTGTATTTCACTGAGAAAATAAATTCTTTCCCAGTGTATTAGATTTATTGATGATAGTATCTCTCTCTTTTCCAAAATACTGAACCAAGCATAAACAATAAACACATTCCAAAGAATATATTTCTATCCATCCGTCAACCCATTCAGTTTTCATCAAACATATAGTTAATATCCCAGATAGAAAAGAAGAAAGAACATAAAATTATAAAAGACTTACAGTTTATTAAGAAGACACAGATAATAAAATAAGTACTATTGCGTGGTACAGGCATTATTTTGTATCTTCATATAATTTCTTGCCTTTTAGTTTTTTTTGGAATATAGTAGATTTACAATGTTGTGTTATCTTCTGCTGCAGTACAGCAATGTGAATCAGTTGTCCGTATACATATATCCACTTTATTTTTAGAATACTTTCCCATATAGGTCATTAGAGTACTGAGTAATAGTTCCCTGTCCTCTACAGTAGGTTGTTATTAGTTATCTATTTTATGTATAGTAATGTGTATATGTCAATACCAATCTCCCAGTTTATCCCTCCCCCTTCTGCACTCCCTGGTAACCATAAGATTTGTTTTCTACATCTATAACTCTATTTCTATTTTGTAGGTAAGTTCATTTATATCATTTTTTTAAGGTTCCATGTATAAGCCATATCATATAAAATGTGTTTTTCTCTGCCTGACTTACTCAGTGTGACAATCTCTAGATCCATGCATGTCACTGCACATGACATTATTTTTATTCTTTGGGCTGAGTAATGCTTCACTATATATATATATGTATTCATCTTCTTCAGCCACTTCTCTGTCCATTGATATTTAGGATGTTTCAGTGTGCTGGCTATTGTAAATAGTGCTGCAATGAAAATACAATTTCGTTTTTCAAAATTCTCTCTTAAACAAGTACTGGCAGTAAAATCAATGTTTTTTGTTTGTTTGTTTCCATGCATATTTACACACATGCTATTTTTTAATGACTTTTTTTTTTCAAAAATATGGACCGAATCACTTGTCTAGTACAATAGGAAGGCTTCTGCCTGTGAAGATAGGAAATTTTTAATCTTTAGAATAACTTGATTGAAACATCATCNCCATGCATATTTACACACATGCTATTTTTTAATGACTTTTTTTTTTCAAAAATATGGACCGAATCACTTGTCTAGTACAATAGGAAGGCTTCTGCCTGTGAAGATAGGAAATTTTTAATCTTTAGAATAACTTGATTGAAACATCATCTAATTTAGTCATTCACTAATGACTACCTGCAAAGAATAGTTCAACATCTAAGAATAAGGAACAAGGTAGTTTCCTTTATGAAATTCCCTGCTGTTGTTGTTCAATTGCTCCTTGTGTCTGATTCTTTGTGACCCCATGGACTGCAGCACGCCAGGCTTCCCTGTCTTTCACTATCTCCTCGAGTTTGCTCAGACTCATGTCCATTGAATCGGTAATGCCATCCAACCATCTCATCCTCTTGTCATCACCTTCGCTTCCTTCCCTCAATCTTTCCCAACACTGGGATCTTTTCTAATTAGTCAGCACTTAGCGTCAGGTGTCCAAAGTATTGGAGCTTCAGCATCAGTCCTTCCAATGAATATTCAGAGTTGATTTCCTTTAGGATTGACTAATTTGATCTCCTTGCTGTCTATGGGACTCTCAAGAGTCTTCTGTGGCACCACAGGTCAAAAGCATCAATTGTTGGGCTCTCAGCCTTTTTTATGGCCCAGTTCTTGCATCTGCACATGAATAAGGCCCATTTCAATTATGTTATTTAATTTAATGGGGATTCCCTGGTAGCTCAGCTGGTAAAACATCTGCCTACAATGCAGGAGACCAGAGTTCAATTCTTGGGTCAGGAAGATCCACTGGAAAAGGGATAGACTACCAATTCCAGTATTCTTGGGCTTCTCTGGTGGTTCAGAAAATAAAGAATCCACCTGCAATATGGGAGAACCTGTGTTCCATCTCTGGGTTGGGAAGATCCCCTGGAGAAGAGAATGGCTACCCACTCCAGTATTACTGTACTTTCTTGAGATTGATATTATCATCTCCATTTTATACATGAAGAAACTACATGCCCTGGTTTGTTTTTCCCCAGAAGCTGACCCTGAGATAGATGGGGAATTCAAGTAGTTTCATAGGAAGCTGATCCCAAGAAATGCCAGGAGAAGAGTGGGAGTGTGAAAGAGGTAAGAAAAGACAGTAATAAAGAGTGAGATTTTAAGCACTTACCACTGTGGGTAATTGGAGTTCACTTTTACTGAGGAATGTTGGTGATAGTGTATATAGCTAGCTTCACTTACCTCATTCTAGGGGCCTGAGAGCTGGAAACTTTATCCCCTAAGTCTTTGTTTCTCACTGCTCCACTGCTGTTGATTGAACACTTCCAGCTTGCCCAGCACAGGGGCAGGTAGTGCTCCAGGCCAGGAAAAAGCCCTCAGGCCACAAATGCAGGAGGAATTCTTTAACACAGAGGTGGCTAGGTAAGACAGCCATAGCTTCATCTGTGTTAAGGCAAAGAGAATTGTTAAAATCAGATGACAGTATTGACAACAGAAGTCAGACCAGGTGGGAAACAAATAAAAGTAAATCTTTTTTTTTTCCCCCTCATCATTGTTCTGACAAAATTTGAAAACCTTTAATCTTTTATGGAAACAGACTTTCAAATATGTTTCTATGAAAATAGTAAAATGTAATTAAAAGCACTTTTCAGGTAATATTGCAATTCAACATACTTTCATTACTTTGGATCATACAACAAGTATCTATTGAATACTGATTCTCATGAGGGAAGATGAAATCGTGAATCCAGTAACAAACCACTTGGCTGCATCAGACAGTTTTTTGCAATTCTGTGACAACTTCCTTGGCTCTAAGCAAATATATTGTATTCAATGTTGAACTGCATTCAACCTTTTAAAAATATCTTTACTACTGTCTTTTATTTTGGGGTAATGAGTCCTACCGTCTTCCAAACACTTGTTTCAAGGTTTTAAATTTCTTCTTCAATTAGATTTGCCTGGCTTTCCTCGTGGCTCACTGAGGGAAAAGCCTGCCTGCCAATGCAAGAGACTCTGGTTCAATCCCTGAGTCCGTAAGATCCCCTAGAGAAAGAAATGGCAGCACACTGCAGTATTCTTGCCTAGGAAATCCCATGTTAAGAGGAGCCTTGTTGACTACAGTCCATAGGGTTGCAAAAGAGTCAGACATGACTTAGTGACTCAACAACAAAAAATCTATAATAGGTAGTCATAGTCATCTAAATATTTTCCTCTCCTTGTTGCTAATTTTGCTCCTGAGGCAAGCCGTAATTTTCATGGCCTGTCTCTAGAGACTTTATATAATTTCTGTGCCTTGCATTTATGAAGACCAGCTTTTGAAACTTCGGACGGAACCAAAGGAAAATATTATATATCTCAACAGCAGCATGGCGTAGCTGTTGGGATAGTCCTTATTTAAACTGCCCATTTTTGAAGTTACTGCTTTAAGAATTCTGATCAGACATGATGACTTTCTGAGGAGTTAGCCAACCATGATCTGCTCCTGTGTTTTATCTGCATAAGTGGCAATAAAGAATGTCCTCAAATCAGAGCTGAATGTTTACAACTCACATACTCTGTCTCTTTTCCTGGTCCCTTATTTACTTCAGGGTGAACAGTTTCATCTATGTACATCATACTCCATTTTGACAAAGCAGTCACCTGAAACTTAAACAAATGTTCTTGATTTGACTTGTCTCTGGGTTTGTGTAAAAACACTCAAATACATTATTAGCTAAGACAAAAAAAAATCATCTACAACAGTGAGTCTCACTAAATTTTTTTCCTACCTCAATAAGGATTAAACAGTTGTCCTAAAGAACTCTTCATTAGGAACAATTAAATGATTCATCATTGTTGCAGACATATATTTGAATGATTTTAATTATCATTTAACATGCCCTCACATTGTCCAATTTATTCATTGTAGTACCTTTTAACCTTCATTTACATAGTTTTTGCTGTTCTGTTTATCTCCATTTATTGTAGGTCATTAATGAGACTTAATTTACACTGGCATTTCCAATGATACCTATTTTTATATTCTTTTTCTAGATTAAGGTATTACTGTAGTTTTCCAATTTTTCTTTTCAAGCCAGTAAAGTTCTTTTCCCATCTCCATATGTTCTATTTAGAAAGACTTTTGAAAGTCATTTTGAAAACCTTTATTCTGGTTACAAATACAGCATTTTATTCTTCCCATATAATAATTTTTATGCCTTCAAAATTTTATAACATCCTGATTGTGGTGTGATCAATGAATATTACTCTAAAGTAAAAGATTTAGTAATTTATTGTCAATAATTCTCATATAAATGTAACTGAAAGTCTTTTATCATGTATTCTCTAGATGCCTGCAAAATGATGAACATAGTAACAGTAAAATTATTTTCTTTGAAAAATTTTCTTAGCTTTACCATAACTAAGGTCTTCCCTGGTGGTGCAGAGGTTAAAGCGTCTGCCTGCAATGTGGGAGACCTGGGTTCAATCCCTGGGTCGGGAAGATCGCCTGGAGAAGGAAATGGCAACCCACTCCAGTATTCTTGCCTGGAGAATCCCATGGATGCAGGAGCCTGGTGGGCTACAGTCCATGGGGTCGCAAAGAGTTGGACATGACTAAATGACTTTACTTTCACTTTCACCATAATTAATAGAGTAATATTTCCAGAAAAACATATATTTCTGTTTTATTGACTATGCCAAAGCAATTGACTGTGTGGATCACAATAAACTGTGGAAAATTCTGAAAGAGATGGGAATACCAGACCACCTAACATGCCTCTTGAGAAATCTGTATGCAGGTCAGGAAGGAACAGTTAGAACTGGACATGGAACAACAGACTGGTTCCAAATAGGAAAAGGAGTATGGAGTATGTCAGGGCTGAATATTGTCACCCTGCTTATTTAACTTATATGCAGAGTACATCAANTGGAGAAGGAAATGGCAGCCCACCCCAGTACTCTTGCCTGGAAAATCCCATGGACGGAGGAGCCTGATAGGCTACAGTCCATGGGGTCACAAAGATTCGGCCACGACTGAGCGACTTCACTTCACACTTAAAATTAGAGCTTCTGGCACAATAAAAATGTGTGGAATAAATGTAGTAGCCAGGATTTTAACCTTCATGACTTCATTATATGTGTAAATATGTTATTACACTGCAAAAGAAATTTTGCAGATTGAATTACGTTGCTAATCAGCTGACCTTAAAATAGGGAAATTATTGTGAATTACATTGGAATGGGCCCAGTGTAATCTCTTGGGCCCTTAGTAGCAGGTACGGGTGTCAGAATAGCCCATCAGAGAGCAGGAAGTCATATAGGAAGCCAGATGACCTGAGGCATGAGAAGGACTTGACTTTAATAGCTTTAAAGATAGAGTGGAACAAGGGCAGGTTGGAAACAGAGAACTGTTCCTGGCCAACTCCAGCAAGGAAGCAGGACCTAGTCCTCCCAGCCTGTAGACCTGAATTTTGCCAATCTGCATGCATCTAGAAGTAGATTCTCCCCCACAGAGCCTGAAGTAAAGAAAGTAACCTGTGCACATAGTGATTTTAGTTTGGGAGGTCCATGCTGGACTTCTGACATTCAGAATTGTGAGGTAATAAATTTTTCTGTTGTTTTAAGCTAAGTATATGGTAATTTGTCACAACAATAATAGAAAACCATACAATAAATTAATTTTTACATAGTTGAGCTGTTTCTCCTACCTTGACCTTTACATTGGACATTATTTGTCTTTCTTCAAGTGTCCCTGTTTATCCTTCTAGGCTCATTTAGTCACACCACACCCCAGGAACCTCCTCTAATTTGAGCTTGAACTAATCATGCCTTCCCTTGTAATGAGTGTTGTAATGCTGTGTGCCACACTACTGTTGTATTTCGTGTTGCCTTGTTGTCCATTTCTAAGTCATACTTAATCACACTGTTCCATACTGTTGAATAATAATTGTTATGCATATATTTTTCCAATACTGATTTGCAAGCATAGCTTTAGGAGGAGAGTGGTGCTTATGAAATACTTATTGATTCTTCTTTAATCTTCAAACTATTTTTAATCAAATGATGATTGGTAAATGCTTTAAAAAATACAGTATTTTGAGACAGTTCCTGGCCTTGATTTTGTAGGTATAAGAAATGTATTAAAAGAGAAGAATCCTGCATCCAGCAAAACACCAAGAAGTATCCAAGCATGTAAAATTGAAACATACGGAACCAATTTATAGCAGTAGTAGGTCTAGTTCAAGTGCTGTGACAGGAAAGCAGCTGGTGTTAGTGGCAGATAAATAATTTACATAGGACTGAAGGCTAAAGATTTTTGGAAGTAATATCAATGTCAACTCTTTAAGTTATAAGATTTTCAAATAAATGAAAATATGTGGTTATGGCTACTGAAATTTTATTAAAAATTAAAATAAAATTCTACTTGTACTTTTATACTAGAAGATGAAAGAGTTTTGAATAGAGTAATAATGACTATTCTCTTTTTTATTCCATTGGAAAAGCATGCTGAAGCACCTGATTGATTGTACTTCCTAAAAACATACGTAAGTAGGTCTGTTTGATGATGGAGAAAGATTGTAGACATCATTAGGAACCTAATAAGCAGAGGTTCATTAAGCAAAAATAGGTGGAAATGACACATAATATTTCTTTTTATGCAAAGAATAGACTTGAAGCTAATTTCTAACATATTGCTTATAGGTCCAAAGAATTTATTTTTAAGATAATGCCACAAATAATGGAGATAGCGTTTTGTATTGAAAGCAATTACTTGTACTTTCTTCTGAATAGTTTCTACTGATAGGCCTATATTACCAGCATTTTTAAAAATATACATTCTAGCCTATGGAAAATTTCTTGCCATCTGTTTCAAAGATGTTCTAAGAAAACAAAAGAAAATGTATCCAAATCAGCCAAGTGAGTTCCTGTTTTTTGCACTGTTCATGTTAGAGGAGTGAACAGGTAGAGAGAGGCCATGTATGAGGGTATTAATATGGTCTGATCACAAGAAAGCATGTAAGGTAGCCAGAGGCAAGAAACCTGTGTAAGAAAATGATGGCAAAGAGAACATGCCTTTAAACTCATAGATGCTAAATATTTTTATATCATCTTTGTGCTCATCAAGAATGAGAGCCATTTGTCATCTTTGGATTCCTCATTTTAGGTGCTCAGTAAATATTTGTCCATAAATGAGAACAGAATGTGTTCAAAAGTGGGTTAGATAACTCTAAGAGGGCTCAGTGAACTGAACAGACTTTAAGAAAAGCCTTGAGGAGTCAGCAGAATCTGAGTCACTTTCTGGAATGTCCTTCTGCAGTTTACCCCTCCCATCCTACTCAAACCTTCAATATCTGTGTCAACAGTCATTTCAGTTCAGTGGAGCAATTTTGTTCTTTCTCACACAAAATTATCCATGCCCTTCTCCCTGATTCACAGCCACTATAGTAATTTCTTTTTTATCAGTGTTTTCTAGCTAAATGCCCTTGGGAAGTTACTTAAGCACCCTATGCCTCAGTGTTCTCATTAGAAACATCATCATAGTTTCTGTCTCATGGAATTATTGTAGTGCACAGTTTCTGTATCTAAAGCACTTAGAACAAAATTACATAGTAATTGCTCTAGAACTGATAGTTTCTACTATGACGATGCTTTATTTTTGAGGGGTTGATGTTATGAAATTCAAGTTCATTAAGAGTAAAATATGCTTTATTTCCACAGAAGTAAATCTTATAAAGGTGATCAGTTCAGTTCAGTTCAGTCACTCAGGCGTGTCCAACTCTTTGCGACCCCATGAATCGCAGCACGCCNTCTGAAAGATAAATTTTATATAATTTTTTTAAAAATGTTTTTAATTGAATCCAAAATGTTAACTGTTGATTTGTGATTTGTTTATATCTGCATATGTGTATGGATATTTTGGATACTTTATATTCTTATGAAAAAAAATTGAAAAATTAAATAGACTTTAAATTTATGTTTAAAAGGTGTGCTAACTACCAAACGCATTGAGCACTAACCAACAGACAGACAATCTTATAAGTGATTTAGATCACTATTTAAAAAAAAATTGTAATGACCATCTTCATCTAATTCCCTCTCTCCCCAATCCCCTGCCTCTAGTCTCTTTTTCTATGAGAAGAAAAAGAGAAAGTATAATTGGTCTTCAACACTATATTAAATTTCGGTATGCAATATAATGGTTTGATATTTTTATATACTAAAAAATGATCACCACAATGTCTAGATACCATCTGTCACCATGTAAGCTATTAAATTATTATTGACCATATTCCCCACACTGTACATTTCATCCTCATGTCATTTATTTCATAACTGAAAATGTACTCCTTTTCGTCTCTCTCACCTGTTTCACTTTCCTCCCCAACACCATCTCCAGTGGGAACCACTTGTTCTTTCTGCCTGTGATTCTGTTTCTGTTTTCTTATGTTTATTCGTTTGTTTCATTTTTTTAGATTTCACATATAATTGATATCATATAGTGTTTGTCTCTGTCTGACTTAATCACTTACTGCAATACTTCCTACGTCTATCCACGTTATTGCAAATGACAATACTTCATTATTTTTATGGCTAATATTTTGTTGCATACATATAATACTTCTTTATCCATTCGTCTGTCTATGGGCAGTTAGGTTACTTTCATACCTTAGCTATTGTGAATACTGCTACACTGAACATAAGGGTGCATGTCTATTTTCAAATTAGTGTTTTGGTTTTATTTAGAAAAATACCTAGAAGTGGACTTGGTACATCTTATGATAGTTATATTTTTAATATTTTGAAGAACCACTACATTGTTTTCCAGAATGGCTATACCAATTTATATCACCATTGGTGCCCCAGGGTTGCCCTTTTACCACATCGTCACCAACACTTGTTTGTGTCTTTTCGATTAGAGCCATTCTGACAGGTGCAAGGTGATACTCGTGATTTTGATTCAATTTCCCTATGTTTAGGGCTGTTGAGTCTCTGTTCATGTTTCTGATAGTCATCTATAGGTCTTCTTTGGAAAAATGACTATTCAGGGCTTTTGTCCAGTTTTTTAAATAGGGTTGTTGGCTTTTATAATGTTGAGTTGTATGTGTTCTTTATATATTATATATTTTAGATTTGTCATTTGCAAATATTTTCCCCTTCAGTAGGCAGTCTTTTTATTTTGATGATAATCTCCTTGGTTGTGCAAAAGCTTTTTGCTTTATTTGGTCTCATTTGTTTATTTTTATTTGTTTCCATTACCCAAGGTGATAAAACCCCTAAAATATAGCTAACATATTGATATATTATCAGCTGGTGAGCAGGGGTGGGTCCCTTTATAACTTGCTACTTGGCCTGAGAGTCTCAGGGTTGGTGCTGACAGGCTGGTCAGCAGGGCTGGGTCCTGTCACTAATAGTCTCAAGGAAGAAAGCCCAAATGGCTGCCACCAGCATTTATTTCCCCAGGAAGAGTCCCAGTGGCCTTCTGATTCTGGGAGACTTCTCCAAGATCAGTAAATGAGTCTACCTGGATTTCTCTCGAATTATCATACTACCTCTTTACTGTTCTTGGAGTTTGTGAGACATTGATTGCTGGGGTCCTGCCCCAGTGGATCCAGGGTAATTCGAAGGGAAGACAGCATGCCGTCTTAGAAAGAATTATTTGATTAGAAATAGAGAGATTAGGAAAAAATAGTATAGTAGGAAAATTTAGTGGAAAAAATGATTCTAAATAACTTGGTTTATGTGGAGAACTAATAAAACCTCAGGACAAGAGATTTGCACCATCTACATCAGTCCACTGGTGCCCGTTTGAATAGCGGAGGGTGCCCCGCCTTGGGCTCCCTTTCTCATGGGTCTTAGAAGCCAGGGCAAGTAAGTATACATGGTGAGCCTCCACGCCACAGATGGGAATTCAGCCTGAAAATAGAGTAAGAAAAGACACAGGGGAACCAGTCTTTCCAGTGATTTGCCCATACTCTATTGTCCGGAAAGGCCTTTTATATTTTCAATTGTACATAAAGATCAATGGATAATACAAAATTATGCAGCATCAGCAGCCCTGACTCTTATCGAGACCAGGCTTTCTCTCTGCATACCTAGTTGTATACACAAGTCTTAGGTGATTTACATCATCTTCTGGCCAGAAGGCCAATTAACATTTTATGGCCCTTTTCTGATAAGGATCTGTCAACCAGAGAACTTACTTGTGGTGTTCTTCCCAAAGTCTGATGCCACTCTCAGAAAGCACTAAATAAAGTTACATTCTTAACTAGCAAGACACAACAATTTATAACAATGAAAGAAATACAGTGATTTATAACAAAGAGAAATTAATTAATTAAGTAATTAACTCAAAAGTCTAGTGTTGCTAACATCAAAACTACTATATTCCTTTTTCTATATCCCAATTACATTGATTAATATCCTTCAGGTGCCTAAAAGATAAAGAATATGGAGGCCTGGCATCAGTCATTGACTCAACAGTGAAACCCATCACCAATATAATTTTTAGCTCTTTACAAAAGGCTCTGTATCTTTAGATGCTTTATGCTTCGTGCCTCTCACGGTTGGGGGCTGTAAACAATCACAAGTTGTAAAAGTCTGGACAGACCGGTCAGGTAAGTTAGAAAGCTATAAGAGGGGTTTAAGCCGAGACATTCTTTTTATATGCAGGAGGCTGTTACCTGGAGCCCTAAGTTAATTCCTTTTAGAGGAAGGTGATCAGGGATGGCCCCCTGTTATGTCAGAAGAGTGGAAAGCACAGTACAATAAGGTAGGCAGACTCTGGTTTTGGGGGTTAGTTGTTCAGGAAAATCTAGGGGGAACCCCTGAAGCCAGATCATGCCTTTGCGTATGTCTGGCTTCCTTCCTCATGACCTTTGCCACGGGCGGGATTCCTCACACTGGCTCCCGGCAATTGTGTGTGCCTTTTAAGAGCACTATCTCTGTTTCTTACAGTTGTCTAGCTCTCCTTTATGCAAGCCCTGCTGGCTTTCAGAACCAGATGTTTGGATGTTTATCTTCCCAGTATAGGACCCCCAGGCTGGAGATCCCAGTGTTGGTCTTGGACCCCTGGCTGCTTCGGAAGAACCACTGCCATTCTGACTATTTTCCTGTTAGTTGGTTGCCTTTCTGGGTGGGGGTGCAGGGTGGAATGTCTTACCTATATTGTGTCTTTGCCCCTCCTACCTGTCTCCTTGTGCTTCCTTCTTTATAGATTTAGCTGTAGAAAATCTTTTCTGCTTGTCTCCAAGTTGTTCTCATTGATAGCTGTTTGGTAAAGTAATTCTGCTGTACCCACAAAATGAGGTGAACTCAGGGCCTTCCTACTCTGCTATCTTTGTCACCCCCCTTTCAATTATTTTTCCAACAGAACACATTTCAATATTTCTTCTTTTTCAATAATTTTAACTGAGGAGGACAGGTCAGACCCACACCAAATCTTCTCTAGACCCTGTTCTTGAAATATTTGTGCAGATCCACAAAACTCTCTTGACTTCAGTTCCTACACGTATCTTCTCATGAATATGGGCAGATGACTTTAACTGAGTGACTTAGAGAAAGTTTAAAAGAGGTTCCTCAGCCCGCTGCCACCTTGCTTGATTCTGCATCCTGAAGGACCCTTTTCCTTCTTCAGTTTCCCCAGACCTACAGGCCTGTGGTCTTTCTAATGTGCATAGGTCAGACTGCTTCTCCGGATGATTCCTTACCAAGCAACGGAAAGGTCTTAAAGCTGTATCTTATGTGACTTGTTTAAATTCCACCACAACACTATAAATAAGTACTTTTATGACAAACATTTTTTTTGAATAAGAAACTGGGACATGGTGTAGTTCAGTTACATCAGATACAAATGGATTACTGGTATCAGAACTTTAGTAACTAGTTCCAGAATCCAGGTTTTTAACAACTATGCTAACAATCTTCATCCAAAATGGATATTAAAGGCTAAAGTTTGAAGGCATTTTTCTATGGTCAAATAATAACATCAACACAATAATTTAATAAGCTTACATTTTATGATAGCATTTTGAAAAGGAAAATGTTTATTTCTCCAAATAACAGGTCAAGAGTGGATGAAATTTCCCCATGGCCTGTCTTGCTGTGTGTTCCTGAAAAGTATTAGCCACTTTTCTCAGTTTGTGATTAACCTACTATATAGCATCACGTAATATACATTTTTGCGAAAGCATATATTTGAGCATTTTTACTTTTCTTTAAAGTATAATCCCAAAATTTATGGGTATTCTATGCCAAGAACTGCAAACCTGTATCATCCTGAGTCAGTTATTTTGGACTCAAATTTCCTATCTGTAAAATTACCTAGGCTGCTGCTATATAGCTTCAGTCATGTCTGACTCTGTGCAACCCCATAGACCGCAGCCCACCAGGCTCCCTGTCCCTGGGATTCTCCAGGCAAGAATACTGGAGTGGGTTGCCATTTGCTCCTCCAATGCATGAAAGTGAAAGTAAAGTCGTTCAGTCCTGTCTGACTGGTAGTGACCCCATGGACTGCAGCCTACCAGGCTCCTCCATCCATGGGATTTTCCAGGCAAGAGCATAGGAGTGGGGTGCCATTGCCTTCTCTGAAAATTACCTCATCAGACTCAATAAGTTCTAGAATGATTTTAAAAGATTATTTTGGGTTATACAATGGAGGTAGCACAGAATAGCGGGAAAAAATTCAAACTTTGCATGTAGAGGCCAGATTCTAACTTATTTTGGTGGAGTGGAAAATACTGATAAAGTTACAAATCTCACTGTTTCCCTCTGTAAAATGGTGACTAAAATAACCTACTTTACAAAACTATTGTGAAAATTAAATTAGGTAGCTAGTGAATACTCAAAGTTATTATTCTTATAAAATTTATATGATTATTTGATGTAAAAATATACCTTTGACTCAATTGCAAATAATAAGTATTTTTAAATAACTGACATTGAATTTTAAATGATCTGGTGAGATTTGAATGTTTTTCTTAGTATGTTTTAAATCTGCTTGATTGAATGTATCGGTGAATAAATATGAATACTATGGTTAGTTAGGAATATAATTTTAGTTAAGGTCCTAATGCCCCTGATGTCCTAAGTTCCCTGCAGATGATTCATATCTTGTAAAGACAAATAAGTAGTTCTACACTGATTTTCAATCCAACTTGAATTTCTCTGTTTCATTTTTTTCTAACAAAATTGAATTTATTGATACTTGACAAGTGATAAGTTTTGTTTGTCCTGCTGTAAATATAGGCTAGTAAAGTAGATTTCCACGGAGTTTGTAGTCTTGGTTATAGCACTTAAAGCCCCATAAAAATGCATATCTGTCCATGTCAAATATTTTGTCTTCCTTGCTTTTTATAAGCAATATTACTCTGTCTTTGGTATAGGAAGTTAAGAACCTAAACCATAATTTTATGTTTATTAAACAAAAAGGTCTGGACTCTTGTGAATCTTTATGGATAACATTTATTCTTACAATTACAAAAACATAATGGACTGGTAAACAAGTCTGAGTTTTTATAATATGGCTCATATATTAATGTATGCCTTGCTGTTGGAAAATTAAAGATCCTAAAATGATTTTTTATAGTCTTAATCCATTTGGGCTGCTATAGCAAGACACCATAGACTGGGTGGCTTATTAAGAGCAGAAATTTATTTCTTGTGGTCCTAAAGGCTGGAAGCCCAAAATCAAGGTGTGGTCAGATTGAGTGTTTAGTGAGAACTTGCATCATGGTTCATAAATGGCCACCTTATTGCTGTGTCCTTACATGGAAGAAGGGTACAGGGAGCTCTATCTGGAATCTCTTTTATAAGGACACTAATCTCATCCATGAACGCTCCACCCTCATTACCTAAGTANGCCTCCTTGTCCATCACCAACTCCTGGAGTTCACTCAGACTCACGTCCATTGAGTCTGTGATGCCATCCAGCCATCTCATCCTCTGTTGTCCCCTTCTCCTCCTGCCCCCAATCCCTCCCAGCATCACAGTCTTTTCCAATGAGTAAACTCTTCATACATTTCAGCTTTAGCATCATTCCTTCCAAAGAAATCCCAGGGTTGATCTCCTTCAGAATGGACTGGTTGGATCTCCTTGCAGTCCAAGGGACTCTCAAGAGTCTTATCCAACACCACAGTTCAAAAGCATCAATTCTTCAGCACTCAGCTTTCTTCACAGTCCAACTCTCACATCCATACATGACCACTGGAAAAACCATAGCCTTGACTAGATGGACCTTAGTTGGCAAAGTAACGTCTCTGCTTTTGAATATGCTGTCTAGGTTGGTCATAACTTTTCTTCCAAGGAGTAAGCATCTTTTAATTTCAAGGCTGCAGTCATCATCTGCAGTGATTTTGGAGCCCAAAAAAATAAAGTCTGATACTGTTTATTATTTAGTAGGACTTTAATTGGGATGTATGTAAATTGTATGTAAATCACCTACAACAGCACATGACATATATCAACTTTCAATAAGTGTGCTATTATTTAGATATTTTATCTAAGAACTTTTGAATAAAGGAATAATTTATAGGTTAAAATCAAATTCCATCTTCTCCACAAACCTTCTCTTAACACTTTTAGCATCAATGAAGTTAAATTTTTGAAGGTAGCAGAAAATATGGGAAAGTTGATAATGATTTCAGATTTGAATTCTTTGAGTTTCTGCTGCTTTAAGATATATAAATATATATCTATATGAGGTTGTTATTTAGGCAGCCGCAGACATATATCAAATACATACTGATGTCAATATTAATAAATCTGTAGAGTAGTAAATGAGAGAATGATACTTTTAAAAGTTAAGCTATTTATTTAAGATCATACAATTTGTGAAATAGCAGACTGCAGTCATGCTTCAAGATCACTCTTGTCAGAACAACTTATGCTATGGCAGGTGTCTCACAATAGTTAAACCATGAGTGGAACTCAGCTAAGGCTGGACACAGACAGACAGACAGCCATAGGTAAATCCAAATTAGGGAAAGANATAGCAAACTGCAGTCATGCTTCAAGATCACTCTTGTCAGAACAACTTATGCTATGGCAGGTGTCTCACAATAGTTAAACCATGAGTGGAACTCAGCTAAGGCTGGACACAGACAGACAGACAGCCATAGGTAAATCCAAATTAGGGAAAGAAAAAGTCAAAGCCACAGAGAAGTTCTAGTTTAAGGAAGAGCAAGATGCTTGGGAAAAGTACAATGTCTCAAGCATCTAGAAAAGAAATTCCAAAAATATGTACATGAAAATAACAAAAATCATTATAATAAATCCAGATAGAAACACCTTTGGTGTCTAGTGACTTCCTGCTGAGGGCTGCTGATGGCCTTTCACATGAGAGCTGTCTTCCTGGCATTTGCCCCTGGGATATGAATGAAGCCCTGCTGAGTTTCATCATATTTGCCTGTTGAATCAGGTTGGCTACAAATGTATCATCAAAGGCCTGCATATTATTCATTTACTCTCACAAAATGTGTTTGGAACTGTAGACACTGAAGAGGCTGTACTTTGTGTTCTCACCTTTGCTCTCAAATGATGATTTGGTAGAGAAAGGAAGAAATGAGATATAAACATCTGTTATATTAACTTGTCCAAGAATAAAACTTGTATTCCTGGTCTGTTGTTAAAGACAACAAAATGATGGACCATTGGGTTGAAATTGACTGTATCTCACACCCTGAGAGAAGTATACCTGTTCTGAATATAGTTATTTAACCAAGAAATAATTTAAACTGTTGTAGACTGAAAGCATGGAAAAATAACTGTCATGAAAAAGAAATGATGTGATAAAACAACAAAAATATTGAGGAAGGTAACCTATAAATTATAGCTACTAAATTATTGGTCAAAACATCTCTAGTGTTAAGTAGACTCCTAGAGCATCACAATTTCAGAGTTGATGCTTAAAATAATTAATATTAGCTCTCAAAAATTTAAGAAACAGAAATACATAATTCTTGTTAGATAAAAATTCTAAGAATTCTGAGTGCTTCAGTTATACTGGATTAGATAATCATCCAATTATATAGACATTTAACAATTCAGAGTGGTTTACTTCTTCAAACATCTGAAAATATGTTAATTGAAATCTTTTCTAGACCTAATTGTCATTGATTAGTTGCTAAGTCATGTCCAATACTTTGCAACCAGTGGACTGCAGCACACCAGGCTTCTCTGTCCTTTACTATCTCCCAGAGTTTGCGCAAACTCATGTCTGTGAGTTGGTGATACCGTCCAACATCTTATCCTCTTTCATCCCCTTCTCTGGACTTAATAATAAACCTCTTCATTCCCTCTCTGGACTTAATAATAATGATAAACTAATAATAGCCTCACTGAACTGGAGGACATTCCACTTACCTGTGCCCTGGCATTGGAATGGGTTCCTCAGGAAAGACAAAAGCAAAATAAAACCAAATAAAACTGAGACTTACATGCTTTTTATTTCCCCTCCTTCAAGTTTTCATTCTCTCTCTCTCTCTCTTTTTTTCTTTTTTACTGCAACTAATGTATACACTTAAAATGCAGGCACATTATGTAAGGGTTAGCTTTATTGATGGAGTGTGATCGCTTATGCTTAAATATTTTCCTCAGTGTTAGAGTGGCATCTGTTCTGTTACCAGAGTTAAAAGCAAAAACTGAAGAACATATAAGAATGTGTGTCTTCACATTAAAGCATGGTGGCCACATAAAATAAGGAGCAAATGCTAAATCATTTCATTGTTCATCAGCACAGATTCTTCAATAGAAACCTATCATTGCATATTTTCTGCAGTGCCCTAGATCATGTAACATCTAATGAGGTAATCATAAATAGCAGTAAAGCAAAGCGAAACTTTTATGAACAAACTGAGCTCAAATCTTTTAAGTGCTGAGTCTCTTGTTTTTTACGCTAATGGACCACTGGGAGTAAAATGCCAAATGATGGAGAAAATATTATTTATTCATAATTTGTTGCCTTGCTTGTTCTCATCAGCAGTTGTTCTCAATTAATCCAACTGTGAGGCTAGTTACTAAAAATCAGCAGCCTTCTTCACACTGGGGCAAAACATTCATTTCAATTTGGTGTGTTGTGTTTCAGCAAGTGCTTTGGCATCAGCCTCTCCATTATAGGAAAGAAAGCATGTTGTTAAAAGCAAAGAGAAATTACAGATGTGTCTCATTTATATCATGAAAATGAATATGAAGTCTTTAAGAATATTTTTCTCTTGATATGTTTCAATTTAAGAGGCCATGTCTGCCCTGAAATAACTTCAATGAGATGATAATAATCTCCCCTCTCCTTTAACACAAAATAATTTCACTGTGTCTTTCCTTGCCTTTTACTGTGCAGTGCTCTACCTTTTCCAGATTTTAATTTAGTTTAGATTTTCTAAAATTTTATCTATTGTAATTTTATAATATCTAAGGATATTGCAATGAGTTTTCACTTATATATTGCAACAGTTTTTGTTTTGTGAGAAAAGAGAGAGATTATTGTCCAATGTGGCAAGTATAGTAAATTCTTTTTTTTCCCTCAACCATGGTTATCTCTCTCCTTTTCTCTCTCATTCAACAGCAAGGCACTTTCTCAAAAAATAGACTGGACTGATGTGGAATCATAAGAATAAGATAAATATTGGGAGTAGAGATAATGTATTTTGAATTTTGTGAAAATATGAAGATCAAATATTGATGGACTCATGTTCATTCTCTTTTTCTCTCATTAACAAAACATAGCCTAAGTTGGAGAAGAACAAAGCAAGTGGTATCATAATAACATTTTATTGTCTTTGATTGCATGCCTCTTCAAAAATAGTGATTTTTTTTTTTTACTTCTCTTTACATGATTTGTACAACTAAGTGACTGAATAACAGTGATAAGCAACAGAGCCAACATCATGAAGGGTGACAGAGCAAGGAGCAAAAGATAAGGAGTGCTGGTCACTTAGAGAAAGAAAGTGGAATAAGTTAGAAAGAGAGAAAGGAGAAAATACCATGTTCTGTGATATAAGGTAAACAACTGCTGGCACTGTAAAATTATATGTAGCCTTAAAAATCATGGGACTTTTTAACTCTATAATTCTCCATTTGTAACCTTAGGAGGTTTTCTAAGCAGGCTTAAGACATCTAAACTCAGGAAAATGAATGGCAGATAGGAAGAGGTGAGAAAGCCCCAGATGTCACATGGCAAATAGTGGCTGAAAGCACATGTCCCGTGTTAAGACGCACCACCCATTTTGTTCCAGCATTCCTTCAAGAAACAATCTGTATTTTTCTGTATATGTTTGTATGTCCTTTTATATAAAAACAAATATAGTGTATATATTAAATGAATATACAATGCATAAAATAAAGTCCTCCATCCTTTCTACTTGATATTACATTTTAAGTATCTTTGTATTCTGGAACACATTTGACAACATAATTTCACATTTATGATCTATAGTTGTATAAAATATTTTCTTATTGTTATATACTTGGATTATTTAAAATTTGGAGCTGTTATATCTGAAGCAGGTATTTATTGTGAAATAATTTTGTAAATACATAGATTTCTTCTTGGCCTTCCCTGCTAACTCAGCTGGTAAAGAATCTGCCTGCAATGCAGGAGACCCTGGTTCAATTCATGGGTTGGGAAATCTGCTGGAGAAGGGATAGGCTCCCCACTCCAGTATTCTTGGGCTTCCCTGGTGGCTCAGATGGTAAAGAATCCGCCTCCAATGTGGGAGACCTGGGTTCCATCCCTTGGTTGGGAAGATCTCCTGGAGAAGGGAAGAGCTGCCAATTCCAGTATGCTGCCTGGAAAAGTTCATGTATAGTCCATGGAGTCACAGAGTCGGACACAACTGAGTGACTTTCACTTTCTTTTCTTTCAGATTTCTTCTTGAATTCAGTTTCACTTTTTTCTTGATTCAGTTCAATTAAAATTGTGCATGGACATGAATATTGCATGGAGCAAATGGCTCCAACCCTTAAGCTGAGGAAAACTGGACTGAAATGGGTGGTGTGTCTTTAGCATGGGCCGTATGCTTTCAGCCACTGTTTGCCATGTGACACCAGGGACTTTTTCACCTCTTCCTATCTGCCATTCATTTTCCTGAGTTCAGATGTCTTGAGCCTGCTTTGAAGACCTCCTAAGGTTACAGAGAATTATAGAGTGTTAAGATGTCCCGTGAGTTTTAAGACTACATATAATTTTACAGTGCAAAAGCTTTTGGTATGACAACCTCATATAGTAGAACGTGTTATTTTCTCCTTTCACTCTTCGGACTTATTCCACTTTCCACCTCTAAGTGACTAGTGCTGCTTATCTTTTGCCCCTCACTCTGTCACCCTTCACAGTGTCGGCTCTGTCACTTGTTGTTCAGTCACTTACTCATGTCTGACTCTTTGCAACACCATGGACTGCTCACACCAGGCTTCCCCATTCTTCACTCTCTCCTGGGGTTTGCACAAACTCATGTCCAAACCCTGCTATTTCCCCTTTATTCTTTATCTTGATTGGTGGTTCAGATGGCCTCACTAATGTGAAGCTTCTCCCATCACAGAGTAAATCTCTATTTCTTCTGTGTGCCTGAAGCACTTCTCTTATAACAACGTTGCGGAAAATGATGCTGTACAGGTTTGTGACAAATTTAAATTTATTGGGTTTCCCTGATGGCTCAGAAGTTAAGAACCCACTTCCCACCAATAAAGATGTAGGTTTGATCCCTGAAGATCCCCTGGAGTAGGAAATGGCAACCCACTCCAGTATTCTTGCCTGAAAAATCCCATGAACAAAGGAACCTGGTGAATTATAGACCATGGGGTCAAGGAGTCAGTCCCAATTTAGGAACTAAACCACCATTGATATTTTGGTTCAGATTAATCTGTTTCATATCATGTTAATGCCATAATTAACTTATTAGTATTAGCAACTTATATTTTTCTCTTTCATAATTTTTAAATATTACACTCTCTCTATATTCCTACTCATTTTTAAATATATCAAATTTAATTCTGTAACTCCAGGGAATTTTATTCAATAAAATATCAAATAACTAAAATTAAATGGCTTGAATGGATTAAAACACATTTATCAAGAACAACCAAACACACATTTGGAATGATTTATTTAACCTACAAATGTAGTTCCAAATTAATTTTAATTTACTCAATGTGCTACCTTTGATAGATAAATTTTCTTACTGGGTGTCAAATAATTTTCCCTATTTTCCTGTAATTTTCATACATGCCCACAAGAAAATTGAGGTACATGGATGGAAGTATTTTGTGTTTCAGAGTAATAATAAAGCTTTTAATGATGATGATAAAAAGTTGTAGTCATGTGAATGAACATTTATAATGTTTGTTCAGTTCAATCTCTCAGTCACGTCTGACTGTTTGTGACCCCATGGACTGCAGCATGCCAGGCTTCCCTGTCCATCACCAACTCCCAGAGCTTGCGCAAATCTTGTCCATCAAGATGGTGACGTATTCCAACCATCTCATCCTCTGTCATCACCTGCTCCTCCTGCCTTCAATCTTTCCCAGAATCAGGGACACTTCCAGTGAATCAGTTCTTCAAATCAGATGGCCAAAATATTGGAGCTTCAATTTCAGCATCAGTTCTTCCAATGAATATTCAGGATTGATTTCCTTTAGGATGACTGGTTTGATCTTCTTGCAGTCAAAGGGGTCTTTTTCCAACACCACAGTTCAAAAACATCAATTCTTCACCACTCAGCATTCTTTATGGTCCAACTCTCACATCTGTACATGACTACTGGAAAAACAATAGCTTTAACTATACAGAACTTTGTGGGCAAAGTAATGTCTCTGGTTTGTAATATGCTGTCTAGGCTAGGCATAGATTTTCTTCCAAGAGCAAACATCTTTGGAGCCCCCAAAATAAAGTCATTCACTGTTTCCACTGTTTCCCCATCTATTTGTCATGAAGTAATGGGATAGGTCTGTTTAGTCAACGCTATGGTTTTTGCAGTGGTCATGTATGGATGTGAGAGTTGGACTGTGAAGAAAGCTGAGTGCTGAAGAATTGATGCTTTTGAACTGTGGTGTTGGAGAAGACTCTTGAGAGGCCCTTGGACTGCAAGGAGATCCAGCNGTTGTGTGGCCTCCTCAGATAGCCATTTTGCTTTTTTGCATTTCTTTTCCTTGGGGATGGTCTTGATCCCTGTCTCCTGTACAATGTCATGAACCTCATTCCATAGTTCATCAGGCACTCTATCAGATCTAGTCCCTTAAATCTATTTCTCACTTCCGCTGTATAATCAAAAGGGATTTGATTTAGGTCATGCCTGAATGGTCAAGTGGTTTTCCCTACTTTCTTCATTAGTTAGTGTTATTCCATTAGTCATATCCGACTCTCTGCATCCCATGAACTGTAGCCCACCAGGCTCCTCTGTCTAACGGAATTATTATTCTCCAGGCCAAAATACTGGAGTAGGTAGCCATTCCCTTTTCCAGGAGATCTTTCCAACCCAGGGATCACATCCACGTCTCCTGTATTGGCAGGTGTATTATTTTACCAGCTGAGCTGACAGGGATGCCTGTAGTGGACACACTACTCATTAACTCTACAGTACCAGAATACTAAAATATATTCATATAGCTGTTCATAGTCATATGAAGTGCACATGTCAAACATTAAATCTTGATATATGTCTTTGTTTCCTCTTCAAAAATATTTCCAGAAATGATGCAACCCTAATGACAACAAAGAAAGATGAATAACTGCAAGTTGTTTTCCAAAATGTGCAAGGGATTATTGAAGCTAAACCTAAAGAATACAATACAAATGTCTTAAAACTATTGGATGAATTTCTTCATTATTCAGTCACAGCAGGCTCTGTGTTAGACCTGAAAAGCTAATAAAGACTGGAGCCCTCACTTTCTTCTTGACAAGCACTGTTGAGCTCTTTGGTTGCAGTTCAAGCTGGAGAGCATTCCTAATAAGATTTTATCTAGCTCATTTTCCTGCAAATGAAAGCTCTGCCTTGCCTTATCCTTAGTTATGGAAAATAAGATCACTAACCTCAGGTAACTATTGGTGAATGCAATGAAGATTTAATTGTTCAAATAATCTTCCAGCCTTCACATATCAAATGTTCTTTACACTGAATTTAAGCAACCTTTGCATTAGTCTCCCTTACATGAAGTTACCTCATTTCATTACCTGTCGATTCACTGGATTTTAGAATTAATAATCTATTTAACTAAAGAAATGTGTTTAAAAGAGTAAGGGATTTGAGCCAAGTATGCATTGTAATTTCTACATGGTCATTTGTGCATTTAGAATTCTGTGTGATAATATTTCAAAACAATTCTGCAAATTCAAAAAATAAATGCATCTGTACTTCCTAGCACTGGAGATTTTATGCCTTTCCCTGGTAAAATTAGTGTTCTGCAAATTAGCAGAGCCAGAAACAAGTTCCCAATCAACCCGATAACACTGTCTACTTGAGAAAGTGATCAAGTTCATTTACAGGCAATTTCTTTTGTTCCATTTCACTTTGTGTTTTACTTTCCTCCAGGTCATTTGTATGTCAGGCCACAAAAAAATCTCTCAAGACTGCTTCTTGTGAAATTGAGTGGCCCTTTTTATTTCCTTGTTACAAGTGTTTACTTTTTTTAGAGCACGTCTTTTCTCCTAAAGAAAATTTTAGTTCCATTTAAGTGTCTTTGCACCTTTCTCTGCCTGGATTACTGACTTTTAAACCTAAGCATTTGGAGAGTACAAATTCAATGATGTATGCTAAGATTTCCATCTATTTTAAACAAATGGCATCTACCACTTCACCTTTGCCTACCTGCTCAGTGCTGTCATCCAAAGAACCCAAGCATATCTGGCAGGTATTATATATCTTGGCTGAATCTACACTGATTTTTCTAGCATAGTGAGATGAGTCTATACTAGAGGTGGAAAAAATTGGAGAAATTATATAAAGGAAAATGTGTCTGGCTTTATTACTATTCCATATATTTTAGTTTTACAGTCAATAATTCATGAAACTAACGATGCCTGGGCACACAAATAGTTAGGAAAGAAAAATTCTAGTGATTAGTGAATGACAACTTGGTGTCTAGTGTTACTAGCATTATGATCTCTTCAAGACTCCAAGGAGAGAATCTGTACCTTGCTTCTCCAACTTCTTAGAGTAGTATTCTTTACATTTCTGAGCAGCTGGTCCCTTCCTTCATCTTTAAAACCAGCAGAGTCTCATCTTACTTCAGTAGTCACATTACCCTTGTCTCTCTAATCCTGTTGCACTCTGCCTCCTCTTTTATAACACACCTGACTAAATTTAGGGCACAACCAGGTAATCTAGGCTGATCTCAAAATCCTTAATCACCTATGCAAAGTCACTTTTTTCAAAAAAATTAAGACTCGCAGGCTTCAGATATTAGAACCTAAATATTGTTGGGAGTTATTAGTCTCGGAGAAGGCAATGGCACCCCACTCCAGTACTCTTGCCTTGAAAATCCTATGGACGTAGGAGCCTGGTAGGCTGCAGTCCAGGGGGTCGCGAAGAGTCGGACAGGACTGAGTGACTTCACTTTTACTTTTCAGTTTCATGCATTGGAGAAAGAAATGGCAGCCCACTCCAGGGTTCTTGCCTGGAGAATCCCAGGGACGGGGGAGCCTGGTGGGCTACAGTCTCTGGGATTGCAGAGTCGGACACGACTGAAGCGACTTAGCAGCAGCAGCAGCAGCATTAGTCAGTCTATCACAGTCTTTAGCTGCGTATCTTGGAATTTTTCTTAAGTCATTAATTGTGAATGATTTAACTGACACTATGAAAGAAAAGCCATGCAGGTTATTAAAGAGGTAATCTAAACATTTAATGTTCAGTTATCAACCTTCAGTTAAGATGTTGTGTTTATTTCAATATCAAGTCCCTTAAAACTGGTGAATCTTAGTAAACAGAAAATTCCCTTGGCCTAATTTTCTTTCAGCATCTTGATTTTAAATTGGCCACTGTCCCATTTACTGTTAGTGACAGTTTCAATTGGAGTTATATTTAAGTTTTAACTTTAAGTAAAATATTTTCCAGTGACCTCTATTTTTCTAATTGTTTTTAATGCAAAATGTAAGTGCTGCTAAGTTGCTTCAGTCGTGTCTGACTCTGTGCGACCCAGTAGATGGAAGCCCACCAGGCTCCCCCGTCCCTGGGATTCTCCAAGCAAGAGTACTGGAGTGGGGTGCCATTGCCTTTTCCCAGTGGGAGTGCTAGATTTTGTTATATAAGTAAAAAGAATCTAAAATGTTTCAAACACTGAATAAAAATTTGAACATGCTAAAATTTATAAAGGAAAAACATTTTAAGTGAAAATAACACCATCAGTGGAGGTGAAAGAAAGTTCATGTGTCACTCACATGTCATGGGACCTGACTTCCTACAAACTGAACTGTGTTCTTTCATCCTCTCATAATTCTAATTTTACAGAGGTCATTTTCTTTCCAACCAAATTGGAGGCAGGACTCATGGATTGTAGCCCCCCAGGCCTCTCTGTCCATGAAATTTAGCAAGCAAGAATACTGGAGTGGGTTGCCATTTCCTTCTCTAGGGAATCTTCCCGGTCCAGGGATTGAAACTGCATCTCATGCATTGCAGGCAGATTTTTTACCACTGAACCAGCAGGGAAAACCCAGGCATTCTCCATACCAACAAGCAATTCTTGGACACAAACAGAGTGTCTGAGAATTCAACTGAATTTTGATACTACCTACTTGGAGATAGCATGATTCCACAGGTTAAGGGCTCAGTAAAGACTACTTCCCCTACCTCATCCACCTTCAACTTCAGGTGCCAGTTGCAAGTTCAGATTATTATAATACCTGTGCTTCTGAACTATGGGCTTTAGATTGGGAGTTCTATTGACCCTCTTTTTGGGTTTCAGATGCCATTCACAAGCCCAGTTGTTATCTGTTCTTCTGACCAACTGGATGTAGGTAGGTTACCATGACCTTCATGGGTTCAATTAATTTGCTAGAGTGGCTCTCAGAACTCAAAGAAATATTTGACTTATTAGATTATTGATTTATTGTAAAAGGCCATAACTCAGGAACAATCAGGTGGAAAAGCTGTATAAGGCAATGTGTGTGGGAAGAGGCATTGAGCCTCCATATCCTCTTCATGTACTCCAGTCTCCTCCAGATTTCTCTGTGATCACCAGCCCAGAAGCTGTCCAGATCATGTCCTTTTGTTTTTTATGAAAGTTTACTGTTAATCATGCCTATTAATACTTAGGTATGATTTACTAATCATGCCCATTGATACATAGACATGATTGATTAAGTCATTGGCCACTGGCAGTAGTTTCAATCTCAGCTCCCCTCCCCTCCCTAGAGGTCAGGGAGTGGACTTAGATGCTTTCCAAAAGTCACATCACTAACAAAACAACAGACACCTTTGTCACTCTCTACACTTAGGAAATTTCAAGGGTTTTGGGACCTGTGAACAAAACTCGGAACAAAAATCAAATATATATTTCTTATAATAAATCACAATATCACAAAATCATATTAAGATTGAACAGTGAAGGGGAGTTCAGAGTCAGAGTCTGTAACTCGGGCCTAAGATAATGAGAGTCTGATTCATGGTTGAATCAATGAATGTGAAGGAAACACCTGCTGTTACTTAACATTGCTATTGACTGAGAGAAGTGCCAGAGGATAGAAATGCCACAGTGACTCACCACTGCCATGGTACATAGAGCCTTTGAAAGGAAGGTGTGTAGCTCTTCTGTGCATAACCTCAAGGAGTGTGATAATATCTAGTGACATAGGAACACATTACGGACTGTGTGGTAGAAATCAGTCAGCTTTGGACAGGAGGTATGAGCATAGTCAGTTAAGTCTGTCTTTTAAATTTGCAAATGAAAAAGTATATATCTACATGTTTTGTTATTTTTTTAATGTACTTATTTTGGGCTGTGCTGGGTCTTCGTTGCTGCGCGGGCTCTGCTCTGGTTGCGGCGAGCAGGGGCTACTCTCACTGGGGTGCTCGGGCTTCTCACTGTAGTGACTTCACTTGTGGCGCACAGGGTCTAGCACATGTGGGCTTTGTAGGTGCAGCTCCCGGGCTCTAGAGCACAGGCTCAGTAGTTGTGGTGCCTCTGGGCCAGGGATCAAACATGTGTCTCCTGCATAGGCAGGCAGATTCTATACACTGAGTCACCATGGGAAGCCATGTTGTTATTTTTATTTGATCTGAAAACAATAAAATATGGCCCTTGTGAATTTCAAAAAAAAAGTTGAATATTTAGGAGGCATAGCTTTATATTCAATATAAAGTGAATTCTTATTCTGAGGTGAAATATATACTTCATTTATGAAGTCAAGGCTCTTACTGTGTATGAATACTCCGTCTGCCAGATGGTGCTTAACTCCTTCTCCGCTGCTAAGTCTACATCTTCCTAGATCTATAACCCATAAGAAGAATTCTTAATTAACAAAATGAGGTGGTCTTTTTCTCTGATTATTTTGTCATTTCGGAAAAGGTCAAAAGTTTAAATGTTTGATTTTTAGGTTTTTAAAAAATGTTTCTTTATTATAAAAGTGGAAAAAGTGATGCTCCAGAAAACATCAGAAAACATTTCTTTGCTATCATGTGAGATGAGTGTAATTGTGTGGTAATATGAGCATTCTTTGGCATTGCCTTTCTCTGGGATTGGAATGAAAACTGACCTTTTCCAGTCCTATGGCCACTGCTGAGTTTTCCACATTTGCTGGCATATTGAGTGCAGTACTTTCACAGCATCATATTTTTGGATTTGAAATAGCTCAACTGGGATTCCATCACCTCCACTAGCTTTGTTCGTAGTGATGCTTCCTAAGGCCCACTTGACTTCTCATTCCAGGATGTCTGGCTCTAGGTGAGGCCAGACCTGGCCTAGAGGAGGCATTCACTTGTGTGCATATTCTGTTGGCCAAAACTTAGTCACGTTGCTGTACTGTTGTGCAACAGAGGCTGGGAATTATACTCTAACTCTGCACCCCGGAAGAAAGCAAGCCAGGTTTTTGCAAACCTAGCAGCTAGATTGTAGCTATTTCCTGCCATCATAATGATAATGATGATATCGTTGGTGGTGATGATGATTGTTGGGTTGTTAAAAAACATAATTATTAATTTTATCCTGAGTAGGCACCCAAGATGTTCTGATTAGAGACAGATGTAGTCATTAACAGTCATCAATAATTGTGTTGACTTCCTTTATCCTGGAGTTTATTGGTAAAGCACACAATGAAAGACAAACGGTAAGATTAACTATGTAAGGGACCTTGCACTCCAAAGGGGATAAAAGTAAATGGATTTTTTCTGCCTATATACTGTAGAAAAGGACAGCTACCTTCCCTACATATCCCAAAAAGGAAGGAGAAAATTTTCTGTTCTTTGCAGATGGAA
>SJYV01016892.1:0-13845 GCA_006410875.1 Neotragus pygmaeus | reverse complement strand
CATCTATTTTCCATGAAGTGATGGGACTGGATGCCATGATCTTGGTTTTCTGAATGTTGAGCTTTAAGCTAACTTTTTCACTCTTCTCTTTCACTTTCATCAAGAGGCTCTTTAGCTCCTCTTCACTTTCTGCCATAAGGGTGGTGTCATCTGCATATCTGAGGTTATTAATATTTCTCTCAGCAATCTTGATTACAGCTCGCGCTTCCTTCAGCCCAGCATTTCTCATGATGTACTCTGCATATAAGTTAAAATAAGAAATGTGGGAGACCTGGGTTCAATTCCTGGGTCAGGAAGTTCCCCTGGAGAAGGAAATGGCAATCCACTCCAGTATTCTTTCCTGGAGAATCCCATGGATGTAGGAAACTGGCAGGCTATATACAGTTCATGGGATCACAAGAGTCAGATGTAACCCAATGCTCACATCCATACATGACTACTGGAAAAACCATAGCTTTGACTAGATGTACCTTTGTTGGCAAAACAATGTCTCTTCTTTTAATATGTTGTCATAGTTTTGGTCTGTTGGTCATAGTTTTCCTTCCAAGGAGAAAGCGTCTTTTAATTTCATGGCTGCAATCACCATCTGCAGTGATTTTGAAGCCCAAGAAAATAAAGTCTGTCACTATTTCCATTGTTTTCCCATCAATTTGCCATGAAGTGATGGGACCAGATGCCATGATCTTCGTTTTTTGAACGTTGAGTTTTAAGCTACTTTTTCACTCTCTCCTTTCACTTTCATCAGGAGGCTCTTTAGTTTTTTAGTTCTTCTTCACTGTCTGCCATAAGGGTGATGTCGTCTGCATATCTGAGGTTATTGATATTTCTCCCAGCAATCTTGATTCCAGCTTGTACTTCATCCAGCCCAGCATTTCTCATGATGTACTCTGCATATAAGCTAAATAAACAGGGAGACAATATACAGCCTTGACGTACTCCTTTCCCAATTTGGAATCAGTCTGTTGTTCCATGTCCAGTTCTAACTGTTGCTTTTTGACCCAGATACAGATTTCTCAGGAGGCAGGTAAGGTGGTCTGATATTCTCATCTCTTGGTTGTACTTACCTGTTAATATGCAACCCTTTCCCTTGAAATCAGGAGCTAGTAGAGGGTCTTGCTTTTATTTTGTCTTATTTGGTACACCCTCAGATATCTAGGGTGTAATTCTTTACATACACATGTGTATGTAATTCTTTACATACACATATTCGGGATTTGAGCCTAAATTCTAGGTCCTGTTATTTGAAGTATTTCAAATAATATCACTAAAGCCACAAATTGTTTTTCAAACAAAGATAACCCAATTGGCTTGTATCTGGATGAAATAAATAGGTAAACACAGTTGATTCTATCCACTGACAATTGTTCCCTTTAACAAGAAAAAAATAACATCACTATTATCAGTCATGGAGAAGGCAATGGCAACCCACTCCAGTACTCTTGTCTGGAAAATTCCATGGACGGAGGAGCTGGTAGGCTGCAGTCTATGGGATCGCAAAGATTCGGACACGAGTGAGCGACTTCACTTTCACTTTTCACTTTTGTGCATTGGAGAAGGAAATGGCAACCCACTCCAATGTTCTTACCTGGAAAATTCCAGGAACGGGACAGCCTGATGGGCTGCCGTCTATGGGGTCGCACAGAGTCAGACACAACTGAATTGACTTAGCAGCAGCAGCAGCATTATCAGTCAACACTTTAAAAATAAGTCATATTCCAATAATTCATGTCTATGGCAGTTATTTGTAATGATGAACATATTTTCAGCTAGGACCAGTGTAATAACAATGGTTCACTTTATGAGTCTAGCACCCAAAGCCAATTAATTTTTTAAATATTTTTATTTATTTTTGGCTGTGCAGGGTTTTCTCTCGTTGCAGCACATCGGCTTCTATTGCAGCGGCTTCGGCACCATCTGAGCCACCAGCGAAGACCCTTGTAGTGGATTCCCTTGCTGTGGAGCACAGGCCCTGCTGCATGTGGGCTTCAGTATCAGTAGCATGTAGTCTCAGTAGCTGTGGCTCCCGTGCTCTAGAGCACAGGCTCAATAGTTTTGGTCCACAGACTTAATTGCTCTGCAGCATGTGGGATCTTCCCAGTTCAGGGGTTGAATCTGTGTCTCCTGCATTGGCAGGCAGATTCTTTACCACTGAGCCACCAGGGAGGCCCCAGTTAAGTTTCTGAGTAAACTTAGTACCTCATGACAGTGACAGTGATAATTGTTCAGTCGTGTCTGACTCTGTGTGACCACACGGACTGTAGCCTGCCATAGGATTCTCCAGGCAAGAATACTGGAGTGGGTTGCCATTCCCTTCTTCAGGGGATCTTCCCAACCCAGTAATGGAACCTGGGTCTCCTACATTGCAGCAGATTCTTTACCTTATGAGCCACTAGGGAAGCCCCAAGTACATCATAGGCAAAACAAAAGCAAGTAAACAAAGAAAATCCTCATGATCTGGATTGGTCTAGGAATTTAACATTATTTATCATGCTATTTCTTTAGGAACGTGTGTCATAGCATAAATACGTATCTCCTTTCTGTGTAAATGTGTTCTCAGTGACTTCTGGTCAGCAAGATTGAAGCTAAAAGAATATTTGGAGCTATCAGATTTTCTCACCAACTCCAGGGTAGACCAGTTATTCCTAAGGATGGGCTATGTGATTCTGAGATCTTACCCAATTGCCAGTGCCAAGAAACAGTAAACATTTGAATGTTATCAAAATGATGGCCATGAGAGTTATGCAGATACATGGACAGATGTTTACAATTGCAAAAATGCAGGCTCTGGTATGTTAAACAATACCACCCCCTCTCCTCAGCCATATACCCAAAAGGGAAAACAACAGCAACAAATTGTGGTAAGAAAAAAAATAGCAACACAGAGGCTAAAATGCTAATAATAACTGTGTTTGGATTGAATTAGTGTTTCCTGCTTTTCTTTCTTCTCAATTACCTCTAGCTTGCTTAATTTATTTTGTAATAAAACACCAGAATAATTTAGCTTCATAAGTTATAATTTCTGCAAAAGCAGAAATCTTATTTGTAGTACATACACAGATACCATCACTACAGAGAAAACTGCAAAAAAATCCTTAATGAATATTTGTGTTATATAAGTAATCAATCAAAAAGTGACAAGACCAAAGAATAACAGTTTAGAATGTAGCTATGGTAAAAGAGGTAATTTTTCTTCTTTGCATTTTTCTCAGATGAAGTAAAGAAAGATCAGCACCATGTGAAGATGCAAAGAACCATATAGGTTTTAAAGGTCTGTGTTTTGGAGAAAGAGTCTGCAACATGAAGTAGTCTACTTTAGCGAAAGGATGTGCAGAAGTAAAAATTATATACAAAAATCCTAATAAGTAGGCAAGTCCTATTTTGCTCAGTCTACTTTAATTTCCAAACAGGATGAGCAAATAATGAAAGAAAAGCATTTGCAGATGTCTTTAAGTTGTCTCCGTTTGCTTGCAATATCTTGAAGAATCTTGAAGTTATGATGCTTCTTTGAATCTTTTAGTAAAATTCCAGGTATTCCAACAATTGTGTGTTATAATGACAACTCTAAATTTCATATATTGGCGGAGAAGGCAATGGCAACCCACTCCAATACTCTTGCCTGGAAAATCCTATGGATGGAGGAGCCTGGTAGACTGCAGTCCATGGGGTCGCTAAGAGTTGGACACGACTGAGTGACTTCACTTTCACTTTTCATGCATTGGAGCAGGAAATGGCTACACATTCCAGTGTTCTTGCCTGGACAGGAACAGGGGAGCCTGGTGGGCTTCCGTCTATGGGGTCGCACAGAGTTGGACACGACTGAAGTGACTTAGCAGCAGCAGCAGCAATCCCTGGCTGTGGCTCTTGTGACCCAGACAGCATTCCCGTTGACTTTCAGTGGAAATGTTCTCTTATTACTCACCATATTTGTTGAGCATATTTGTTGGCACTGATGCAAGTTTGACAGCCACCCCCGCCCCCCAGGGCATAGGGAGATGATGGAGTGTATGGTGGCCATAGCTCTCTGTCAAAAAGACTGGGCCATAGAGATCTTTAAGTTGAGCTATTTTTTAAAGCTCTACTAAGGTATAATATCTGGCTTTCCTGATGGCTCAGCGGTAAAGAATCTGCATGCAGTGCAGGAAATACAGGAGACCAGGGTTCATTCCCTGGGTTGGGAAGATCCCCTGGAGGAGGAAATGGCAACCCACTAGAGTATTCTTGCCTGGAAAATTCCACGGACAGAGGAACCCTGTGGGCTACGGTCTGGGTCACATACGACTGACTACAAACACACACACACAAGGTATAATTTACATTTGCTAAACTGAGTGTATTTAAAGTACAACTTGACAAGTTTTGACACAGGTGTGAACCTCTGAGACTATCACCATAGACCTGATAGTGAACATATCTGTCATGGTGTATTTACCTTATTTGTTCTATAATCTTGCCTTTCTCACCTTTCCAAGTAACCACTGACTTACTTCCCTTAAAATAGATGCCTTGCATTTTCTTGAATTGATATTATTGGAATCATATGCTATTTACCATATTTTTCTTTCCTTTATACATCATAATTACTTTGAGCTCATCAATGAAGTATAGTGCTTTTTCTTTTTTGACTGACAAAAATATGACATATTTTTCAATATGCCACGGTTAGTTTATCCGTTCTCTTTATGGGTATTTGACTTGTTTCTAGAATTTGACTTCTGAAAATAAAGCTAGTATAAAAATTGCAAAAAAAAAAATTTCATATATTGGTATATCTAGTCTTGAATGTCTTTAAGGACATTCTTAGTTCTTGAAGGTCTCTAAGGAGAAAAAGAGTAGAACAGTACTAGAAAAGTTACCTGTCTTACTTTGTAAAAGATCTTCCCCCCACTCCCCCAACATTTAAGCAGTGTATGGTAAATATACTTACCAGTATATTTAGCCTCTGTGTTTATCTGGATTATTTTCAACTAACTTTAGTAATAATTCTGTAAGAAAGATGATTAGAGTAGATTGCATTTTGCATTCTTTATGCCTGTTTCACCTTCCAGGTTTGAATGAATCATATTATATGTTAGCTTCCTGTTTTACGTTCCTACTTAATAATATCAATGAACACAATTCTCATTAATTTGTACTAAAGCATATCTCAAAGTGTAACTGGCACAGAAATATAGAAATATACTGTTCCATAAATAGCAATGCTCTTCTCATGTTTTTCTACATTTGAGTCTCCCAAACATTTTTTTTTTTAACATAGACAGACTTCAGATGTTTAGGGACAGCGCAGGTTAAAGTACTATTTCCTATTTCTTTTCTAAAATATAAACATGACCATTTATAGTTCTTTTAAAAGTCATGTGTAAAGGATAGGGAAAACTTTATAATGTCTCACATAAGCATCTGTATTTTTGCTTCAATTTAGTTTAGAATAAAAGTGATTTTACACTTATCTCAGGGCTGACAATCATAAGAGGCTTAATATAAATCTTCAAGCTTCTGAAAGGCTGCTTTTTAGGCAACTAAAAAGTACTTCTGCAAAGTGCTGAAGCTGATGTGTGAGTGCATTTATAGTTTTATAAACTCAAATCACTGAAATGAATTTTTGAAGAGATGAAGATATAAAATAAAGACCTTTTCCTCAAAGATGTTTAAAAATGGAATAAGCAGCCATGAATCTGGGTGTGACAAAAGTGAAGTACAAGAACCTTACTTTCAGTACTAGATAAATAGCCATCATGTTGTACAAAATAACTGAGATATCAAACAAATAAGAAAAAGGATTACAATATGTAATTTTATAATTTTCTAAACTATGATTCTTGCAGCTCGGTAGGCAATGTAAGGTCCTTGTTTTTGAATGAGGACACTGGAATATAACATGTTCAGGAGCCTTGTTCCAGATTCCTTTGTTAGACTTTCTATTAAATACGGAGGACTGGATACAGGTATTAATGTCTACAAAATGAAAGTGAAAAGCCACATGCCCACAAGGACAAAAGAAATGGATGAAGAAAAAATAATACCTTTGATGACATGAAGCAGATGGATGAAGGCATGCACTTAGTAGACCCAAGAGAGTTGGATCAGGAGGCAGTGATGGGGAAAGCCCAAAAACCACCCATTGTGTACCACAGAAACACGGAGAAGATTCAAGAGCATACAGAACTGGCTATCTCCCAAGGTGAAGGTAAGGATGAGTCTAAAAGAAGGGGAGTATGTTTGAGAATTACCAGGATCTGACATCTCTTTTCCAATTCTGTTTGGCTGTGATTGCCCCTCCTCGGTTCCTATAGAAGATTGGAAAAGATAAAGAAAAGAATCTCTGACAATGGAGGTGCTTATGAACAAAGGAGATTAAGTGAAAATGTTATAACGGATATCAGTTCTCTCTCCCTCACCTTCCAGCCTTCATCCTCCACTCCCAATGGCTACTCAGCTAGTAGAATTTTGGAGTAGAGCTGGTAAGTTACACAGCTCTGGGGAAGACTTTCACACACACAGTTAACATGAAAGATAGCCCTGTTGTGCAGTGCCCAGTTTGTTTAGCTATACACGAAGGCCCTGGATCAGAAGCTCCTTTGAGAAACCAGACCAGTCCAAGACACAAGGCCCCAAGATGATGCTGTCAGAGATTCACTGACTGAATGGCCCAGCCAGGCCTTATGGCGAGGACATTTGATAAGCCCTTCCTGGAAGCAAAAAGCCTTAGTGCTACTCTTTGAAAAAACATTCTTCAATATGAACTTCTAGCCAACCACCACCAGACTGAAAAAATTTCTCAAATAAAAGACAGAGACTGAAAAAAAATTAGAAAAAAAATACAGTATATAGGGAGAAGAGAAAATTATCATTTATGTTATGAGATATGAGAAGATACTATATATATGGAAGACAGTATTATAAGAAAATTTAGGAAACAAAAAAGACCTCTTGGAAAAGCACCTCACATTTCCTTATTATTAATACAAAGAAAGAAAAATTAAAGGTACCGACTACTCATCTTATATTTTAAATTTATTTATTGAGTACAGTTGGTTTACAATGCTATGTTAGTTTCTTCTATACAACAGTGATTCTGTTATACACATATATATATTCTTTTTCATATTATTTTCCATTATGGTTTATCACAAGATATTGAACATAGTTTCCTGTGCCCTACAGTAGAACCTTGTTGTTTATCCATTCTATATATAATAGCTTGCATCTGCTAATCCCAAACTCACAATCCATCCTTCTCTACCCCTCACCCCTTGCTAACCACAAGTCTGTTCTCTGTGTCTGTGAGTCTGCTTCTATTTCTTGGATAAGTACTTTTGTGTCATATTTTAAATTCCATATATAAGTGATGTCATGTGATATTTGTCTTTCTCTGTCTGACTTTACTTATTATGATAATCTCTGGGTCCATCTATATTGCTGCAAATGGCATTATTTCATTCTTTTTTGTGGCTAAGTAATAGTCCATGTGTATTTATAACACTCAGTTGTGTCCACCTCTTTGCAACCCCAAGGACTGTAGCCTGCCAGGCTCCTCCGTCCATGGGATTTTCCAGGCAAGAATGCTGCAGTGGGTTGCCATTTCTTTCTCCAGGGGATCTTCCTGACCCAGAGATTGAACCTGGGTCTCCTGCATTACAGGCAGATTCTTTATCATGTGAGCCATGAGGGAAGCCCCATATCTTCTTTATCCATTCATCTATCGATGGATATTTAGGTTGCTTCAATGTCTTGGCTATTGTAAATAGTGCTGCTGTGAAACTCATCTTATGAAACTAGAAGAGAATTACCAAAGATACTGAGAGGGCATTAATCAGGAAAAAAATAAGAAATTAATTACCTAGAAAACATACAAAAAGGACAAAAAAATTAAAGCTGTTTTCTTGCTGGAGGGAACCCACAAACAGGAAAATTATGGTCACGATCAAAAAAAGATCACAAAGGACAACGAGTGAGATTTAAAGAATCCTATGAGAGGGAAAAATATTGGTGTGTCTGATTGTTTCACAATAATTTTTATTGATGTGAAGGACATAATCCATTTTGAAATTTATAGAATACAAAGCAACATGTACAGTGAGAATCCACTTTTAATACAACAAAATAAAAGCACAAATCTTCATGGAAAATGAATGAACAGTATGAACCAAGGTCATCTTTCAGTCTGCAATTATGGGTAATTTTTATGGGTTGGCTTACATGCATGAGTAATTTTTTATATTTCATTTTAAAATAAGAAAAATATCCAATGGTTACAGTAGTAAAATTTTAATGAACATTAAAGAATTTAGGTCACTTAAGAGTGACTGTTTAGTGTAACATTTAAGAGAAGATGATTTTATTTAATAAATTTCCCAATTTATTTTGCAGTTTTCACACCAAGATGTTTTATTTTGTAACAACATACTGTTGCAATGTTTCCTGTTACTCATATTGTTAGAACTATGATAATACAGAAAAGTAAAGACCATTTTTTCCTTTGGCAAGATAAAGCCATTAGGTACAGACATTTGACTATTATTTTTTTCTCAAAGAAAACTTTTATTATGGAAAGTTAAACATACACAATATAGAATAGTGTAATGAACTCATATCTATCATTATCTTCCAAATTATCAACAAACCTTATTCCTTCTATCCATTTACCTCCAAATCCACTGGATGATTTTGAAGCAAATAGCAGGCGTCACATTTTTTCATTTATAATTATTTCAGTATGGACTTCTTAAAATATTAAGACTGTTGTTCTTAAAAGGTTAATACAATACCACTATACTACCCAAATTTAAAAAATATATATTATCGAATATCCAGTCTGTGTTCAGATTTGCTCAGTAGATTTGAATCATTTCCAATATATTTCAACTGGGACCTAAAGCTTATCTAATTCATACTTTTTTCACCATTTCTTCTTTTACTTTCTCCTCTAATTCATTAATTTCATAATTTATCTGCAGTTGGTTGATATGTCTTCTATGTTCACTTGTCTTTTGATAGAAGTTTAAGAGTTTCAATATTCATGCATTAGACAACTTATTGATGACCTCGTAAGCAGCCTACCTTTGTAGTTAATCTTCTAAGTAAAAATTTGACTTGATAGATCCCAAGAAACTGCTTGAAAATCATACATAAAAAGGAATTTTGAAAAGTTTTTTCATAAAGAAAGCAATGTTGTAAGTTATGCATGTGTGTTGTTATTAAATGGATAATTGGGTGTTAGCACTCCAGTACTTTTGCCTGGAAAATCCCATGGACAGAGGAGCCTGGTAGGCTGCAGTCCATGGGGTCGCTAAGAGTCAGACATGACTGAGCGACTTCACTTTCTCTTTTCACCTTCATGCATTGGAGAAGGAAATGGCAACCCACTCCAGTGTTCTTGCCTGGAGAATCCCAGGGACAGGGGAGCCTGGTGGGCTGCCGTCTATGGGGTCTCACAGAGTTGGACATGACTGAAGTGACTTAGCAGCAGCAGCAGCATTTCTCTCAGATACAGCAAACCACAGTCCTGTTTTTTCTCCTGCTTCAGTCTTAATTCTCAGAGTCCTGGCTCCTGAGTGCTCTTCCTCTACTTGATCTCTAAATGTGTGAGGTTGCTCAAACTCAATTTTGAACTCACTTTCCTCTGGACAGCATCTTCTTATGTGATCTCAATAATTCCCATGGTTCAAAAATGGCATCTTTATTAATAAATTTGACTTTAAAATACTTTCAAACAGCAAATCCAAAAAGCAAAACAAAAACTGAACAACCAAAAACATAGTAAAAAGACAAATGACACGCTGGTTTAAAAAATTCAACTCAAATTAAAAGCTAATATATAGAGCTTGTTAAGAGAAAACAGAAAATAATCAATTCCATACACAACAGGCTAGAGATAAAGACAGATCACAGAGAAAGGTGCACATTGTCCTTAAAAAGATTTTCTATCTCACTCATAATAAGAAAATGCAAATTAAAACTATACTGAAATATCATTTTCATCACTTAGCAGTTTGGCAAACTTCTGAAAGTTTGGCCAAATACTGTATCAAAGAGGTTATGGAAAAGGAAGCATTCCCATACATTGCTAGTTTCAGGGAAAGAACCCTTGATGGGGGGAATTTGGTAACAGAAAAGCTACATGTGCTGCTATAAAAATTTAGCCCAAAGATATACTGGCAAAACTATGAAAAGGCATATGCACACTGCTATTCATGGTAGCATTACTGCCAATGGTAAACCCCTGGAAACAACCTAAATGTCTATCAACAGAGAACTGGTTGAATAAATTATAGTATATTCACTTAGCAAAGTGAGGTGACTGTCTTCATAGTTTGTCAATCCAGGACACAGCCACATTAGGAAAAAAGATACATAATAAATATACACATACATACTAAACATACATTTGTGAAAATAGATATTTGAAAGTATATAGCCTGCATTCAATTTTCTGTTACTTAAGTGTTGTAGTCTAAACAATCAGACTAGTTAACAGTGGTGAATAGTAGTAACTGATAGTTCAGTTCAGTTCTGTTCAGTCGCTCAGTCGTGTCCGACTCTTTGTGATCCCATGAATTGCAGCACACCAGGCCTCCCTGTTCATTACCATCTTTCGGAGTTCACTCAGTCTCACGTCCATCGAGTCCGTGATGCCATCCAGCCATCTCATCCTCTGCCGTCCCCTTCTCCTCCTGCCCCCAATCCCTCCCAGCATCAGAGTCTTTTCCAGTGAGTCAACTCTTCGCATGAGGTGGCCAAAATACTGGAGTTTCAGCTTCAGCATCATTCCTTCCAAAGAAATCCCAGATCTCCTTCAGAATGGACTGGTTGGATCTCCTTGCAGTCCAAGGNCGTCAAAACCGTAATGAGGTATCACCTCATACCTGTTGAAATAGCTGTCATCCAGGAGACGAGCGATAACAAGTGTTGCCAAGGGTGCAGAGAGAAAAGGGAACACGTGTGTACTATCAGTGGGAACGTAAACTGGTACAGCCACGATGAAAAGCAGTATGAAGGTCTTCAAAAAATTAAAAATAGAATACCATATAATCCAGTAACTTGATTTCTGTTTATATGTCAAAGAAACTGAAGTTACCATCTTGAAGAGAGATCTGCTCCCTCAAGTTCACTGCAGCATTATTTACCCACAATAGCCAAGACACAAAACAACCTAAGCATCCGTTCTGGGATGAATAACGAAAATGTGACACAGACACACACACACCTGTCTCTTATACACATCTTATACACATACATACTAAACATACATTTGTGAAAATAGATATTTGAAAGTATATAGCCTGCATTCAATTTTCTGTTACTTAAGTGTTGTAGTCTAAACAATCAGACTAGTTAACAGTGGTGAATAGTAGTAACTGATAGTTCAGTTCAGTTCTGTTCAGTCGCTCAGTCGTGTCCGACTCTTTGTGATCCCATGAATTGCAGCACACCAGGCCTCCCTGTTCATTACCATCTTTCGGAGTTCACTCAGTCTCACGTCCATCGAGTCCGTGATGCCATCCAGCCATCTCATCCTCTGCCGTCCCCTTCTCCTCCTGCCCCCAATCCCTCCCAGCATCAGAGTCTTTTCCAGTGAGTCAACTCTTCGCATGAGGTGGCCAAAATACTGGAGTTTCAGCTTCAGCATCATTCCTTCCAAAGAAATCCCAGATCTCCTTCAGAATGGACTGGTTGGATCTCCTTGCAGTCCAAGGGACTCTCAAGAGTCTTCTCCAACACCACAGTTCAAAAACAACAAATTAATGTGTGAGAAAAATATAACTAGAAATATTATATAGAGGATACTTACACATTATCTCCTAACACAGAAATTCATTTTTATAACTCTTTATTACTGTATATCAAGATACCCAAAATATAAGACTTTTTAAAGGAGAATGTAAACATGATAGAACTAAGTTGATATCATTGTTGTTGTTTAGTTGCTAAGTCATATCCAACTCTTTGCAACCCCAGGGACTGCAGCCTGTCAGGCCCCTCTCTTCATGGAATTTTCCAGGCCTGTGTACTAGAGTGGGTGGCATTTCCTTCTCCACACAATCTTCCTGACCCAGGGAGCAAACCTTCATCTCCTGCATTGGCAGGCAGATTCTTTACCACTGGGCCACCAGGGAAGCCCAAACTGATATCACCTATACTTAATAAAATACAATGCCATGTTTTTTTTCGTCACAGAAACATGGTAGGATAGAATGCAAATTAAATGTTTCTCTGTTGATAGAAACATGCAGTAGGATATTATTATTTCCATTTCCTTTATCTTTTTCTTTCTTTTTTTTTAAAGAGACATCAATGGTTAAATGGATGGTGGGAATCTTACATATGTGAAACAAGGTCCTGGAACACCTCACTGTGTGCGGCTGACGGCAGGCAGGGCACAGTGGCAGTCTTTGTTAGGCTCTGTTTTCTTTTCAGAAAGCATTGCTCTAAACTGCCTATAGCCTTGAGGATATCCTTAACTTTTATGTAGTGGTAAATCTGATGCATTCAAACATTCAAAGTTCACTTTGGCAGCTCTAGTTTTATCAAAATCATGTTTTACTGATTCCTGATGCTTGTACAATGTAAAGGCATCACGTTAAATTTCCTCTCAACACACATGTTTAAGAATGGAATACTTAGGATTTTACAATTCAAGACTTAGACTCATAGTTTCCAGCTCTCCAAAGATGCCCATCTACTCTATGTCTATTGGAGAAGGAAATGGCAACTCACTCTAGTATTCTTGCCTGGAGAATTCCATGGACAGAGGAGCTTGGTGGACTCCAGTCCATAGAGTCGCAGTCGGACACAACTGAGCGACTATCACTCACTTACTCACTCACTCTGTAACTATAGACTTGTTTGGGCACACCACTACTTGTCAATCAATAGTTGTTTACTCAATATGTAGTCTGCTGCTGCTGCTGCTAAGTCGCTTCAGTCGTGTCTGACTCTGCGTGACCCCAGAGACAGAAGCCCACCAGGCTCCCCCGTTCCTGGGATTCTCCAGGCAAGAACACTGGAATGAGTTGCCATTTCCTTCTCTGATGCATGAAAATGAAAAGTGAAAGTGAAGTCGCTCAGTAGTGTCTGACTCTTCGTGACCCCATGGACTGCAGCCTACCAGGCTCCTCCATCCATGGGATTTACCAGACAAGAGTACTGGAGTTGATTGCCATTTCCTTCTCCAAATATGTAGTCTACTTAAGGTGTAAAATGCTTATTTTTCAACTCTATGAAGCATATGGATATCATTATAAGTTAAACGTCTCCTTCTCAGGGAAAACGTTTTTAAAGCAGAGATAATTAGAACTTGTGAAAATAAATTTGAATTTCAAGTAAACTACAATTTTAGTGAAGAAATTAAGAAAACCCTGTTTCATTAGTTTACTTTGTTCTGCTGATTTTTCTTTTTTTAACTCTTTGTTTCAAGTTATTTTGGAAGCAGTCCAATTTTGAAAATTTGGTGTTTTGTTTCAGGTTTTTTATGTGCTATATTGGTGCCTGTCACAATCTACACATAATCCTGAATAACTCAGATGAAGTTAGTTCACACTTTCCTCGATTTCTTATGGCTTCTGTAAAGGACTGGAAAAGGTCAGTTTTCATTCCAATCCCAAAGAAAGGCAATGCTAAAGAATGCTCGAACTACTGCATAATTGCACTCATCTCACACACTAGTAATGCTCAAAATTCTCCAAGGCGGGCTTCAGCAATACATAAACTATCAACTTCCAGATGTTCAACCTGGTTTTAGAAAAAGCAGAGGAACCAGAGATCAAATTGCCAACATCCGCTGGATCATGGAAAAAGCAAGAGAGTTCCAGAAAAACATTTATTTCTGCTTTATTGACTATGCCAAAG